>CM070600.1:21788771-22117650 GCA_036346395.1 Hsuehochloa calcarea
CTCGGGCAGGAGAGCGCCGCGGAGCTGGGGCTCGAGATGGAGGGCGGAGGTGGGGCCTGTAGGTGACGTGCGCGAGGGACAGCATGCCGCCTCGGACTCGGGACTTGGCGTCGCCGGCGTGTGGTCGTCGTCTGGGAAGGCGGACGGGGGGCGGTTCCCTGCTTCCCTGGGCTTGGGCCTCGGCGTCGCGGGCGCGGACCCGATTGTGGGATGTGGGCATGTGGCTGCGGGGCGTCTCGGTTGGACGGCGCGGATTGGGGGAACCTGCGGTTCTGGGAGGGGTGTGGACGGCTAGGAAGCCGCGACCCCGACCCCATCGCATACTCGCATCCGCTACTTGTCGTGACAAATTTGTACCGCGCGCACGCATATACCGCGGTCACGAACCACCGGGCTCCGACCATGGTGACGAGCCACCCGGCGGTCCATCTAGATCCACGCTGAGTGACGCGGCCGTGGCACCCCATGAATGTTGACGAGGCGTCCGGCGACCGCGCGCCTCAGATCCACGACAAAGAGCGGCGCGCGCGGCTTTGGAGCTGCCCACAGCAGTCGGCAGCAGAGACGATGGAGGCGTCGGATGGCTGGCCGTCGCTGCCTTCGTTCGAGCCGTGGATGCGTGCGAGGAGACACCGGCTCGGAGGCGTCACCACACGCCGTCTCTGGGCCGGGCATGGAAAAATCCCCAATGTCCACGTTACCTGCGGGAATGGGCCGTTATCCCGCTCATTCCCTGTGCGCCCAAACAGACCCAAAGCAATCACACTGCCAGTGGGAACCGGCACGGAAATGCAGCGCGCGCGGTTTCTAGACGGCACCGGCGCACCACACACACGCACCTATGCACGCGCGAGCATATATTTTTTGTGCCAATCGCATGACTCGCGAGTCTACATATTTTTGGTAATTGATTTACGCTCGTTAACGTGTCGTGAATCTAGTCAATTTTTTTTTGCTAATCGTGTATTTTTCTCTCCCCTTTGATACTAGCCAAACTAACATCATCGAAAGACCAGTGTGGTCTCTGATTAGAGCTGTAGACCTGGTCACTGATTATAGCTGTAGACTAGTGTATAGTCAGGAGCTGATAAAACATTGTTTAATTACCATTAATTGGTTTTTCAATTAGCAATTATCAGTGGTTCATTTTGTGCTTTATTATGTAGTTACTAGAGAGTAATTATCTCGACTTTAAAAGGATATGGAGATGTCCAAACCTGAGACCAATTAATTCACTTCCATTTCTTCTCCTTCTTCTCTGCTCTACTATGCTAGAGTATTATGTTGTTGAACTGAGTCTTCCCTTCTCCTCGGTGTGCACCGGGAATAAGGGTGAGCGGATATCTCCGAACCATTACCGTAGAGAGTACTTGCACAAGGTGGCAATAAGGTTTCTGGGTAACGTATATGTGCGACCGCTCGCTTCATTGCTTTATCTACGTTCTGCACTATATCGAGTTTGCGCCTACTTCTTATTATTCATCAAGTCCGACTGTAAGTTGGTTGTACAACTAAACTACTCTGTTATAGTCGTATTATTGTGTATGTTTAGAAGTACAATGTGTTGTCTGCTGTTAGCATTGCTTTATGCAACTATAATTATTTATGATTTTTACTTCGTAATAAAATCTGAAATTAAAATATTATCCATATTTCTAACCTAAAATGCATAAATTATATAAACGTATATCATAGTTATTCTCGAATTTACATACCGAATGTTAGAATGTTTTGGTGTGTAAATTTGCGTGTCGAATAGGCAAACCTAAGACTCCCCACTTCAACTAATTAAGTTCTTTCACAAGTCTCATCCCAAAAAGGACATGTCCGCCAGCATCAGGATCGTGCACGGTCCATCTAACCAAACTTTTTATCGACCTGACACAAAAACCGCTGTCATGGATGGATCGTACTCGCTTCTTCGATTCGTCGATCCCGCTTAATTAGCTTAATTAGGCTTTCAAATCAGATCAACAGACACATCAATTGTGCATGCATGGGACCATCTAATCATGGACAGCGCGCGATACGTGCGCATCAATCACCGGGTTCGCTGCAACACACGTATATATAGTTCGTCGTGGTTTTTAGCTGTCACTCGCGGTGCAGGCACGACCACTCGCACTCGAGCAGCGTGCACCCATCCATCATGCACGGACGATACCGGGGCCGGGCGACCTCTGGCCAACTTAATTACCACTCGATCTCTCCCCAGCTTGGCATCGATCGATGGCGACTGTCGGCAAAACGTAAACATAACAGTAAAAGGAGCCATGCATCGAGCTATCAGGCCATCAGCATCCATCGACGTTGAATGGTTCTGCATGCATCCACCAGTTCCTCTCAAAGCACACATGCACGTCAGTGAGCAGATCGAGGGACCTGGGCGTGGTACTGTGCCCCGCAAGAGGCTGCACATCAATTCGACGTACAGCAACGTGCGGTCGCTATCTGTACCGTCCGATCGACGCCCGGTAGGCTCGATCAAGGCACTGCAGGCACGGTACCTCGCGACGACCGTGCTAGCATCCCAGCACTATAAAGCACGGTACTTCGCAACAGTAGTGCCAGCGTGACAGCGTGGTTATTAGCTCTCTCAAGCTAACCATACAAATATGACCCCCAAAAAAATAGCAACTAGAAAGGCGGAGGCGACGCGAGGGACCGATCGATTCAAGGGTGAGGCGCGCGCGCGTCCTCGATCCTTTTCTTTGACCGGCCGGTCCGTCGCCCGTCACGTCCCCAATGATTGACCGAAACAGCTAGCTCATACGGTGATTGCACGGATGGCCCGTACGTACGCGCGCGCGCGCGCCCACGTACATTCTCGCTCGATCGCCCACCCCTTTCAACCAATTTTCTTCCGTGCGATCGGCGTCTACCTCACTCTTGCACTGCAGCTCGCCCGCGCGCGTTGAATCCGACTGGATGCGTGCGTGCATGACGCGCTTGATGAGTCGCGCGCGGGCGCGCCCCATGCGTGGCCGGCCAGGCTGAGTGGCATTGCGCATCCGCGCCCGGCCGGGGCCCGTGGCGCCATCGGGCTGCATGCACAGCAGAGTCAAATCCGATCGATCGACCGAGGCCGGCCGCGAGGCCCTACGCGTACGTGACGCAGCTCGTGCTCCAGCCACAAGTGCGGCTGCCGCCCCGTGTGCGGCTCGATCTCTTTCGGCCGACATATGCATCGGCGGTGCGCACGGATCTCGAGGTTCCACGGAGCGACCGCAGCTGTGGTACCCTGTGGATCATTCTTGACTCAAAAGTAGTTCTTGAAAATTGGTATGGGTAACGATGGTACACGTACTGATCTACTATATATAAATGCAAGGTTTCATGCATGGTCTCCTGCTGCACACTACAGTGCTGTTCCTCCCTGAACAATCAGCTAGTTATGGTATAGGTACTGTATATATGCAGGATCTTTCTCTTTTACTTTGTTTTTTCCCCGCAAGACGCTGGTACTAATTAATTAAGGTCCTACCTTACCTAAACAATGATTATCTAATATTTGTAGCCATGCAAATAAATGAAGAGATAACGCCAAGCCATTCACGACAACGGCGCATGGCTGGGGATCCATCGAATTCATCGATCTGATCAGCAACGCTGTTGACATACAGATCATGCCTAGATCGTTCAAGCTAGTTGAGTTATTTCGGTGGTATGCTCACCGCTCCTAGAACAATTCTGTGTAAGTTCCTAGCTATATCAGCCATGGCAATGTTTCCTTCTAGCTGAATAATGCTAAAAAAAATTACTCTGATCTTTTGTGTACATACAAACCACTCCCCTAAAAAATACTACTTCACATCTGTGGTAGTTTCAGCGAGACCAGAGGCACGTATACGGAGGAGGCAGTACTGCACCATGATTGGAGGATCTTCCGTACAGCCACAGTCGGACACGTGTCTCCTCCCGTTGCGGGCCCACACGGATACATGCCCCCTTCCCCAATTTGGGCTCGAACCCTCAGTCTTCGAACCCGATCATCCTTGCTAGCTAAGCTAGCTTTTATGTGCTTCTCCAACCGTATGCTAGAATTGAGGGAGATCTCAACGAGGGGTGAACCCAAGAGCACCCTATCGTCGGTCAAACCCTGGGTATCTCATGTAGCATCGTTATCTATCGATTATTAGAGAAAGAGTGCAGCGTGAAGGTAGAAGAAGACTAGGGTCATGTGAGCACTCTCTTCATTTTATTCCTAGGTCTGTCGCTGATCTCAATGACAATATGTTGATCACCAGCTTCCCCTCCCTCATGTGTCTCTCTCAGGAGTCAGAAATAGTCCAACTCCAAGCTGTTCCTTCATAGTTCATAGACCCATACCACAATGGACCGGCCGAATTAACCGGGCTCCCTATGCACATAGTTAATTAATCTGGAGAAGAGAGCGGCTTGTAACCAAACACACGAGAAAAGAAGAGTAATGCTATTCGCACGAACTGGTTTGAGTTTCACGTGTTGTTGACAAGTTGGTCTCGTTGTAGGGAGAATTCAAGCCCTATTTGGAATAGTACATGAATTCCATGCTTCACAGATCCACTAGAATTCCTTTAGGAATCCTACATTCCAAATAGAGCATCAGAGGGTTTTTTCTTCACATAATCATTATTTTATTTTGAAATACAATAATATACCTCCCTTTTTATTTTACAAAAATAAACATATGTCGCTCCACCGTTGAGCGACTCATCCAAACCGCCCAACGGTGGAGCGACACGTGGAGTAGTCGTCTGGTGGTTGAGCGACTTGTGATAGTCACTTAACGATTGGCGACTACTCCACTTGTCACTCCACCATTGGGCGGCTTGGTAGCAAGTACAACAACATGCCGCTCAACTATTGGATCACTACTTGCTGTCAAGTCGTTCAACGGTTGAGCGACTAGACGATTGTATAGAAAGACACTCATGGTCTCTTTCACCATTTCTCGAGAGAGAACGGGAAGAGCTCGGGAGAGGTGAAAATGAGAGGGGGAAGGAGAGGAGAAGAGAGAACAATGGGGGAGAGAAGCAGAGGAGCTCGGGAGAGGGAGAGAAGGAGAGGAGCTCAGGAGGTAAGAGGAGAGAAGAAGGAAGCTCGCTGATAAGGAGAGAAGGTCTTCGTGTGAAGGTAATAGTCTCATCCATTATTGTTATCATCCGAATGTAGGCAACGTGTCCTACTATTGGTTTGTATTTCATGAATGTATGTTGACAAATTGGCTAGTTGCAATGTTCAAAATATTTGCAATGAGAAATTAGTCATGTCGAAGCCCATAAGATTAAAAGTGCATTACAGTGTTGGTACGATTCATGAAGGTCCATACGGTGTTGACCTGAGTGGCTTCCCGCAAGTTGGTATGGTACAACCGGACGCGGAGAATGCTCGAATTAGAGATGTCCTGTACTGGCTCACCTGCAATTTCTCCTTGGACCCCAAGGTGTGCAGTGTTGTCCTTCATAGGCTTTGGAGTTGGTTTGCCATGCACATTCGGTGGGAGTTGAGCAGACTAATGCTCACGGTTGCATGGAAGGAGCTTTGTGGAAGGCTGCTGGCGCCGTGGATACGAGTGTGTGCTACTCGTGCAAGCATGTCCGAAGGGAGTTGCACGAGGCCCTAACGCGGCTATCGTCCAGTTGGTAGGAGCTCGGGGGCGCAGGCAGAAGAGGAAGATCGTTCGGTTCATGAAGAGGATGTGGTGACCGATGTTGCGGAGCTAGAAGAGGAAGATCGCACACCTCATGCTGAGCCCACTGGACAGGCGGATGTAGGGAGCATGTCGACAACATAGTGCGTCAGATAGAGATCAATGACTTCATGGCCTGGCCGAGGAGGAAGCTTTAGAAGAAGATGTCGATGACTCTTCTGATGAGGATGAAAGTCCCATCCCGCAGGAATGGAATACTGTGGAGTTGACGGTCTTGTTGTGCACAACGAGCACGAATCACCGGGGGAGTACCATGATACGAAGGTTCGACTTCATGTAATGTTTGCCGATAAGGGGTCACTGCAGGATGCCATTAAATTGTGGGACTTGTCCATGCAGCAAATATTTCAGGTCCTAAAATCCAGCCAGAAGTAGTACACAGTGGTCTGCGAGCAGGCTGGTTGTCCTTGATGTGTGTACACACGTAGACCCAAGTACGAGACTCACTGGATTGTCTCTAAGGTGGAGCCGCACTCTTGCGTGCTCAGTAGTGTTTTATCGAAGTATCGCAACATAACATCCTCCTTCATAGCCAATATCATGTACGGAGATATAGTGAAGAAGGATCTAGAGGCCAAGCACATCATGGTGGCTATCGAGTAGAAATTCAAGTACAAGATTAGCTACGGGAAGGCATGACGTGCGAAGCAGAAGGCTTTGGAAAGGAGGTTCGGTTATTTCGAGGTGGCTTACAACAACCTTCCTCGTTTGCTCCAGGTGCTATAGGACAGAACCCGAGCACGTACATTGATGTGAAGGACAAGCCAGCGAGAAGACCGCGAGGTTTCACGGTATTGCAGATAGCCTTCTTAGCCTTCGGTGCCTGCATCGATGCTTTCAGACACATGTTCCTTGTGATCTCAGTCAACTGGTCGTTTATAACTGGGAAATACAAGGGCCAGAAAAAATTATAGGCATGTGCTTAGTTGACGCACTTACATATGTGTGAGTGTAGGTCTACTCGTAAGTTGTAACTGAAAAAATTGAAAATCCGGATAGTTCCATCGGAAAAATAGATAACTGTTTTTTCGAAGGCACGCTACAAAGTTGGAGGGGTCCTTTTTGGATATCCAGAAAACAAAAAAAAAAGTGAAATTTTTATATAGCAAATTGAGGTTTTAATTTCTAACCATCCACTTCTAATCATAGTGCTTTACTATTTGTGTAGTTTAAACCTTTTTTGAAAAGGGTGGAAGCACTATTCCTTCTGGGAAATGTACCACTCTGATTAAAAAAAAGTTTCGATCAAAAGTCAAAAGCATAAATAGATAGTTTTCCTTGAAAATGCATGAATGGTATCTAGCAGACTGCGCAAAGTCAAAAGCATAAATAGATAGTTGTGCGCACAAATGCTCCAAAAAGGGGGGAAACCTAGATTGGTTCTTGCTAAAGCTTGGAGTTTCGCGTATTCTCCTATCTCTGCACATTCTAGGTCTAATCAATACATTCCAACAACCGATTTGGTGTGTGATATTTATGTGTAGTTGCCAATTTCAGTGTACATGCCTCCCTCGTTATTCTGCCTGACAAGGCTAGCTAGCCTACGAACTATATAGCACTGCTAACATTGAGTGTCCTTTGATGTTCTTGCGACAGTATATGGCTCTCCAGGAATGTATGAACCACCAACCATGAAGTGGCCATAGCAACGGCACATCCACATGTACAGTATCGCCAGGGCGGCATCGTTATTGCGCCAATCATGAACCAAATGATCAGCTTAACATAGTAGCTAGCGTATGAAGTGACATCTTGCGGCACAGTGCCCCATCATCCATTGCCTATATAAAGCACACCAAGATCACATCCAATTGTGCATTGCATCACACACTCTTCACTCGCTCCTTCCGTCGTGACACGCAAACAGAGTGTGAGTGTGAGTGTGTGTGTGTGTGTGTTCTTGCCTTGTCTAATTTGCAAGAATCAATGGACCGACTGGCCAAGGACCAGTCTCCAATGGGTATCTGCCAGTACAGGGGCGTGAGGAGGAGGAAATGGGGCAAGTGGGTGTCCGAAATCCGGCAGCCCGGCACCAAGACCCGCATCTGGCTCGGCAGCTTCGAGTCGGCCGAGATGGCCGCGGTGGCGCACGACGTGGCGGCGCTGCGGCTGCGGGGGCGGGACGCGCAGCTCAACTTCCCGGGGTCGGTGGACCTGCTGCCCCGGCCGGCGACCTCGCACCCGAGCGACATCCGCGCCGCGGCGGCGGAGGCTGCGGACCGGGTGCGGTGCGAGCCGGCGCTGGTGGCGCGGTGCGGCGCTGGGTCGGACCGGGCCGTGCCGAGCCGGGTGGAGTTGGGCGGGAGCGACGAGGAGTTCGAGGTGGACTCGCCCAGGCTGTGGGCCGAGATGGCGGAGGCCATGCTCCTGGACCCGCCGGCGTGGGCCACGGGCGCCGGCGAGATGGAGGTCGCGCACTGCTGGTCGCACGGGTCCTTGTGGGACGCATGCTAGCTTGGCGGCAACCTCACGCCCCTTTTTATGTGTCTGCTTTTCGTTACGTTTGGCTTGCGGTTCTGATTTTGTGCCGTCTACCTGTATTAGGCTAATGCTGATAATTTGATGATGGATTAAAAAAAAACAACACTACTGATATTATGGTTTGATTTTTATCCAACATTGTTTACTCGACCTTTGTACAAAGTAGGGCATTTAGTTAAATTATTGTGCCATCTTATAGGGCATATAGCTAGCGAGTAGGGTCTTAAATTATTGTGCCATCTATCTTATAGTATACTGTAGCAACCAATGTAGGACATTTAGTCGGACAAACCAAGCGAGGAAAGAGTCGTGGCACTGTGCTTAATGTTTTTTACTACATAAAGGCAGAAGATCCACAAATGATTTGGGAATCCGTACCGCCACCCATCCGAAAACAGGACGGCAAATGATTTGGCAACACCGGAAGGTGCCACTCCTACTTTTGGCACAGGAAAAGGATTGCTGCTGAATTATGAAGGTGCAGCGAAAGGCTGGGAGCTGCTCTAAATTGACTAGCATATAATTACCATCGAAAATAACATGTTTGCTTTGGTTGACAAAAGGCTTAATTTAGGCCTGTCCTCAGAGTTCTGATCAAGCTGTAACTATTTGCTTCTCATTGTGCTATGCCATTAAATTACCTCCTGTAAGCATGAATTAGGCAGAGGGCAGTCTTTCTTCTCTTATCCATGTTATTTGTCCAATTAATCCGCATATAGTTACAGTATAGGACTACAGGCATCAATGTCAGCCGACAGATATCCTTGAAGGCTGAAGCAATCAAGCACAGGCCTTTGTACACCTATTGTGTTTTTCAAGACTGCCAATATATGCAGCAAAGCTTACTTGATGTGCTATACTTGCCAGGCACAGATCATTACTATTATGCCTGATGTTTTGCTAGTTAGGTTATGCAAGCAAGTAAGAATATATGTATATCTGAGGTGAAAAGGATTTCATCGGAGTTTCTAATCTGCCCTAATCAATTTTACTAGCCCTTATTCCGCCTTAGCCCACTGCTGTAATTATTAATCCACTTCAATTACTCATTCATGATTCGATTTGACGACGTAGCATCGTTGTAAGCTACGTTTACTGCTTCTGGTAAAAAGAATTATTGACATTTTTTTCGTTGTCTTTGGGGTTGTACTTTTCACTATATTGGGTTTTACTCCAATATGTTACGAAAAATTATGAAAGAATACCAATACAAAAATATGCTTTTACGATAAACCTACTCACATGTACCTGCTAGAGACTTTAGCATCTTCGAACAAGAAGGCAATGATTGGTAGATATTTTCTTTCATCCTCACAAATTCTAGGCACTAGTAAGACTAACGATTACTATGCAAATAAGATCCCCATAATTAGAAGATGGCGATGCTCTCCGTACATTATAGGAAGACAACCGTAGGTATCAGCAATTGTTATAGTATCCAGCTGTAGACTCGTCCTTTTTTACTTTAACAATCTAGATATTCACAAAAGATGATTTTTTTTTAAGGTGTGCAACTTTTAATAATCCAGTTATGTTGGAGTTGCTCTTCGGTTTGTCAATTTGCTATGTAATCGAGGTAATGCATTGTGCAAGTTCGTGACTTTACCAGGCTTTTACATTTTGCGGTTACGGTCCTCGTGAGTAATCAATAAAGCTCTCTTGTTTCATCGGAAAAAATAAAGACATTTTTTTCTTTGCAAGTACAAACCAACCTTAGCCTATCCAGGTCAAAAGCCCATCCAGGTTAGAAGCTTGGAATACATGGCAATCGATTCTTTTTATACGATGGTTTAGATTAGTTAGGATTTAATTATACTATATCCGGTAGTATGTGTAGTACAATTTAATAGGGGTAAGATTGTAATTACTTATGTGAAATCATATAGTATAAGAGTAATATTTTTAACTATAGTCGGAAAAGTTCATAATACTTTACGAAAAAATTATAAATATAAAGAAAATTTTATAATATTATTAACAAATTAATAGTTATATTATACTACCACTGTATACTTGCCGTTAGAATGTCGGAATGAACAGTACCTGCATTACTGTGATCATCCCGGATGGACGAGACAAATCAAGGGATTACTATTTCAAGAGGAGTAATACAACACGAGGAGACCTGGCAAAAGCCTATGTCTAATCTAAAAAGGGAAATAAAAGGATTAAAAAAGATACAGCGTTTTCTCAGAATAAAAAAAGAGAAAAAATTAAAAATACAGCTGTAAGCAATTGCCCTCTTCTTCCAACCACCTCTCTCTCCCTTTCCAATTGCAACTCTGATTCTCGCGAGATTAAAAAGGAAGAGGAATAATGGAGAGACCGTGCCGCATCACCCTCTCCGGCAACTCTCCTCGTCTTTCGTCGTAGCTGTCGCCGTCGCTCATCAGACGGGCGCTAACCTCCGCACCAAGGTGAGAAATCTTTTGCCGCTCCCGATATACTGATTTCTTTTGCTTTTCTTCTTATTTTCTTCGCCATTTCAAGAACCGTACGGACTCATACATGGCTTACGATCGCGTAGAGCGGCCAATCTATCTATCTCCGCCGGTCGGTTCGCTTGGTCTCCATGGGGATATCACCGTCTCTCGTGATGCTGATATTGTTGGTTGGCTTGGAATTTTCGGTAGATTGCAGTCCGTTTACCTCTCCGATGTTTGGGGCGTAGGAATTCGGGCGCGTTTATCGTGGAACTGTATGGTTGATTGTTCTGTTCTTCTGAGAAATTCAGGGTGGCAAGCGATAGATTATGCGCATTAAAAATCTGCTAGAGCTGAGGTAATCTTGGTGAATTTTGTTTCTGTGCGTCTGGTAGCTTTAGGGTGTTTTGGGATTGTGTAGTAGATCAATTCTCTGAATTGGTCATTTATTTCTGCGTTGTTTTGGAAAAATTCGCATGCGAGTCTATGTTGTAGACTGGTGAGCCCCTGTCGTGTTGGAGTTGCACGCGATGATTACACAATGGGCGATGATCACCTAATCATAACCAAATAATAGTAAATATGGAGGGAATTCTGCTTGTAAATTGCAGAGGAAACTTTGGATATGTTCTCTTTTTATGAGTGAAGAATTTTATTAAGCAATTCAAAGAAGGTATTATGTATTGGGAAGAAGAGAAATAGGGCAAGTAACACTGAACACGTCCAAGGTTAGGTGGATAGAACCATGTGAAAGATGAGCACGAAATAGATCGGAAGCTTCATCTAGTAAGCATTTGAAGTATACCATTGAAGTCAAGTCATTCGTCTGTTATGTAAATAAATGACCCCATTGTTGGCGGCCTACCTGCGCAAATCTTCCACTTGTTGATAATTTTTCTTGCTCTTCTCTCCTTGCAGGTTTCCTATCTTAATGTTTTGTTTGGTTTGTAGGATGTGAGAGCTGTCTCTGTGTTGATGATAAAAGTGAGAATGCGTGGAAGTCTCGAGTCGTTGTGCTTTTTGTAATGCACTTGATCACATTTTCCTCCAATATCATTGGTGTGGTGACCATTGCTCTCATCTCCATAGTTTCCATCTTGGGCCTGATCTGCTTGTGCCGCTCGGTGTACTTTCAGCTGTGGATCAAAAGGAGAGGCTACCAACGGCTTAGCTATTTCAACGGGCCGTGGCTGACTCGCATAACATTAATACTGGTTGCATTCTGGTGGGGTATTGGAGAGATAGTCCGGCTCACTTTCGTGAACGGGGAGGGGAGGTTCATTTCTGACCGGAAATGGCAAGTGAATGTGTGCAAATTCTATATCATCTCAAATTTGGGGTTTGCAGAGCCAGGATTGTTCCTGTTGCTCGCTTTCCTTCTTAGCGCAGCTTTGCAGAAGCAAGAGCTTGGTACCTTAAACCGAAAATGGAACCGGAAGACCATACGTGCGGTGTTTATTCTCTGCTCACCTTCGCTCCTCTGGGAAGTTTGTGTTGTTTTCATCGGCCCACATGTTGCTTCAGATGATGGACAGGCATCAAAGGTTTCAAAGTACTGGTATTCGGCCTCTGCAGTCCACGATGGCGACGTCGCATGCACATACCCATTGCTGAGCAGCATATTTCTTGGGGCATTCTACATCATCTTAACCATTTATGTAATGTTTGTTGGTCGTCAGATGCTGTCTTTGGTGATCAACAAGGGGCTTCGACGGAGGATATATATGCTAATTTCTGCCACTGTAATATTACTTCCCCGAGCTACACTTCTTGGGTTCTCGGTTCTTCCATGGCCAGGTGAAATAGCCCATGAATCCCTCGTGTTTATCTCCTTTCTGGTGCTGATGCTTGCTGCCATGGTTGGTATTGTGATTCTGGTGTATTTCCCGGTTGCTGATACCTTCGCCATAGGAGACCAAGAGCATATTGAGATGCAAGTGAGTCATGAAATTATCCTATGATGACTCTTAGCCTTATGATTTTACCTATTTTCTAGCTTTTTGTTCAAGGACAAACTGATGGGGATTCTCTGTTGTTTCCCTTGCCTGCATATTTATCAGTCTTGCGGCCCCAGCTGAGATTTTATATCGGGGATTTTGTAAACATAGAACAGATTAAAATAGGGCCAACATTATCCTTTTCTCTGAATTTTTTTTCTCCTTTCTTCACACATGTTGGCGTGAAGAGAAGTCATGTACAATAGTTTCTACAGTGTAGTGAAATATGAAGCATGTTGCTTATTATCTTCTGTACATTGAGGAAAAGTTTATATATCTTGCTTATTGACCTCGTCAAATGATTTTATATGCTGTGAGTGATGTCTCCACTTTAGTAGTTCAAGCGATGTGTTTTTTAAGGGAGTCTGCGTCAATTCATTATGTGGATATGCCATGTGGTGCTTAATGTTTAGCGTGAACTATTATTTAGGCGATGAGTTGCTTAGGTAATCCTTATCCAAATTTCTTTCTTTGGTTGCAAGTCTTTTTTCACTTTTGTTTTTACAAATCGAGCTGCATCTGAACGATCACAGGCTCTCATATTGCTACGGAATTAAAATTGTGCAATTCAAAACTACCAGCTGATTTGAGCGGATTTTTTTTCCTTTTTCTTTTTTGAGACGCGGAAAAATCGGTTAAGTTAGTAAGATTCATGCTCCGGTGGTTCGCTGGCGTCAGCTTTGGCGAGGCTTATCTCCTTAGTTTTCAGACCTCACTTGGCTCCCAACCCTAGATTTGAGTGACCTAGTAGTGGTAATGGTGCGACAAGGTGGCTAGTGTCACGACTCACGAGGGTTGCGGACTACGAAGATATCGAGTGAATTTTTTGTGAGTGAAGGTAGTTAACTGTCGTTCTCGGATTTTCTAATTCTGAATTATCTGTAGATGCATTGTGCTATTCTCGATACATCACTGAATCATTTCATACATAACATAGAACCATACCATTCATTAATTTAACACATCAGAGTTTACATAGACCTCTTCGGGCCAAATTTTACAATACAGGCCGAACAGGTCAAACAATTATATCACAAAGTAGTGGAAGTAACAACAGAAGTAAAAAGGGGTGAAGGCATATCTCTCCACAGACAAGCGACTGGGGAAACCTGTGTGTATCCGATATTATCTGAAAACTCAGACAATACAGGATGCACATAAGTACCGGCGGAGTCAGCTAGACTGAGGCGAGACTAGAACGGCTAAAGACTAAACTACGCTTCAAAAACTCTTAGGTCTTCATATATCTGGTTCCTCGTAGTAGTCGAAAGCTTCGGGATTTTCTGATTCTGAGGGTTTGGAGGAAAGAGCGAGGATGATCACAACTTCTATGCTCGCGAGCCAACACACAAGATGCAAGGCTTAGCAAGGGTGGCTCGGGCTCTTTTATTTGCTTAAAGCAACTTTTTCAATTATCATAATACAAATTCCTATGACTTAGCACTTTGAACAAATTGTATTTTGTTAAAGAGAGTAAGTGCAATATTAAATAACAACGGAGGTTACCTCCACCTCACGCTTAATTTTGATAGCGGTTATATCCACCGATTATCAGCACTGTGTAAGACTACCTAGGAAAAATCTAAAACAAGAGCTAGATGAGTCCGTCACATTTTTTTCCACCCACAAAGGTTTTTGAAATAGAACTAACTCAAGTTAAATTCTCATGTCCGCCTTTGAGCGTAGGTGCGGCTGTTTAAACAGTTTAGACTCTGCAGAAATTGTACACAGTACCCACAAGAGATAATCATACTCGCTACCCCACATGATTCCTTAGTCATGTAGTTGAACGATCGTCACAGTAACTTTTCAAACTACCTTGCCCCTTCCGTCATCTCACACCTATGACCAATCCCATAAGTTGTGTGGGATGTTTACCACAACGACTAGCGCAGCTGACTCCAGCCACAACGACTAGCGCAGCTGACTCCAGCCACAACGACTAGCGCAACTGGCAACTTCACCCTCCCTCGGTGTCCCTTTCAAGCCAGCATACATTCTGCCTATTGCACACTTCCAAACACCAGTTGTGGGATGACATTCAGGGTTCAATAATTTTACTAAGTCAAGTTACACTTTGCAGACTTGCAGTTGTACTTGTTTTACACAGGAGGTCATGACAAGATTAAGTCATTAATCCATCTGGATGGTTCATACCACATTCCACACATTCTCATACTACATCCGCACCCACAACTCTTTTCATCCACCTAGATGTGGTACTAGCAAGTTGTTTAGGGTTTTGGAGAGAAAAACCAATTAACACAACACGCCAGTCATTTACATCCAATGACTGCCCAAAACCACTTTCATGATTAAAAGATGGTAAACATGGCATTTATTGTCCCAGTACAACCTATGGTAGTATTTGCCACATAATTACTATGGTGACATGGAATGAGGGATTCAATTTATCAAAGGATGGATAATACTTAATAAATCATCAAATAGGTGTTTAACTACCTTAAGCTTTAACATACATTTGATTACAGAATTAAAGCATGCAACTTTGATATTTTAAATAAATATAATTAGCATAAAATGTAGGCTCAAAATGATCAAAATATTGACTCGCCTGGGTCAGGTTATCGTGGCCTTGATCTTACTCAGGGCCTTCTCTGCCAGGGGTTTTGAGTTCTGGGTCTGCGTCTTTATCCGAATCTTGATCCTGCTCTAGTTGTTGCTTTTTCTGGACTCCGACTCCTAATTACGCGATAACAAGCGAGAAAAACAAATAAATTCACAGAACTTCAAAATACCAAATATAATCCAAGAGTTTTAAATAAGTTTTGCAATAACAAGCTTAAGAGAAAAGGTTTTAGCGAGGCGGGATGTTTGACAAAGTCAAACGACCTGCTCAGTAAAAGAGGCAAAGGCGGAGAAACTCTGCCGGAGAAAACAACAGGGAAAAAAAAGTCGAAGGAACTTTCGCGGGGATACTTCACTTCGGGAAGATGGCAAGATATTGCTAATCGGGTAATAACACAACTTGACATAATTTTAATAACACAACTTGACATAATTTTAATAACACAACTTGACATAATTTTAAAGACAAGAGCTTCTTTAAAATAAGGAATACTATTTGCTGAGGGTTAACCAAAAGAGATTTGGGTGCAAGTTTGACAAGTGAAGGGAATATTAAAATTAACGATCTCCGCAGTTTTCTCTTGCAGTTGCCTGGAAAGGGTGGTACTATTAATTGTTATTAAATACCACCGGTGGTTTAAAAATTAGAGAGAAGGGTACAAGGACAGATATTGATCGGCAAGATTAGGGTACTAGATATTTTTGTCAGGCTTAAAAAATAGTAAAACATTTTGGCTTTGATGATTTTGGATCGGGGTAAAAGGATGCGCTAAAACGATATTTGGACCACGGAACAAATGACAGAATTACAAAATTAATATACAAGTTTTCAAAGCAAGATATTGAGATCAACGAGTTAATCCCGAATAGCTTCCCGAAATTATTTTTAGCAAACTGCAAATTAATTTCCTAAACCACAAAGCCTTTTACACAAAAGCGAAAAAATGAATAATTTAGTTTTAACAAATATTTGACATGATTGCAGTGACGATTACGAAAGTCATTTACATAACTTTGATTTTCTGAGATTTTGTAAATTACGCTCTTAATCGATAGCTCTTAAATATTAGCGAATGGATAATTATGTTAACTCTTGTCAATTAGCACGTTAACAATTAACAACGGTTAACCGAATCGTCACAAGTTCACAATACAATCATTAGAGAATAATTATTTTGATTTTTTTCCCAAATGGAAAGCCACTAATCGAACGTGGTTAAAACAAAATATTTCATGATCACCACACAAATTCTCTTTACACAATTTCCAATACACAAATCTTTCTTTGCCAAAAACTCAACTTCTGCTGCTCCTCCATGACTCCACTGCACAGGGGTTAACAAAAATATTTCAAGATCAATACACAAATTTTGATACACAGATTAACTACTCAAAAATAGATCACTTAACCCACTATTGGTGCTCTGCTGAACTGCCCAGGGAGGGTATGGTCTACTGCTAGAGAGAGACAGAGAGAGGGGGGTACAGGCCTGATTGACCAGGGGAAGGAGGTCGGACTGACCAGGGGGAAGGAGAAGAGAGAGAGAGGGGCACATGGGCCGGCTGGGCGAAGCGGCCGGGGGGAGGAGAGGGGAGGAGGAGGAGAGCATGGGCACCGGGACGGTGCGGGGATGCTCACCACGAGGTTGGCAAGGGTGGGGGAGCACGGGAGGAGGCCGGTGATGGGAGCGGAGGCGGCGCGGGAGAGGCGTGCGGGGGCGGTGATCTACGACGGCGGGGAGCTTCGACCGGCAGTTCGAGGAGGTAGGGGGTGTCGGCGTGGAGCTCCTGGCGGCGGGCGACGGCCGAAGGGGCACCGGAGAGGGGGAAGATGGTGGCGGCACCGGGGCGGTTGGGGCGGCAGCAGCAGCAGCCAAGAGGGGAGGAGAGGAAGGAAGGCGAAGGGGCGGTGGCTACTTATAGCCGGGGGAGGTATGGAGGTGGAGCCGGGGGAGGCGAGGGGAGGAGCGCACCGCCCCGAGGCGGCCATGGCAGCAGTTGGGCGAGGACGACGGGACAAGGCGACCGTAGGGGTGACAGGGGCACACTGCACGGCTTAGACCGGGCGAAGGCGGGAGCGGAGCAAGAGGGAACGACGCCGATGGGACCGGGCGAGAGGCGGGACGCCGAAGTCGCCGGGCGCCAGAGGAGTAGGTGGCGGAGGCGACACTAGTGGGGGCAGCGCGGCAGGGAAGCTGACGCGGCAACAGGTGGTGGGGGCGGCTCGGGGAGCTGACGGCAACGGGGGTGGGGACGATGCAGAGGGAGTGATGGTAATGGGGGTGAGGAGGGGCCCGGGCAAAGAAACGGGGGAGAGGTGAGAAAGAAATGGCGGTGGGTCGAGAAGAAAAGGCAGGGGAGAGAATAAGAGAGAGAAGGGGAGCGGGCCGGCCGAGGCGAAAGGACGGACCGAAGCAGGTGGGGAAAAAGAAAAGCGGGCCGGGAGAAAAACCGAGAAATAGATCAGGCCCAAGAAAATAAGGGGAGGCAAAAATTAGAGTAGGGTCTAGAATTTAGAAATAGAGAATTCAACTTAAATGTTTGCATTCGGAATTTGAAGGGATGTTTGAAACACAAACCCGAACTTAGAAGGAGCTGTGAATTTTTTAAAATAACACAAATTTTAAAAAACGAGCGAAAATAAAAAATAATATTAATTTTCGTCCTTTCGGACGTTACATTAACCGACGGAGCTTTGGAAAGACTTCGACTTCAGTTAGGTCTTCAGAGTTTACAGATTTCAGCGGACTTCAGTTAGAATCACCTAGCATTGCATTGCTTCGTGGAAAATACTTGTCGCAGCTTCACTCTTAGTATTTACAGCCTGTGTGCACGCCTGGGTATACCTTGGTCTCCCTGACTAGTTAGTTCACAATGCAACTTACGGAAAACAACATGCAAATAACCATTGTTCTTCACTGGGAGAAAAACCGAAGCCCGTGCCTTCAAGGTACCACGTGATTGGGGCAGCAAACCAAGTGATATCTTCTTGACGGTATATCATA
This sequence comes from Hsuehochloa calcarea, assembly GCA_036346395.1. Lineage (NCBI taxonomy): Eukaryota > Viridiplantae > Streptophyta > Magnoliopsida > Poales > Poaceae > Hsuehochloa > Hsuehochloa calcarea. The sequence goes on from CM070600.1 coordinate 21,806,959, forward strand.
GTATAAGAGAATATGCATCCAGTTCATGGGCTAACACTCGTTCAAACATTACAAAGCACTCAACTTTGTTCACAAACGTAAAAACCTGGCACGAAAGGCGCTCAAGTCGCAAAAGCCATGTCATGAAATCATTCATGCCATGCAAATGGATGAGTGGCAACCGAATGTCAAAACCAACGATTGCTCATGCCTACGGCTTCATCTTGAACCTTTTTTTCGCTCAACTTCTCTTTCATGGAAAATAATGATAAACCAGCACAGAAAAAAGCCCTCATCTTTTTCCTTAAAAACTGTCAACATTGGAACTGCCACTTCTAAATCCTGTCTAATGCTGCCATTTTTTAATGAGGCCAGGTATCTGTGAAAAGAAAAATACCAAGCATTAGGTTGAGAAGCAAATGAGGGGGAAATGACTTGTGCAAAGCAAATATTAACAAAGTGAAAGACCAAGGTTAATTACTAACCTCGACACCATTAGGCCCTATTTTGTTGCGAGATATGAAATTCAGTATGTGTGATGCAAATTCTTCAGGTACATCTTCCTGAAATTAAGTTTTCAATATTATGTCAAAATTGGTAAAGAACTGTAATTCATCGGTTACAAATCTTGATAATAAGCATGCTTCATAAAAGCAAAATTTCGCTAACTATAGCAGAACATAATGGACAGCACTCAATAAATGAACCTTTGGTTGCTAATTCCTGTACTGCCTCTACAGGTTGGAAAATTCTACAGCATTTTCAAGTAGCCCTAGAGCATCTAGGCACATTGTGGTAAACAGCATGCTGAACCACCGAGAATGAAGCTCGAGGAAAGATGGAAAACATCCTTGCCTTGGAAGAATGCTAAATGATAGAAAAAAGGACACTTGATACCATTAGAATAATTTGATTCAAAAAGTAAATTAGGAGCTAACCTGTATGGCATGTCCAGTGTGTCGAACCACAACCATTTGAAACTTCCCTTGCATTTGACCAATTGTTAAAGCTCTGCAAAACATATTAACCAATACATTACACAATTTGTCCTGCATAATGGCTCATGCAGTGATACAAGGTATTTCACATTTCAAAACACTATTAATTAATAGTGCAATAAGAATGCATGTTTGTCAAACTAACAATTTTATCAAGAGGTGTGGCTTAAATAGAAGCTTTGATAATGGATCGCTATAATCTGATTTGCAGTTCAAATAACAAGTGCTAGCAACAAAGGCTAGCAAGAAATTCAGTTTCTTGCCAGCCTTAATCTTGATAGCCTGATAGGTAGTGGATTTTGAACTCACATCAGATAAACCAAAACTCCTAAAAATGCATTATTGCCTGGCCTTACAAAACTCATGGAGATACTGCATGCTGGTTCAACTGACAGGCCGTGATAAAAATAAAAAAATCAATCAGAAAGGATCTACACTGAGTTGAGTGATGGAAGAATGAAGATATTAATGTCAGCTAAAAGTGCAATGCTGATGGATGAAAATATAGAGTTTCTCAGACTGGAAGGATGTAACAAACCTGTCCAATATATCGGTGCCAGCTAATAATAGGATCTTTTGTACTGGACAAGATAAGAACTTGTCTGAAAGACCTTCATACCTAAAACAGAAACATTTACATATTTCAATATCAACCAATAACAGAAGAGACAAGCAAATAATTCAACAGTATTGCCAAAAACAAACAGCATTCCTAGAAATTTTTATAGCTCATGAAGTTTGCGCTAGTTCATCTGTGTTTGCTGCTACTATGTTTGGCAGTTACGATAACTCACTAAGGCTATTATTTTTTCTTTCAATCAATTCAAGATACCTCACACTTCCAGACATTAATAAGAGAATAATACATTAGCATCAATATTGCATTTTTAGACCGAATAAATCTATATTGGAATTAAAGAGTTAGATCCTTATTGGATTAAACTATATAACACCTTCTTGTAGAGACCAAATAAATCAAATAGAACACTAATATCATACTATCATAGAATAGCATTTTTAAACTAACAGGGTTTCAGTAAAAGTGATAGAAATAGCATAAAAAACATCATCAGGTTAAAAACATACCATCCTTTCCAGTATTTTTCTGTTTCCTCAAGAGGAGTACGGTATGTATAACTGAAACAAAGTACAACAGTATATTTAATTATCCAAATGATGGTCAATATTAAGCATGCACTATTTCTTTTTTATCCAAATTGTGCTGCAAGTACAAACATGGAGTGTTTTTGGCTGATTTGGCACGTTTTTTATTTGTAATAGCAAAAGTAGCCTCCGCTTGCACGCAATTGCAAAAATGGCACCGCAGAAGGTTCCTACCGCGCATCCGGTCCACGGAGTAAAAAGAAATCGTTGATGCGCACAGTACTACATAGTGCTGAATAGTGACACACACAGTGCTAAACAGTGCCAGATAGTGATTCGCTACAGTGGTAGAATGGTGAGACGTCAGTCGTGATGTGCTCCCGGCATGTCTCCTGCCGCGGTCCGGGAGCACTGTAGATGACTTACCTAGCCTTCCGCGGTACTATTTTGCAATTACGTGCGAGCGGAGGCTACTTTTGCTATTACGAATAAAAAAAGTGCCAAAACAGCCAAAGCCTCTACAAACATGCGCTATGCAAGCTATTGCTTACCATTTCCTTGATTCGTCATATTTCAAGGTAGATGGAATGGAAACACGAGCAGACTCAATGTTCCTTAACGGCCCACCTCTGACACTCCATTCAATCTGCGTAATTTTAAGTTTGATTAAACAAAAATAAGGTGAAGAATATTATTTAAACAACGTTTAATGGTGCATTAGTAAGCACGGGTATAATCACTTGGCTTTTATAAGCATGCTGGTTCCAAATTGTTGTTTTCTTATCTTTCTTTCTGTTAACTGTTAAGCCTTGTAGCCATGTTGTGCACAACATCAAACGGATACATCCATAATCCATATATTATAAAAAAGGAATGCTCACTGAGCTAAAGAAGAGACTTTTGATACTGAGGGTAGCGAACATATTAAAAACTGATTTGACGTGACAACAAGTAATATAGGTCTAAACCAACATACTGCTTTTTCAATGCTCGGGAAGTGCTGTGCTCGATTTGCTAAGATCTTCTGCATATGAACCAATGAAGCCATTGCTGTTCCCTGTTTCAAAAAAGAGATGTTCAGAATCAGAAACAAGCTAGATTGTTTGTACGAGTACGACCATAAAGTAAGCTCTGACATAACGAAAAAACTACTACTAACCTCAACTACATCGACAACAACAAGACCATGAAGATTACGAATTGCTTTTCTTGCAGCCACATGTACAGCCACCGAACCACCCATGCTAAAAAAAGTTCAAGAGCTACATAATTAATTTTTTACCAATACAAGCTACCAAGAACACTAAACAAAATGAAGCTTACTGAATCTGGAGAGAAAAAAAGGCATTGTATAAAGCAGTCGAGTAACATCAGAGATGGAACTGGAAAGGTAAATTGCTAATGCTTATTAGTCAGATGATTAATAGCATGACATTTCAGCGCTTGTATAAAGCCATGGAAATTAGTTTTCCAGGGATTGTTCCGATAATTTACTTCTGTGTTTATGGTCTATGGTTATGTGCACCATAAAAGGGATTTTTCATGCTAAAACTATCCTCTGGAAACCACACATGTTGTGAACTGGAACTTTCAGTCAAATTTTGTGCCTTACTTCGTAAGGGGCGCAAGCACAAAATCAAACCATAAGAAAAATCCATGATGCTGACCCACCTATGCCCAACAAGTATAATCGCTGGTGGCGAATCTCCATCCATTGTACGTATAACAGCTATGACATCATTGGTAAGAGTCTGCAGTTGCAAAAAACAATATCTAAGACAAAGGTCAAGAAGTCACAAAACAACTCTTAAAGTATGAAAAATGTAACTATCAATCAAAACTAGTTTATTCTGGAAAAAGTGAAGGACATACTTCAATGGACAAATCCAGATCATCACTTGTTGTAGATTTCCCGTGTCCCCGTAGATCCATGGCAAAAACACGAGCCTTTTCCTTTATTCGACTTGCTGCTAGCGCAAATGAAAGCCTAAGGCAGATTCGGGAATAACCACAGCAATGTAAGCACTAACCACACATTTGTTAAATAAGAAAGTTCCTATGACAACATCTCATAAGGAGTCAAGTCACTTAGAGAAAGTTTTACACGATTATTCGAAATATAAAGTGAATGCTGTCATCATACATTGTTCCCTACCAAAAATAATCAAGAACAAATGCCAACACTTTCAGAATAAAAACAATTCACTCTGGCCTTTCTACATTTGACATTTATCTCTTTTTGGTTAATCATTAGTCGAAATTGAAATTCGCCAAAACATTTCACAACTGCAACAGAAGTTGCAATTGGTATATTTTCCATAACACCTGGGAAACGACTCAAACGAGGCTCCAGAAGGGTTCTTTTAGACATTCAGCAAGACACACGTGCACGTCTACATTTTGCAACACAAGCGTTCCAGCAGAGCCCTTAAGCAGTACTTAATTGCTCCCATGATTTTGAATATCACAGAAACTAGTCGCTGTTTTACAGGTTTTTATGCTCCATCCTCACCAAGGTCATTACGATGCAAAACTAGATAGTTACACCAAATCCAATGAATCATTCAGTGCCCATGCTACGCATTTCCAGCAAGTTCTGAACTAAAATGCCATGAACATGTACGCAATTCACCAGCAAAACTTGACACATAAACCGTAGCACACAGACGTACCCCGAGTAGCCGCCTCCGTGTAGGCAGAACACGACGGGCCCCTCCGATCCGGCCGTGTACACATTGAAAACCTACACGAAAACACCCCCCCAAAAGATATACTTCCCGTATTCAGATCATATCACACCAGAACTATCCGAGAAATTCTCTATTCTCGAGCGCACGTACGTCTTCCGTGTTGGGGATGGCGACGCGGCGCTCCTCGTCGAAGTAGGCCGACCAGTCCAACGGCGCGTACTTCTGTAGCGAGTGCCTGCGAGGCACCGAAAATTAGGGTTTCTAGCCGGGAATTTGTGTGTGTGTGTGTGGGGGGGGGGCGTTAGAGACAGGAGGCGGTACGTGAGGGTGGCGGCTTACTGCGTCGCGGGGCGAGGCGGCACGGACGCGGCAGAGGGAGAGGAGGGCGATTCGTCGGGTTCCCCCTCCTGCAACGAGGAGAGCGGCGCGGGCTCCATGGATGGGGTTGGGCTGGAGGAAGATGCGGCGCAGTGTTTGGGAGAGAACGGAGAAGGATCTCGAGAGGGGAAATGTAGGAAGTGAAGCGAAGGAAATAAGGAAAATTAGCTCAGCAGACCCCTACGAGGTCGGTAGGTACATTCAAATCTACCTGGACTGCGAAATAATATTTCTCTTTTCTTCCTATTTTCTTTTCCTTTGATTCAGCCAGTGACACCCCCCTTCTCCTCCTCCGCAGCGCAGCCTTCCCCTTCCTCATGTCACCGCCTTCCCTTCCCCTCCGCCTCCATGACCTACCGCCACGGTTCAACACCAACATCTTCCGTGGTTGCAACAGGACAGACAGCCGCTGGCCCAACATGTGCAACCTGGTTAGCAACGCCGGCCTTGAGAAGCCGCTCGACGACGAAGATGATGGCGACGACGGGTTCACAAGCGCAAACGGTTGGTACACCAGACACCAGTTCGTGTTGGACGCCATTTTCCATGGATGCATGTAGGGCTGGGACTTAGGCCGTACTTTTTTTGGGCTAATTCGAAGTCCGATCGGTACGGCACGTGATGGGCCAGGTCGGCACGGCACGAATAGCGAGCCGGGTTGGGTATGAGAATGCGGTCCGTTGGGCGGCACGACACAACACGATCAGTTGGATCGTGTTTGGGCCGGTACGGCACGAAATAGGCCCAACCTTCCCGTTCTTGCTTAATCCCTCCCTCAGCCTGACCCAATCACTCCCCCATACCGGCCTAGCCCAACCAATCATTCCCTTCTGTCACCGGCCTGGTCCACGGGTGTTTTTGTCCTCCTGGACGGTGGAGGCGGCGGTTGTCGTCTTCTCAGACGTCTATAGTTACTTAGGGCTGGGCTTGGGCCGGCACGGCACGATCCCGGCACGACGGGCTTTGGACCGTGCCTGGGCCTGACCAGAGACGAGGCGGACCGACACGACATGGCACGGTGGGTGACCGGGCCGAAGCCGCACGCACGCGGCGGCGGCACGGCGACGGCTCGGGCCGTCCGGCCGCACGCACGACCCAAAGGCCCACCTCTAGTTGCATGTGGTGGTACGAGTGCCTGGCGAATGACTCCTCCACGGCAATCGTCCTCTTCGTCCCGTTCTATGCCGGCTTCGACCACTGGGGGCTACGACAACGCGACGCGGGAAGACACCTCGCTCGACCTGGCGCATTGGCTAGTGGGCCGGTCGGAGTGGCACAGGGCGGACGGCAACGACCACTTCCTCTTGACAGGGTGCACAACGTGGGACTTCCGCGCGACACCAACCTCAACCCAACCTAGGGCACCAACCTCCTCCTCGTAAGATCGAGGAGACCGACTAGAAGGAGGGTGAATAGTTATTTCTAAAAAAAACTTTTACGGCTAAAACCGATTTCTAATGCAGAAGCGAAAATCAATTCGATTTTGCACAATTAAAACATAAAGATTTTAGTTTCCCTCAAATTCACCAACACCCTAAGTTTAAGTAAGGTTTGCAATGCTAGTTTGGCATGCAATCAATTTAATTCTAGAAATATAAATTGCACAAAGTAAATCACAAGAGAGCAAACCACAATAGCACAAGAATATTTTACCGTGGTGTTCGGAGACTTGCCGGTTTCCTCTAATCCACGTTGAGGTAAGCCTAAAAGAATCAGACCGGTTCCACGAATTAAGCCAGCACCTCCGAGGTATACCCAAACAAATTGGACTGGCTCATAACTTGAACCAACACCTCGATCCACTCGAGTTGCTTTTCCTCCACTTCGGAGATGGTAAGCACCAAACCACTCACAACACGTCGACCTTCTCACAAGCTTCTTGAGAAGATCACTGTACCACTACGCCTCCACACCGTCTATGTGTCGGTAAACACCAAGAGTAATAAGCTAAACCACTTACTTGACTCTCACCATGTGCAACACATGCACAATTGGATGCTCAATCCAATTCTAGTTGCAACACATACAACTAGGACATCTCCCTTTGCTCACAAGGTGCAACACATGCACAATTAAGAGGAGAAACTCACACTAGCTCAAAAGAGTGAAATGAGATACCAAGGGTTACCCTTCAACCGGCTAAGATGAGTATTTATAGCACATACACAAAAACTAGCCGTTGCAGGAGTGTTGGACCGAAAAGACGACTAGAGGGGGGGTCAATAGGAGCACGCTTACTTTTTCATAAATAATAGATTCAACATAAATTTCACTCCAGTAGCTATGGAAACTATGAAGATCAATATATCAGTACAGCGGAAGACTAATATTGAATCCAATTTAAACCCCTAAGCAATACGACAAAATCAACAAAGATTAAAGCAATTCAATGTACTGGCGGTCGGACTGCTGGGTCAATGGCGGTCTGACCGGTGGCCTTGGGCGGTCTGACCGCTGGCCTAAAGAACAGATCAAAACAGCCCGATGATGAAGTTGTAAATAGATAAAACTTTTGATCTACAACTCCAAACTTGATAAAACTTGGAACACACCTTCTCTATGATGTCAGGAACCTATTCTAATTAAAGATTGTGATAATTCTTGGAAGAATAATGATCATTTTCTGTTTGATTGATGAAGGGTTCAAAACCGGGTCAAAACGAAAACTAGATCCAAAATCTTGCTCGTGGGTGATTGATGATCAAGATGGTCCTAGATATGTTCTCACATGTCACAACAAGCTAGATCACGTGGAGAATTCAAGCAAAAACCCGCGGATCAAAGAAAGACTCAAAATCATTAAATATAGAAAAAAAACGCAAAGAGACAAGACATAATCAAAGTTCCTTTGATTGATTTGATATGATATGGGCTTACAGCCACTCCATCAATGGAGGATAATACTCAATCCAAGAGCACAAAAATCACATCAAACTATCAAGAATCCTAGCCTCCACAAAAACTCACCCTAAGAAATTAGGGTTTCAAATAGCAAAAGAGACGAAGAAAAAGAGCGAGTGGGTGCAGCCACCACCCTCCTCTATTTATGGTGGAGGCTTAGACCTTCTAGAAGTTTGACTCAATTGGGTTCCCGTTAAGGCCCAAAACAAACGGGACACATACGCACGTATTTTAATGCATCGTTTTTAACACCTCTTGACCTAATTAGCTACACCTTGCGCCATCTTGTGCTTCAGATTAGCCAATAGGTCACCCTTGTCCATCTTGCACCACACTTGAGTACATTGACCTCATCCGGCATCGTCGATCATTCTGGACCTCAGGTCTCCAAGCCTAGTCCCGATCATCATCGCCGTTGACCGTCGTTGACCACCAAGCAACCTGCACAACAATAGACACGGAAACCGAACCGGAATAAGTTCTTCACAACTTGACCCATGTTAGTCAAAACATGCATCATGCAATACATATGCACTGAAACTCATGACTTTGACCTAACGACCGAACATCGCCGCCACGAAGGCCGACGATCAAAGTGAAGTTGGGAATTAGCCGAATTTCCTCTATGAAAAACCAAAACCTACTGGAATTTTCAATCGAATAAAACTTTTGACTGGAGACTCCAAAAATTATGAGACCAAGTGCAATAGAATCCCCTATGTTGCCTGCTACCTCTATTTTTGGCCTAGCTCAAAATCTCACTTTCTGAAGTTGGCCGGTCGGACCGCCGCTATGGCCGGTCGGACCGCCGCATGGACGGACCGTCCGCGCCTACGGCCGATCGTTATGGCCGGGCGGGTTATATATTCGACAAAGACCTTTGTAACTTTACCGAAAACACGTGAAACGATAAACTGTTAACGCTATTGCCAATTGTCACATCATCCTAAGATCCGGAGCATATCCCCAAGATATCCACAAGGAGAATCTACAAAAAAAAATAAGGGAAATCTGGTCAGTCCACAGTCATGAGGCCGGTCAGTCCAGGCTACAGTACAACGGCTATAAAACTAGCTGTTACAGACAATTTCCGGTCAGTCTCTGCCTGAATTTCAGCACAGACGACACTCGAAAAACAGTCATAACTTTTGACTTCGATATCGGAATTGAGTGATTTTAGGCTCCATGGAAAACTTATTCAGAGGGCTACATAACCCATCTATTTGATTGATCTCTAACATATTTGATCAAATCAAGAAGCACAACTCCAAAGAGCCAACACATGGCCTAAGTCTAAGAAAAGAGCAACAAGGAATCTTAGGCCATGCCAAGGAATGACACATGAACTTCAATAATTTTCAAAAACACATTTGCAAACTTTAGTATCATGCGACAAGGAGTTGGTGCATGAATTTCAAACATTTGCAAATTAGTCTCATGCTACTGGAAAAAGCTGACCGCCCTACTCAGACCAGGGGTCCGGTCAGTCCGGGATACCTACTGCGATAAGTCTGGCCAATAAAAATGCGAAACATGAGCTCTCTAGAAAAACCTGACCGCTTCAAAGGCCCAGACTTTGGTCAGTTTGGCCCACCTACTACGATCAGTCCGGTCCAGGATACGAAAGCTGATTTTGCAAATCGCTTCAACTCAATTTTGCTAAACACATTTGCAAAAGATACAAGATGCAAACAAGGTATGAATACATGATTATCAACAAGTTGCAAAATATATTTTTTGACTTTTATAATCATGCCACAAGAAATTTAGTACATGGACTTAAACCATTTGCAAACTAAAGTCACATTTGCAGACAATAGCATCATGCCTAGAAGAGCTAGAGTAAGCGGGATTGAGCTATCAACACAAGATACTAAAGCTACTAGACAAGACCTCTCTTAATAGTACGACAATCTATACTAGCAATTCGATCTTCTAACCAAACACCAAAACCAGTAAAAAGACTATGAACACATCCTTACCCTATCCTAGTAATACCTTTGCCTTGAGCATCCATCTTAGAGTGATCACTTGATAACGAACATCTATACTACAAGTCTGGGTTCTTGACTTGATATCATCAATACATGATGATTTCCTTTACTCCAAGTTCTTGACTTGAATATCATCAACACATGATGATTTTTTTTTACTTCGAGATCTTGTCTTGATGCTCATCAATACATGATGACATACTTCATCCCAAATTTTGACTTGATGATAATCAACTCACAATACCACATAAGGTTTTTATCATCATGGGACTCAACCTGTTTCACTAACTCATAGAAAATATTAGTCCACATGGCGATTATCATTGATTAACAAAATACTTTATTAACTCATAATGGCGGGTCTAGATTCTTCACTCCCAGCCGCCAAGAACATGATCGTCATTGTTGTCGAGTCATCTACACCCAGCCTTGGAAACGACATGGCAGTGCCTTACCCCCACCTACTTCCACCCGTGAATAGACACCGACGTCCCAATTGGCAACATAGGATTTGGCACTCCGACTGCCGCTGGCTCATGTCCTTCGTCGGTGCGCCAAGGTTGGGCGACCCGCAACCCATTCGGTCGCAGATCGTACACACGGCGGTCGGCGTTCGATGCGATGGTCGCTAGGTGCATGTTAGTGCTCTTCCACCTGGCGTCAGCGTACCTCCAATACAGATGGCACTTGTCGGGGGGACCATTCCAGATACTTGGTGCTCATACCAGGGGACAGCGTGCGCGCCGGTGATGTGAGCAATGAGGAGATGCTCAGAAGGATACCACCAGCGGTGATGCGAAAGATGCAAGAGGAGGTCATCAAGCTTGTGCGGAGGCTGGTGTACGTCGACCAGGTCTCTGCTTTCCCCTTTGGCAATAGCCAAGCAGGAAGAAGACGTGCCGCACCAGAAGGGGTAAACTGGCATTAAAATTGGGGAAAATTTGCTCAGTAACATTACAATGATGTATAAATTGGAAAATAACATTCAATGTGAGGATGACAGGTAGGTCATAGGGCCACATGTCAGTGACACAACGATATTATTTTCCAACTCGTGGTATATGTGTAGTGTTACTGAGCAAATTACCCCTTAAAATTGTATTCTCTCACATCATACATCATTGTTGTTAAAGATGGGTGAAAAATATAATGGTAGTGCTATTTTCAAGATTTTTGGTTGTTCGTGGTGTGATTTTGCAGCTGAGCGCGGTTTGGATATTATTTATCTGAGTACCAACTATTAGAGTGCTACTGAGCTAATTTTCCCAAGAAAAACCGCACTATACAATATAATACGCTTCCATAGAGAGAAGACATACTTTGGAAAGATGTTTCGTCGATAGTTTCCCATCGGGGAAATTCATAAAATTCTATGGAAAAGATCGCGGTTTTGTTAGATGCTATCGAAAGGAATTTGCTTTACAGAAATCTCATCGATAAGTGAAAATAGCCAGGATTTGGAGCTCTCCAACTGTGGTAAACGACGAATCAAGGAACATACTTAGAATAATGATAGAGATAGGTCTAAGCTGGGTTGTGGCAATAGAGGCAGGGACACCAAACCGCTTGTGCCCTGTTATGATCCCAATTGATGAACTTGAATCACACCGAATGGTTTGCCTCACGCAGGAATCAAGGTCTCGGATCAACTCAGATACAAGTACTTTGGATACAAATTGGGGGAAATAGAAGCAAGGATGCGGAGTAGCAATTCAGACGGGGAAGTAGAAGCATGAGGCGGGGAAAATCAGAGAAAAGGAATTTAGGGGGAAAGGCAGCATTGGGGAAGAGGGAGCCAAGGGCTATCGACTTGTCTATTCTATTCTTCGATGTCTTCTCATGTCGCTGCTGCTTGCTCTTTGTAATCTTGACTCAACTCCCCCTCTTGCCTCCTGGCCCCACAACTGAAGACCAATCAAGGTCGGGCCGATCTGTGACATTCCTCCCACCTTGAAATGCGGCTTGACCCCAAGTCGCTGCCATGTAAGCCACCGGGGTCCCGTAGAACATGAAGAACTGCGATGCTCAACTTGAATCATATGTGGCCTCCCCCACTGTTGTATTGTCTCGGGGACACTTGGATATCATACATTCCGATCACAAACCTACTACTACGCCAACCTTCCAACGCATTTGAGCTGCACACCTGAAGCATTTGAGTTCATCCATGGGAAGATGCAAGAGCTGCACACCTGAAGCATTTGAGTTCATCCCAAGAACTTGAACAACATGCCAACCTTCCAAAGTGCAACGACTAACCTTGACTTCATATAAATCATCTCGTGTGGGATGCATCACCCCAAACCATGAATAGAAACTAGAGATCATTCCTGGGTGGCAATTGCAGCCATTCACAATAGCCCTAGTATTCAATTATATTTGCGGTAGAAGCCTCGGTCTCCACTCCACTTGCTTCCCGAATGAGTTAATCATCAGATGAATGGGAAATGCTTGTGTTGATACGTTGTAACATTGCACTTTGTCACTGGACACCTCACTATCGAGTAGTCTAATTAACATGTTCCATTTCTCCTCCAAGTCAAGACGAGGGCACACATTCTTAATATCTTCAAGTGTTAGTGTACAAAATGCCTCACATATATGTTGCAGCGCTACAACTAACCCCTTCATGGCCAAAATATAAGCATGCATCTCTGTACAACAGCCATTGTCACACCTCCAGGAACTAAGCACCATCATGTGGTAGCTACCTGAAGTAGCTGCTCTTGAGATGGCAATCAAAATTGTAGGGAGACAACACAAATCTACCACACAAAGTCATCTGGCGTGAACTCCAAATAGAACCAAGACTCTCTTCGCATTCTTGAGTGCCAAGGTCATAAACAGATAGCTTCAATAACCCACCAAGGTGTGGTGCTCCTTTCATCTTGCATTTTGCTACGAACCATAGCTCAAGATTTGAAACTATCATGCCGCTGGTAATTCCAATTAATTGTACCCCCATCAATTACTGCTGCAACCAAGGTTGTCTTCCCTGATTTGAATCCTGTCTGATCAGACCATTGCTCAACTGTCATTCTATTTCCATTAGTCACACACATCCAGTAAGAGCCACCAATAGGATTCATGTTATTGAGCTCTAGTAGAGGCCAAGACTGCAATTCACACATTTCACTTAGTAACACCAACAGTTTGGTCACAAAGAATTCCGTTCCAGCAACCATCTTCCATTTATCGCCAAATATATGCACATGTTGCCAGCACTCTACTTCGTTACTTGCGATCGCCACTTGTGCAGGTGGCAGGAGTATCTCCACCACGCCTCTACTGCCCCGATGCCTTATTTGATCGGGCCATGTTTCAACTCGATCTGCTTCACTAATGAATTCACCCCCAACAAGAACACAATTGCACCTATATGTGGTGGTGGCCATGGTTGGCGCTCGACCCACGCCTTCAGTGGGGTGAGCTCATCACCTTAACTGGCGGTGATGTAGCTTGGAAGAGCACCGACCAAGGTGTTGCGGCTGGTGTTGGTGATGAGGTAGTTGGCACTGAGGACGTATGAGAGACCATGTGAGTAGGGTCCCCGTTTGAGTGATGAGTATTTGACGCTGTGGTGAGAAGTTTGTGTTTGAAATCATTGCGTTTGCGCTGCTGCTGGTTTGTTTCTGTAAGTGCGGAACTTCCGGTTCTGGAAAACGGAAGTTCCGATAATCGGAACTTCCGCTTTGGTAAAACGGAACTTCCGATTATCCTGACGTTTGTGTTCTGTTGAGTTAATCGGAACTTCCGCACCTGGGAACGCGGTATGTCCGATAATACTGACGTGAGTATTCTGCTGTGACGACAATCGGATCTTCCAACCTGGGAGTGCGGACGGTCCGATAATCGAAACTTCCGCCGTGGAAGTGCGGACGGTCCGATAATCGGAACTTCCGCAATGGTAAGTCGCGAACTTCCGATTGTGGCGTAATCGCGTGAAAGGCATAGTTTTAATTTTGAGTTGTGAATTGCTTTTAGTTAAATGCAAATGATGATTATATTAACTTGAGCAATGCTATGTGATGTGTTTCTTGTTTGTACTGGTTGCAGGGCATCGAGGTGGAGTCGTGGCGAGACACGTGGAGACCGGACTAGACGCAGGCGGCGTTGAGGTCAGAACGGTAAAGACGTGTCGAAGACGGCGTGCACTCGAGGCGGTTGCGAGTCGTGAACAACAAGGAATGCGGGGCTTCCAGAAGGTGTGCGAGGGGCGAAAGGGTCATTTCGCAAAGCGGCACAAGTGGAAGCGGGCTCCGTTAGGGTTTAGCCGGCATAACGGGTTGGAGACCCGTTAGCCAAGGGCTATAAATAGAGGTGAACCCCTGGTTGTTGGGTTAGACTTTTTGAGAGAGAAAATTAGGGTTAGCTTTAGCTAAAGAGCCTTTGGAGAGGTTGTTTTGCTTTTTGAGAGTTTGTTGAGTTGGAGAGGATGAACTGAAATTTGTGTAATCATTCCTCTGTGTTTCCCTTTGTAATCTTTTGATTTCTATCAATGAAACTCTGAGGTTTTGGTTCTTTGTTTATGCCTCTTTTCGTCTCTCTGTTCATACGTTGAATATCTAGGGTTTTTGGTGAATCTTTTGATTCCTCTTATGAGATGGCATGAAACTTGATATTTAGAGTCTTATTGATATTGCTAATATATCTTCAAAGTCTCATGAGCCGAGAATCTAAGAATCTTGCAAATTGTGGGTTTTTGGTTGTTCTTGTCTAATACTCAAGAAATCTGTTTTTGCTTTGATTAATGGATCTTTGTCTGCGATTCTTCTTCATGAGGTCAAGATGTTGTTTAGGATGATGTCCTGTGAGACTTGACCTGAGAAGAGCATTCAAGAGTTAGTATTTTGGATTTTTGGGCAAAACCCCGAGCGTACTGTTCTTCGGTCAGGACAATCGGAACTTCCGATTGTCCACGGAGGAACTACCGCAGGCGGAACTTCCGCTAGGTAAAATCGGAACTTCCGATATCCGACAGAACAGTCCAGTTTTTGGTTAAACTTTTTGGATTTGATTCACTTCACGTCTCTTGTTTATCAGAAGTGTTTGAGTTGCTGTGTGGACACTTGAGAGGGGAGGATCTTAATTTTTAAGGCACCATTCACCCCCCCTCTGTTGCCATTTCGGTCCTTCAACGTAGGAGTCAAGGATGGTGGCACTGACAGTCTTGGTGATGATATTGTCGTCGTCCATCACAACGGTAGATGGCGATCCATAGGGTCTAGATGAGACTCGATGGGAGTGAAGAAAAGTGTTGGCCCTACGCTCGGTCATGGACAAGCGTCGAAGTCGACCTCGGTGTGTAGATGCATTTTGCCAAACATTTGGTGTGCGGTGAAGTCACTAGTGTCAACGTGCACCGGAGTTGCAGACACCAGTGTGTGGGGTCAGAGACAGTGGGGTCGAGCAGGGCGGTGGTCGTGGGAGAACTTGGGGTTGCGTCTGGCATGAACGCGGACGTCTGAACACCAGTGTCATTGAGACAAATCTTCAAACTCTTGGTGGGCATCACAGTGTCCCGCTCGCTAGTTGTGAATGACTTTGGCGATGAGGTCTTCACAGGCTCTGTCTGCGCCTGGATGGTTGTGGACACACCCCTTGAGAGCAAGGATGCGACTGTGACATCGGTGTCGTCGGCGTATGGGTCAGGGCCTAACATCGAACATGTGGCGGCCATGGTGGTGTCGAGGCTGGTGGTGACAGTGTTGCGATCAGTGTCCTAGTCAGAGCATGTAGTTGAACAACCGTTGGGTGTTCCTATGCTGAGAGTGACGTATGCACATGGAACTGTAGAGGCCACAGTGTGGTCATGGCGACAATTGAAGAATCTATACCCGCCATTATGAATTAATGGACTATTTTGGCAATTAATGACAATTGTCATGTGGACTAATATTTTTTATGAGTTGGTGAAATAGGTTGAGTCCTATGATGTTGAAGACTTTGGATGACATCATGGGTTGATTGTAATCAAGCCAAAGTTTAAGAGTGAAGGATGCATCATGGGTAGATGCATACCAAGAAAATGACTCGGACTTGAAGTGAAGATGTGTGTCATCAAGCTTTATGCGAATATGCAAGGCAAATGTATGACTAGCTAGGGCAATGGATATGTTCCTAGTCTTTTACCGGTCTTGGTGTTTGGGTGAAAAACCAGATTTTTAGTATAGGTTGTCGTACTATTAAGAGGGGTTTTGACTAGTAGCTTGAGTGTATCATGTATTCATAGCTCGTCGTGCTTGCTCTAGCTCTTGTTTGCATGTTGCCGATATTTGCGAATGTATTTTGAAAATAGTCGAGACTTATACATAATCCTTGTAGCATGTGACTTTAGTTTACGAATATGTTTTGGAAATGGTTTAAGTCTATGTGCCCTATTCCTTGTGCCATGATTCTATAAGTAGACAAATGTGTATTGCAACTTGTTGAGAATATTGCATTCATCCCTTGCTTGCATCGCGCATCAATTGGCAAATATATTTCTCAAATTGAGTTGAAGCGAAGTGCAATCTGTTCTCAGTCTTGATTGTAAGAGGGCAGTCTAACCGCCCATGTTGACCGGTCTGACTGGTGGGACCCTGGTTTGACCGTCATGTGTTGGCCGATCTGACTAGACCTCCGGGTCAAGTGACCCAGTCAGGTTTTTTCAGAATATGTGTTTTTCTAGTTTTGAATGGCTCCTATGTGGAGCAGTCAGACTGCTTTGTATTGGCCGGACTGACCGGACCTTTGGGTCATGTGACTCGGTTAGGTTTTCCAGAGAGTGTGTTTCTCTGATTTTGGCTTGCTCCTTTGTGGAGCGGTCTGACCACACCCTCAGCGGTCTGGGTTAGAGCGGTCTGACCGGCCATTGGTTGGCGATTAGTCCGGATGTGTCTCCAACGGCTAGTTTTATAGCCGTTGGAGCAAGGGCAGTCTGACGGGCCATTGGTTAGCGGTCAGATCGGGTTTCCTTATTTTTCTGGAATATTTCCTCCAACGATTAGTTTTCCTTGTGTGGGTATATATACCCCTTGTGGTCGGTTGTGGGAAAGGTTGCTGGTGTTATTCCTATTTCCTTGAGCAAAGAACAAGCTCTCTCACCTCTTATGTGCTTGTGTTGCACTTAGTGAGCTTAGAGAGCAAACTCTAAATGCACGTGTTGCATCAGGTAGTAGATTGTGTATCCATTGAGCATGGAGAATTGATTCGTTCAAATGAGCGTCTCTGACTTGTTACTCTTGGTGTTTGCCGACACCTAGACGGCTTGGAGGAGTCGCGTCGGTGATCTTCTCAAAGAAGGTTGTGAGAAGACCCGGGCGGTTGTGAGTAGTTTGGTGCTCGTCATCTCTAGAGTGGAGGAAGAGCAATCCCGAGTAGATCGAGGTGTTGGTTCGAGTTGTGAACCGGTTCAATTTGGTTGGACTTACCTCGGAGGTGTTGACTCAATTTGTGGAGCCGGTCCAACGTGGTTGGGCTTAACTCCACGTGGATTTGGGGAGACTGGTAAGTCTCCGAACACCACGGTAAAACATCATTGTGTCATTGTGGTTTGCCTTCTTGTGCTTTAATATATTGCAATTTACATTTCTAGAATTAAATTGCTTATACGTTTTTGTATGTTTGCTATCATTATCAATAGTCTTATATTGTTGGTGCACTTAGCCAAGACTAGTTGATTTAAGTTTTAATTAAGCAAAACCGAATTGATTTACAATTTTGCATAAAACTCGGCTTTAGCCAAAAGATTTTTTAAAACCGTCTATTCACTCCCTTCTAGTCGGCCTCCTCGATCTTACAACTGTGGAAGACGCCTGGGCATCGAACGGGGTCAGAGAAGGCGTAAACCGCCCAAGCATGTTGCGCAATGTCTCATTCATCTCGGTCACCATCCTCAATCACCTCTCCTTCTGCTCGTCAGACATGGCTTCCCAGTCCCAGCTCGGTGAAGGCGGTGAGATTGGCTCGTCGGGCATTGGCTCGTCGGAGGCGGTGGAGCACTGGGTGGGCGGCGAAGAGTGTGCAGCCGAAATGACATCAAGAGTAAGCACAAATGTCACAGCATCGTGCTGCGCCGTCATAGTGGAAGTAGAGTCTGGTGTTGGTTGCACCTGCTGGATGTCGAGGTAGCAGCATCTATCATAGATGCATTGACCGTGCAAGGCATCTCTAGCACGCGCCGCCTCACGCCATGATCGAAGTTGTACCATTGCCTCTACATGGTTGACTCTCTAGAACACGAATATCGTCTCCACGCCATACGCCTGAAGGAGTTAGTGTAGCACCTCCTTAGTCACCAGATAGAGCACATGGCTCACAGTGATGCGTAGAATAACGCCCGTGGTTGCCTCCTAGTGGCTCGACATTTCGGCGAACAGGTGGCGGGCGACTCCTCTACCAACACCGCCACTACTCGAATCCGGCCGCCGATCCCAGCTACCGCCACCAATCCTTCTCCACACCATTTCAGTGTTAGAACTCCCACGAATCAACTGCTCTGATACCAATTGTTACGATCCCAATTAATGAACTCGAATCACACCGAATGGTTTGCTTCATGCAGGAATCAAGGTATCGAATCAACTCAAATACAAGTACTTTGGATACAAATCGGGAGAAATAGAAGCAAGGGCGGGGAGTAACAATTCAGGCGGGGAAGTAGAAGCATGGGGCGGGGAAAATCAGATAAAAGGTATTTAGGGGAAGAGGCAGCATTGGGGAAGAGGGAGCCGAAGGCTATTGCCTTGTCTATTCTGTTCTTCAATGTCTTTTCATGTGTCGCTGATGCTTGCTCTTTGTACTCCCGACTTGATCCCTCCTGCCTCCTGGGCCCACAGCCGACGACCAAAGCCCAATCAAGGCCAGGCCGATCCGTGACATGCCCGCCCATTCTGTCTTGCCCTAAATGGAATGGCTCTCTTAGTTAGAATATGGGGTGAAGGTGGAGCATGCTGGCAGAGGCTAACAAGGATGCGGTGGAAAGGCAGCCTCAGGACTTCGGTGCAAAGTTTCGGATATATCGCCAACGTCAGCTACCCGATATTTGATATGAACCCATTTTCTGATGTTTTAGAACCTTGCCTACATCCACCCAAGTGAGTTTTTATTTGCAAAGAGTTTGTACTTTGTAACCATAGCTAGACAACAATGCTCTCCTCTAGGCATGCATGTGGTCTAAGAAGTACCGAGTGTGTGTACGCTAGTATAGAAAGAGTTTAATTAATTTCCTCATTTCCTGGACGACGTTTTGGCCACCCTGAAACGGCGAGCTGGTAACTGGTTGGCACATTACCTCTTAAAGGGGATATTTCCTATCCAATCCGTCGTCCAACTTATCCCATTTTATCTCAGAATCTGTGTATGTCTTAATAACTACTATAATTCTGAGTTTACACATCCCATCCAACAGCAAACCGCCTCCCGCATGGAAAAGGAACCGTCGCCTCGCTTCTCTTCCCCTCCCCTCCCACCCCACGCCAAACCGTCGTCCCTCTCATCACCCGCGTCTCCCTCGCGCTCGCCCTGAATCCTCGCATCGCAACTGCCCCACCCACGTCGCCTAACTCCTCCCCACCGTCGGCTCGCTCCACTCCCTTGACCCTCGCCCACCTCCCTCGTCGCCTCCGCCACCAGCCACGGTGCCCTCTCTCCCTCTTCCCTGCGGCCGACGCCGCCGTCCTCCCTCTTCCCCGTGCCTGACGCCGCCGGTGGTGGTAGAGTTCAAGAGCGAGGAGGTCACGACGAGGTGGGGGACGCCATGAGAGAAGCACCGCGGCCTCGGCGTGCACATCGACTTCGTCCGCTCCATCACCCTAGACTCGTGGACCGAGGTGCAGCTCCACAAGAGAAAGGCCAGGGGCAACGACCGCCTCAACGCATTCCTCACCGCGCGGGGTGTGCCCAAGGAGACACCCCACGTCGCCAAGTAAAACTCCAACACCGCCGCCGCATACCACGACCGCATCGCCGCGCTCGTCGAAGGCAGATCGTGGACCGACCCGCCCGTCGTTAAGGAGACGCCCGGATGAGCTCCTCCACATGAACTCAGTCACTGGAAGTCTGGAACTGTCACAATTTGAGGGATTATGGTCACCTCTTTCTCATCTCTCTGCGGTCCCCCACGATACGGATGATTGAACCCTCCTAGGTCCCCCATCAGTCTTCACCTTCATGGCTTCATCCATATCTTTTATTTACCTAATCTTTGTGTTTCATTCGAAAGCGTTAGTTTATTTTGCAAATCGTAAGTACTAGATAACTTTTTTCCCTTGTAAGATGTTTGTTCATTGAAGAAAATTTTATTGCTTGAGTAAAAATTTTGGTGATCATGTTGATGCCTAAGCTCGGGTCAGAGAGTGGAGAATATGGACTGTTTTAAAACTTTTAGTGTCCCGTATAAAATGTGAAGTTCAATTTTTTTATAGCAAATGTGTGCAACACATACCAGAGCTTCATTATCTTAGTGCTTATTGTCAGTTTATATGCAAAGTGACTGTTCGTTCATTTTTTATAGCAGTAGTAGCAGATGTTGTAATAGTTGGAGTTAATATTTTTATTTATTTGTGTGTGAAAGAAAATTGATATTTATTATTCGGTTTATGACCCCGTATGTTGATATGTACCACTGTCTTTTGGAGTTCCGTTGCAACATAGCGACATCCTACTAGTATATTTTAGAAATAGAGAGATAGAAGGATGTTCCCTCGACAAGAGGTAAAAGGTTTTTCCGTGTAACTGTAAGCCTGTAATAAGCCACCACGCTCAGCACCGTACGTCGACGACGGTCATCTCGGCAAGCAGCCTGCAGCCCTCGGCCGTACCGCCGTCGAGGACTTCCCCTTTCCCAGCTTGATTGTACCCGGCCACTCAGGAACTTCGCTGATGGATGCTCTGCCCGGTGCTCCGAATCGGCCGGCCACACCGAGCAACAGAGCAACCTGTTGGTGTTGGTGACACCGCTCGCGCGCGGAGGTGGAACAAGACCCTGTCCTTCAACCGATTTAGCATTCACAGGCGGGCGTCCACCAACCACGTGAACAATAGATACACGGGATGGTCTATATATACCTCACGTTGATCTAGTGATCCTGTATTTAGCATTTAGCAAGAGTTTGGATCTCGTCAGTCGTCGCAATAGCCAACTCCCAATGGGAGGAAAGCAGCAAAGGTTACTTGTGTACTTTGATCTAAACAGAACAGCAAGGTTGAGCCTGTGCATAGGGGGTGCAAACGGAGCGAATAACTCCCAATCGAAAACTTACGGAGCGAATACGAAAGAGATAAATAGTTATCTAGTACTACTTGTATCCGACTCCGACTTCGGGGGGATGTGGAATAGGATACATGATGAGCGATATCCGTATATCAGGTGGTATAAGGAAAGACTATTGTGACTTCACTTAGAAATATGATAACAGATAGGTGAGTTATTGCATCTGAGCAGGCATGGGATACTGAGTGTTTTTCTTTCGATATCGTAGCGTTTAGTCTCTCCGTGTTTAGCTTTGACTGTGTCTAATGTTCTATGTATGGGTGCAAAAGAAGTAAATAATACCCGTCTACCGACCGAATGAAGACTCGCGGAGTGAATACAAGATGGAGAAATAGATATCCGACTCTGTGAGAGAGAAAATATGGAATGAGATTAGAGGTGGGCTTTGGGCGTCTGCGTCTTAAGCCTGAGAGCCCGTCGTGCCGGGCGCTTTGTGCCGCCACTCGGCCGATCTCCCACCATGCCGTGCCATGCCGCCCGCCTAAATCTCTGGTCGGACCAGCACGGCCCAAAGCCCGCCGTGTGGGATCGTCTTAAATCTTGGCCTAAACCCACTTCTAAGTAACTATAGGCGTGCGAGAAGGCGACAACCGCCGCCTTCACCGCCGGGAAGACAAAACACCCGTGGACGGTAGGGTGACGAAGGAATGATTGGTTGGGCTAGGCGGTGTGGGAGTGATTGGGTCGGTGAGGGAGGATTAAGCAAGAACGGAAGGTTGGGCCTATTTTGTGCCGTCTTGCCGCCCAAGCACGCCCAACCGATCGCCGCGCCGCGCCGCCTAACGGGCCGCATTCTCGAGCTCGCCCGCCCGCTTATTTCGTGCCGTGCCGGCCCGGCCCATCACGTGCCGTGCCGACCGGGCTTCGGACTGACCCAAAAAAGTACGATCCAAATCCCAGCTCTAAATGAGATGCCCGGCGAGCAATAGACCTCTACCTATGCAGCTAAATAGTAGACGACCTACCTGGCCATCGCAGTGGACGTGCCAGAGTGGTTATTGGGCATGACTAGAAATCATGTGGGCTCTGCCCGCGTAGGTTCGAATCCTACCGTCCACGTTTGTTTATGTTTTCTTCTCTCTTTTTTTTGTTCTTTGCTGTTTTAGCATATTACTCGTCAGACTGCGAATGGTTTGGGGTTTGTGCAATTCTCTTCCTGCAGAAAAAACTAGAATCGTGAATTCTTGTGTTAGCATGTACTGACACTCTTGACTACAGCAAGCCAGCAGGATATGCATGCAGCAGCTTCTTATCTTATTCTCCGTCGACCGATCACCATTCGCCATGGCCTCCTTTAAGTGAGCCTGAAGTTACCACCACCGGATAGCCTGCAGAAATCACGCACTTCGGAGGCACCACCCCGTTCAAGAAACACAGACCGAGAGAAGGTCGGGAGACCCAATCGTAGTTTTCGCAGCAGAGCGAGCGCACTAGCAAAATGATACCACGCATCCATGATTACCTTCAGAGCGATAATCCTACCGTCCAGCAATCGAGTTGCAAATCGTATATAACCATTAGGGCGAATCTTGGATCCTGTTAAAACTTGGAACCCATGATCAATTGCTCTGACTAGCGCGCTTTTCGGAGCAAGGTCTTGAGATAACATAAACAAATTGCAACAAGCAGCTTGGAGAAATTGTAGCATCGCACCAAGCTCGTAGCTCCTAGTATAAACCATCGCCATGCTCTTGCTTTACTCTAGACTTGTAGTGGTAAAAGATGATGAACTCCATCTTGCCAAATCCAGCACCTTTGGCAAGATCAAGGACGATGCCGTCATCATCATCACAGACTCTTGTGCTTGTCGCCGTCTTCTCCCTCCTCTCCTCCTCCAGCCATGTCCTTGCCGCTGGACACCCTGATTACGCCGACGCGCTCGCGAAATCGTTACTCTTCTTCCAGGGGCAGCGATCCGGCCGCCTGCCGCCGGACCAGGCCGTCACGTGGAGGTCCAACTCCGGTCTGTCTGACGGCTCGGCCGCAAACGTGAGCCAGCATGCATTGCCCTGTGTTACTTCGTGTTGTAGTTGACTTGTGACGCATGCCTGACTGTGGTCAACGCGTTGTTGGCCTGGGGTTTGACTTTGGTTGGCCTGGGGGTGAACGTGCGTGCGTGGCAGGTTGACCTCACCGGCGGGTACTACGACGGCGGAGACAACGTCAAGTTCGGCTTCCCAATGGCGTTCACGACGACCATGCTGTCGTGGGGCATCGTCGAGTACGGCGGGTGGATGCAGGGGCGCGTGCGCGACGCGCGCGCCGCGGTGCGGTGGGCGGCGGACTACCTCCTGAAGGCGGCCACGCGGACCCCGGGCAAGCTCTACGTCGGCGTGGGCGATCCCGACGCCGACCACCGCTGCTGGGAGCGACCGGATGACATGGACACGCCGCGGACCGTGTACGCGGTGTCGGCGGCCGCCCCGGGTTCCGACGTCGCCGGGGAGACCGCGGCCGCTCTCGCCGCGGCCGGCGTTGTGTTCAAGGCCGCCGACCCGGCGTACGCCAGGAGGCTGGTCGCGGCGGCGAGGGACGTGATGGCGTTCGCCGTGCAGCACCAGGGGAAGTACAGCGACCACACCGGCGGCGACGTGGGCTCCTACTACGCATCCTACTCCGGCTACAAGGTTTTCAATCCAGTTCTTGAAACGCTCGTATCGTTTAACCGAACAGTCCTGTATCTTTTCTTGGTGTTTCGTGTCTAAGACTTTTGCATGGCGCATGGTTCTTTAACTGTGCAGGATGAGCTCCTGTGGGGATCCGCATGGCTGCTCTGGGCGACGAAGAACGCCTCCTACATCAACTACCTCAACTCTCTCGACGCCAACGACGCCGTCGACGTGTTCAGCTGGGACAACAAGCTCGCCGGAGCGCGCGTCCTCCTTTCACGGGTGACACAACCAAACAACGCTCTGCCGGATATCAAGCCAATACACCCATAACATTTGATGCGCTCATACAACCTGCTTAATCCATCGCTGACCGGATGCATTTTGTTCGCGAGCAGAGGACTCTGGTGGATGGGGACAAGAGGTTCGAGCCGTTCAGGCAGCAGGCAGAGGACTTCATCTGCCGGATCCTGCCCAACTCCCCTTCGTCCACGACGCAGTACACGCCGGGCGGCCTGATGTCCAAGTCGGGCGACGCCAACCTGCAGTACGTCACATCGGCGAGCTTCCTGCTCACCACCTACGCCAAGTACATGGCCGTCTCCAACCACACCTTCTCCTGCCAGAACCTCCCCGCCACCGCCAAGACCCTCAGAGCTCTCGCCAAGAAACAGGTTGTTAGGTCTTTGCTTTTGATCTTTTGATTGGATTGTTCGGATCTGGTGTTCTTGGTTTGGGTCCGAGAGAAACCGAGTGAGAGAGAGACGGTTACCATCCGAAGTAGATGAAGACGGGTTGGCCATTGTGGATCGTCCTTGAGATCTGCGCTAGGGCAGCGACGGTCGGTGGAGAGGTGCTAGGCTCCTCGGCAGTGGCGTGTCCCGGGCGGAGACGAGCTCTCTGGCGGCGGAGATCCAGCAGCGGTGGTGCTTCCCGTCGCTACAGCGCACTCTCTTAGATCGGATTAGGGTTTGTGTCGGTTAGGGTTTGTGGCGGCGGCACGGTCAACCTCGTGGTGCGTGCCGCCCTGGCCCCTACCTCTCTTTATAGCGCTGGCGACAGGGGCCCACCAGCCAATGGGCTGGGCGCCCCCGATCAGGGCGCGAGGCATTTGGCCGTTGGGCCAAATGCCTCTGAGGAGATCATTCTAACATTCTCCCCCTTGATCTCAATCTATACTTTATCTTTAATTGCTTTTGACTTTACTCATTCCATCACAGATAAGTGCATAGAACATGTCTCATCGTCACGGTCAATCGCCGATAGATTCAACAGCTACAATACACCTCCCTGTTCTGAAATAGTTACTTTAATCTTTTGGGCCATCTTTTAGTCCAGGATTCATAGGCTTTCCCTTAAACCCATGCCGGCTACATGTTCTCTGAACATGTTGGGTGGTAAGCCTTTAGTAAGCGGATCCGCTAGCATCTTTTGTACTTATATGCTCAAGACTTATAATTTGATTCGAACTTTATCTTTCACAACATAGTA
Source organism: Hsuehochloa calcarea (assembly GCA_036346395.1). Lineage (NCBI taxonomy): Eukaryota > Viridiplantae > Streptophyta > Magnoliopsida > Poales > Poaceae > Hsuehochloa > Hsuehochloa calcarea. Next base: position 21,832,357 of record CM070600.1, read on the forward strand.
CTTTATGTCAATGTGTTTGGCGGCACCACTTGACTTATTGTTGTGGGCATACGTTCTTCTTGGGTTCATTATCGCGATACAACTTAAGTGGTCTATTGATGTCGTCAACCACTTTTAAACGGGTATGAACTTCTTTAGCAGTTCACCTTGCCTGACCTCATAACATGCTACAAACTCGGCATACATTGTGGACGATGTAGTGACGGTTTGCTTTGAGCTTTTCCACGATATAGCTCCTCCAGCGAGAGTGAACACATATCCGGATGTCGACTTTCTATCATCTCCCGCAAAATCAGAATCTGTATACCCCACTATATGGAGTAGATCTGATCTTCTGTATGTCATCATGAGGCCTTTTGTTCCTTGCAAATAACGCAAGACTTTCTTTATCAATTTTCAATGTTCTATTCCAGGATTGCTCTGAAATCTGCCAAGTAACCCGGTAACAAACGCTAAGTCAGGGCGTGTACACACTTGTGCATACTGCAAGCTTCCGGCACCAAGCATATGGAACCGATTTCATTTGATCGAGCTCAGTCTTGGTTCTGGGGCATTGAAAATCCCCATATCTGTCGCCCTTGACTATAGGTGCAGGTGAAAGACTACATTTATGCATACCAAACTTCTTTAATACTTTCTCTATGTATGCCTTTTGTGACAGTCCCAACATACCCTTGTTTCTATCCCGGTGAATTTCGATCCCTACAACGAACGAAGCTTCACCAAGATCTTTCATATCAAAGTTTGAGGACAAAACTTCTTTGTCTCCGATGTGATGACATCACTACTAGCCAAGAGGATATCATCCACATACGTGATTAGGAAGATAAACTTCCCATCTTTAAATTTTGTATAGACACGCTTGTCCTCTACATTCTCTTTAAACCCAAATTTTCTTATTGTCTTGTCAAACTTCAAGTACCACTTGTCTTGAAGCTTGCTTTAACCCATAAATCGATTTCTTTAGGCGGCATCTCATTCTTTCCTTTCCTTCCACGACAAAACCTTTCGGTTGTGCCATGTAAACATTTTCCTCCAAATCCCCATTAAGAAATGCCGTCTTTACATCCATCGATGTAACTCTAAATCATAATGTGCTACTAATGCCATTATGATTACGAAGAATCTTTACATGAGACTCGAGAAAAGGTCTCATTGTAATCTATCCCTTCTCTTTGCGTAAATCCTTTTGCCACAAGTCGCGCTTTGTATCTTTCTACATTCCCTTGGGAGTCAAGCTTTGTCTTGTAGACCCATTTCTGACCTCTCTTGTTTTGGCTCCTTTAGGAATAATTTCCAAGTCCCGACTTTATTAGTCTTCATGGACCTCATTTCCTCTTCCATGGCTTCAAGCCATTTTGAGGAATTTTCGCTCTCATGGCTTCTTCAAATGAGGTGGGATCATCCTCCATTTGAAATTCCTCTGTATGATAAATCGATAATCATCGAAATATCGATCTTCTTACTCTTTGAGACCTCCTCAGGGCCTCCTCATTTGGTACATCTTCATTTGAAGGTCTTTGTTGCTCCCCCTCATTTGTGGCAATGGGTTCTATAGGATCTGAAGAACGGGTTCCTCATTCTCATTCATTGTTGCCACGGGAGAAACAATAACAGTCTTTGGTACCACAGTTGTCTTGTACCGTCGGTCTGCGGCAATGACAGAGTAGTGGGAAGAGTGGCTCTTGAATCATCGGAGTGGGCACATATACGCTTCTCTTCAAGATCAATCTCTCGAGCTACCATGCTCCCCCTCATCATTTCATCCTCTAAGAAGACAACGTGTCTCGTTTCTACAAACTTTGTATATCTGTTTGGGCAAGAGAAGCGAAAACCTTTTGACTTTTCGGGGTAGCCAATGAAATGACAACTTCTTTGTTTTGGGATCTAGCTTCCCAAGTTTTGGGTTAAATACTTTAGCCTCAGCAGGACTCCCACACACACGTAAGTGGTTTAGTGGGGGAACTCTTCCTGTCCACAACTCGTACGGTGTTTTGGGCACCGACTTACTAGGCACTCTATTGAGAATATGAATGGCGGTTTTAACGCCTCCATCCATAAACTCAATGGGAGTGTGGAGTAGCTCATCATGCTTCGCACCATATCCATCGAGTGCAGTTGCGTCTTTCGGCTACTCCATTTCTTTGAGGTTCGCCGGTGTAGAATCTTGGGCTACTATGCCATTTTCTGTAAAAACCTCGCAAAAGGTCCAGGAACTTGTCCATATGGGGTATGTCGACCGTAGTACTCCCCCCCACGATCAGATCGAACTATCTTAATCTTTAAATCGTGTTGGTTTTCAACTTCAGCCTTAAATATCTTGAATTTATCCAAGGCTTCATTTCTTTCTTTGATTGGATAAATATATCCATAACGGGAGTAATCATCCGTGAATGTTATGAACGAGTCATATCCATCCACACTTTTCATAGGAAAAGGACCACAAATGTCTGTGTGAACAATTTGTAGAACTCCTGTGCTTCTTTTGGCGTCTTTCTTAATTTTCTTTACATATTTTCCTTTAATGCATTCTCTGCATTGTTCTAAGTCTGAGAACTCTAATAGAGGAAGAATTTCATTCTTAACTAGTCTTTCTATTCTCCCCCTCGAAATATGGCCTAAACGCGATTGCCATAATTTCGACGATTCATTATGAGTTCTCTTCGTTTTACATTTACATTCGTGACGAGGATTCATTCACTTTCTGCGCGACGTTCCCATTATCGCATCGACATTCACATCATCACATAATGATAACAAATAAAGCTCATTTTGTAATATGGCAAGACCAACACATTCTTTATTAAATATTATTTCGCACTTGCCATTTCCAAAATTATAATCATAACCATCTTTGTCCAAATTTGAAACACTAATCAAATTCCTCTGTAAAGAGGAACAAAAGGACATCTCTAAGTAAAAGATTGGAGCCATTAGCTAACTCTAATGAAAGATCACCAACGGCTTCAACTTCTTGGACTCCATTTGCGACTTTAATGCATCTTTCGTTTCTTTGCGTAGTCCTCGTCCAATGGAATCCCTGTAAGGAATTAGCAACATGAACAGTTGCTCCTGAGTCAATCCACCAAGTGGATTTGAATATTGCACATACAAGCATTCATTTATGAAGGTAATAATGTTCTCACCTTTCTTTGCCATTATCATCTTTAAGTAATCGTGGCAGTTCTTCTTGTAGTGTCCGGTCTTTTCTGATGAAGACACCGATCTTTGTCTCTGACAAATTTATTCATTGAGGTGATGGAGAGGCTTTTCCCTTGTTCCTTGAGAAGGAGAGTCTGTTGAAGTTCTTTTTCTTGTTATCCTTCACATAGTTGATAGATCCACCATGTGAGGATTTAATTCTTTCCTCCTCTTGAACACACATAGCTATGCACTTTTCTAAGTCCCATTTATCAGGCGGCATGTTGTAGTTGACAACAAAGGTGTCAAACTTTTCCGCAAGGAAGCAAAAATCAAGTGAATAAGGAACTCATCCTTGAGGCCAAATCCATTGGTTTAAGCTTGGATGCCAAGTTGCTCATCCTTAGTATGTGTTCTCTTATTCCACCGCCACCACTGAATACCTTTACATCACAAGTCGCTTAATTTGTGTAGCATATGTCTTTGAAGAGCGAAGGCTCGACTCTTTATTTTATCAAGGTATTACGTGCGGTGTCACGATCTGCGATTGAGCCCACAATTGCGAGGCTCAATCGTGTTCTTTATCACGACCATACATTTCTTATTGGTCGTGGTCCATTTCTTATGCTCTAGGTCATAAGACATCCGTGAGGGCGTGATCCTCTCGTCTTTTCTGCCAAGCAGTATCATCCTCATCTTGATCCCTCACTAGTGCCATAGGCTCAGTGGGTCGTGCTGTAGTGAGGACCCAGTCTACCTCAGCCAAGATAAACGCTAACCAAGATAAACGCTAAGTCTATCTTTTTCTTCCACTCTCCATAATTATCTCCTTTGAGAGTGGGGATCTCTCTGATACAACCCATCAAGTTGTATCCGCCTGAAAATTTAGTTCAAATAAAGTGAGAACGTAACATGAAAATTATATGCCTTATTTCCAACGTTGATCAAAATACGACATACAATTAAATCAATTTTATCTATACATTAAATCTATATCACCGTTGGGCAGAAATAGAAACAATGCATAAAAAAACATCAGTTAAAATTATAATACTGTTATTATCAACGTTGGTCGGAAAATAACAATATCATAATTCACAACAATTCTTAAAAATTAAATTCTCTCGTTGGTTGAATTTAATTAAAAGAATTATCAACATTTAACTTTTGCGTGAAAGCGTAATTATTCTAAAATAATTCATTATTCAGAAGCATTATACTGTACACATTTAATCTCTGAAAAATAACACGTTGGTGCAAAAATTTACATAGATTTTCTTCAATTTTTATATTGAAATTCATTCAAAAATGCTTCAAAATAATTAAATTCAATTTTGAGTTCTTGTTCAAAACAAGCCAATTCTTCGTACAAACCGCCGAGATATCGTTTCAAAACGCCATTTCGCCCCGTTCGTGTGCTTGCCCACGACGGCTCGCTAGGGTTTCACGATCGTTAAGTACCGTCGGATTCACATCCGACGGTGGATTCAGTTGCCAGCAGCGCCCTCGGCGACCATTTCGCGCTCGATCGCGATCACAACCGTTGATTCGAATCGGACGGTGAGCGATTTTGGCGGAATAAAAAGCGCGGCCGCGCCCCGTGAAACCCTAATCTCATTCGATCTCTCCTTCTCTCTCGCCGCATCTCTCCCGGAAGAACCGAGGAGCGGCGAGCGCGGCGAGAGAAGAGCCGCCGCCGCATGAGCCCTACCGCCGCGGCTGCGGCCTCGAGAGGAGCGCGCCGCCGTCAGCGGCTCCGTGTCGGCGGCTCGGCCTCCGTTCAGACGCAGGACCGGACCGCGCGCACCCTCGGCCGGTCTTCCCACACGCCGGCGAGCGCACGGCTCGCCCGACCCTCAACCATGTAAGTCCCGATCTATACATATCTAGGGTTAGGGTTCGGCCGGTTCTTTTCTTTTTGGATCTTTGCCGTTCTTGGCTCTGATACCATTGTTAGGTCTTTGCTTTTGATCTTTTGATTGGATTGTTCGGATCTGGTGTTCTTGGTTTGGGTCCGAGAGAAACCGAGTGAGAGAGAGACGGTTACCATCCGAAGTAGATGAAGACGGGTTGGCCATTGTGGATCGTCCTTGAGATCTGCGCTAGGGCAGCGACGGTCGGTGGAGAGGTGCTAGGCTCCTCGGCAATGGCGTGTCCCGGGCGGAGGCGAGCTCTCTGGCGGCGGAGATCCAGCAGCGGTGGTGCTTCCCGTCGCTACAGCGCACCCTCTTAGATCGGATTAGGGTTTGTGTCGGTTAGGGTTTGTGGCGGCGGCACGGTCAACCTCGTGGTTCGTGCCGCCCCGGCCCCTACCTCTCTTTATAGCGCTGGCGACAGGGGCCACCAGCCAATGGGCTGGGCGCCCCCGATCAGGGCGTGAGGGCCAAATGCCTCTGAGGAGATCATTCTAACACAGGTAACATACATAAAGATGCTTAGCCGGTCACCATCTTTTCCATGAAATTCTCCAATGACCACAGATTTCTAGTTGCTGTAATCTATCTACATGGTTGTGATTGTTCAGGTGGACTACATCCTGGGTGACAACCCGCTGAAGATGTCCTACATGGTGGGCTACGGCGCGCGGTTCCCGCAGAGGATACACCACAGGGCGTCCTCCATGCCGTCCGTGGCCGCGCACCCGGCCCGCATCGGCTGCCAGGAAGGGTTCCAGAGCTACTTCTACTCCGGCGAGGCCAACCCCAACGTCCACACGGGCGCCGTCGTCGGCGGGCCCGACCAGCACGACGCGTTCCCGGACGACCGCGCCGACTACGCCCGGTCGGAGCCGACGACGTACACCAACGCGCCCCTCGTCGGCTGCCTGGCCTACTTCGCTGGGATCTACAAGGGCTGACGACCGCCATGTATCTTGATAGTGTTTGGTGTCTGTGTTTACCGCACTTACCAATGTAGCAGGAGAAAAGAGCTTGAAATATTTTCGAGTCCCAAGAAAGGTTGGCATGAAATTTGCAGGTTGAGAGAACCACCGGGTGGAAATGGGATCATGTGAACATTGGAATATCATATATCCAATCCTAGCACACAAATCCTCCGACATGTAGAATGGTGACATTGCGAAGCAGACGGAGGATCAAAAAGCAAAGATTGAGATTGTGTCTGTCACTATAGCAAAATAATATAGCCACAATCCTGTTTGAATGTTTTACCACTGCTGTAATAGCTGATCCGGGTCGTTCTGCTCAAATCAAACTGCTTAAATCGTCGCAATGTCACGACGTTGTGTTCCTCGGGATGCGAATTCCGGTGAAATTCCGTCCGTGTTGTTCATTTCATACGTCAGTTTTAGGTGGAGTTAAATTTCAGGTATGAACCGAAATAAACAAATAGGATCACGACGAGTCTATAAACTCCTGATCAATGATCAGCAAAATATCTACCGGTGAGAAGTTAAGCAAAACAGAGGTTGCTGGTTGCCACTTGTCATGTTCACCTGCCAACCAAATGTGAGAGCAAAGGAATCAGCCCGAGGAATCTCTCGTATACACCAGCACCACATCAAAACCAGAAATCCCAGATCGACCAACAATCAAACCGCCACAGAAACAATCCATTATCCCCTTATCAAATATTAGTATTTACAAGCTTAAAAAACTTTTTTTAATAAAAATAGCAAGGAGTTCGGTGTTCACTGAAGAAGTTGATGGGCACCTGAGACGATCCTGGTACTCGAACTCTGCGGGTGAGGGACTGAGGGCGCAACACGAGGGCTTATCATGGCATGTTGACTTTTTCTGCATCCTCGTGGATCATCCTCAAAATACGGTGTAAATAGTTGAAAAAAATGTCAAATAACTTTTTGTGCGTCCTGGTATGTCCTTTTTAAAACACAATGGAAATAGTCATGAAAAATATCAAAAGAATTTGTTAGATGTGTCACGATGCAATCAAACATCCTGCAAAAATTCAACCGAAATCACGACGTGCATTAGTAGAAACAAAAAAAGGCAACTTTTAGTCAATAGCAGCTTTATCTTTATCTTTTATTTTTAGCTGAATTTATCTTTTTGTTTCTTCATGTGTATATTGAATTTAGATTTGAAATTTTATGGTATGATAGATTGACTTTGTGTCAATTTTTTTTTTTGGGATTTTTTCATTATCATTTGCATCGTGTCTTGAAGATGGTGAACGGGGATACACCAAAAGCTATGATACATTAGATATTTTTCAAGCGCAACACAACTACCACTCTTTACCATTGGTTGGATCACAAACACTTCTTTGTTTTATTCCATATCATATCATCTAATGGACTCAAGCATAATTCGTATGCGTGGCCACTCGAAGACAGCGACAGCAACAAAGGAGAGAAGAGGGGGCAGCTGGGGGGAGGAGGCAATGGCGAGAGAGACGAGATGAGATTCGGGGGACAAAGCGGTGCCAATGGCGTCGCCCAGGCAAAGCAAGTAGAAGAGAGGGAGGTGCCCTCTAGCGCTCCACGACAGCCAATCCCTGCACGGTGCAAGAATGTGGGGGATAGGGCCATGCGGACGGCTGGATCGCCTCCACGCGTGAGATTGGGCGATAGTTAGTAACGAGGATGTCTACGCGATTATGGAAAGCATGAGGTCCTATTTGCAAACTCGGAGTGCGGGGGCAGGATCACGCGACGGACAGGATCGAGTTCCACATGCAAGATCGGCGCCTCTTACAAGCGAGGACTTGCACACACGATGAATGAAAGCACAAGGGATTTTGAGAAAAAAAAAGATGACGAGGATGACCTTTGTTACACTAAATTCCATCCACTCTAATCATGAATTGTCAATGGGCTTTACGCCCTTGGTTACGCCATCACTGCAGCCTCCCTTCACCTCCACCGTGAGCACAATCCCACATCCTAGATTGATTTCGTCGAAGTGGGCGTCGAAGGGATGTAGAAGCGAGACCACGAGGGGAACAGTCTGGAAGGTGGGTGGTTGCGAGGGACACGTGGACGGTCATATCGCTTCCCAAGCGCAGTATCGGATGACCCTTGCAAATACAAACTTCCACGAAATAACAAAAACTACAAGGGCCTTTTTGAAAAAGTGCTGACTTGGGAGCTCTCTACTTCCGGCGATCTCGTCCCCTTTAAGAGGGATTACTGTTATTATATATATATATATATATATATATATATATACACACACACACACACACACACACTCTTACCATTGGACTTGGAACATCTTAACAAAAACTTTTTCTATGCTCAAAAAAACTAAACTGCACTATTCTTGAAGCACATAGTTAGCGGAGTACAGAGGTAGTAGCTTATTGCATAATGCAAATCGAACCTCCAACTTACTTTATAATTTGTGCTTTTGGCTTTTGAAGAGAGCATTGAAGTACTAAACGGACTAGGGGTCAAATCAGGAAAATTTACTGTGTATTCTACCAGTAGTATATGATAGTAGTATAAATTAAATCCGGTTATTGATTTGTTAATAGTATAAATTTTTTTTATTTTTCCCGTGAGGTTATTATGAACTTATCCAATTAGAGTTGAAAATATTACTTTTGCGTCATGTGATCCCACGTAGACAATTATAATTCTATATCCCTTGGGATTGTAATACTCATGCTAAGTATAACTAAATTATAACTAATTTGAATTATTGAGATTGAACTGAATGTACGGTAGAAGAGCTCAAACGTAGAGATGACAATCTTGCATTATCACCGTTCACTCAACCTAAAAGAATATCTTAATAATCCTCTGCTTCGTTTCTTCCTCTGGTACACTACTAAAATAGAGCCTTTCCCATCCATCCAATAATCAATGGACAAAACCAACAACAAGAACCACCCCCAATGGTCAACATGGCGGCGGCAACTTCCACGATATTTTTAGAATAATATTAATTTAAAATATGATTATAAAAAATAAATAGTCAAAAAATATATATTACAAAATTAGATCTCTGTCGTCAATTGAAATAGTGACATAACTCCTGTCACCATTCCAATTGGCAATAGACAAAATTAGATCTATGTCGCCAATTGAAATGGTAACAGGGTTCCTGTCGCCATTCTAATTGGCGATAGACAAAATTAGATCTCTATTGCCAATTGGAATGGCGACAGGGCGATAGACAAAATTAGATCTCTGTCGCCAATTGGAATGGCGACAGGGCGATAGACAAAATTAGATCTCCCGTCGCCATTCCAATTGGCAATAGAGACCTAGGCACTGTGACAAAGGGGGTCAACAGTACAGATAGGTCTTTGATGCCAGTTGAATTAGCGACGGGGACCTGTAGACATTTGGAGTGGCGACAGGTCCTTGTCACCAGTTCAACTAGCGACAGGGATCCTAAATTTTTTACCATTAAAATTTAGAAAACTGTCATTTCAAATGACGATAGAGATTGCACAAGTCCCCATTGCCATTTCAAATGGCGATACAATCTACCCTATAAAAACCCTAAAATTATGTCATAGCTCACTTTTATTTAGAAAAAAAAGCGAAAGATGGGAAAGAAGAGAGGGGTGGAGAGAAGCTAACGAAACGCTACCCATCCGATCGCCTATCTTTCAGGTAATTTTTTCAACATAATGGATTACATAGTTTTAGATGTACGGTTACATAGTGCAGTATGTTGTAAATAATCCTTTTTAGTGGGTAGTTTAGTTTTAGCTATGTAGTTAATCGTGAAAATCTTATTTACGATGCAGTACATCAAATATATCGGACGCCACCAACTTCAAAATTTACTACAGTCAAGAGACTATTCTTGAGGGTCCCGAGAGGATTGATTTGCATTATTTCCTATCGGCGACCGTGGCCCTAACAAGACCAGAGCAACGTACATGGGGCATTGTGATGCGGTGATTGTTCAACACATTCGATTTGGACCATGTCATGTATGATTTGTGATTGATTTGCCTTACCAACTGAGCACCACAGGGCCATATTGGGAGTTAGCGTAGTTCAAGCGAACAAGGTCATGGGCTCATGGCAGTCATATGTACGCAGGTTGAGGAGGGAACGATGGGATTTGATCCTTCAATCCCAGGCATATGGCAAGCCCACTCTTGCATCGACGGCTGAACAACAAGGGGGTGGTGATGCCAAAAAAAAGTCGAGAACTCCAGCCACAGCGCGACGCACATAATTGCCGAAGGTTCGGGAGTTGTTGATCCTGTTAATAAAGACCCTGTAGAAGGAGATCCTTCAGCTAAGCAAGCTAGTAGGCTTGCTAACGAGGGTGAGAAGCTGAAAGCCCTAGTGCAAAGGATGGATCACGAAAACCACAACTACATAGCATTGTTAGAAGATGAAGGATCCGACGACGAGGATATTATGGACCTACAGACAGTTCCATCCGAGTGGAACACATACCGGTTCGATAACCTCGTCGTTAACAAAGGCTCCCGTGTGCTGTAGGAGTATGAGCAGAGCGAGGTCAGGCAAGGAGCAATATACAAATGCAAAGAGGTCGTGCAGGAGACGGTCAAATTCTGAGCCTTGTCGGTGCGGCGTATATTCACAGTCGTCAAGCATAACCCATGATGCTACGATGTGAAGTGCAACATAGATGGATGGCCTTGGCGAGTGCACATATTTCAGTTTAAGTGAGACATCTACTGAAAATGCTCTATAGTGGTCCCTCACAAATATGTCATCGTCGAGTCAGTGTGGTCCTAAAGAAACCTGTCATCAGGCTTCATCGCGAATCTCATGTACGGTGAGATCGTGGATAATCTAGATTTTGAGCCATAATCCATCATTTGGACGATTGAGACAAGATTCCAGTACACGACAGCTATGCCAAGGCTTAAAGGGCAAAACAGAAAGCATTGAAATCGAGGTTCAGTACGTTCGAGGACTCGTACCACAACCTTCCCGGGCTACTCCAGATTATACAAGACAGGAATCCCAGCACTCATGTCGACATTCAAGATTCTATGCATTCGAAGTGGGTCAATAAGAGGGTATTGAAGCGAGCATTCTTTGCATTTGGTCCATGCATCAATGCATTATGGCACTGCCGTCCAATCTTATGCGTGGATGACATATTCCTAACTGAAAAGTACAACGATAAGATACTAACTGCAATAGCGACAGACAGGAACAATCAAGTTTTTCCCGTGGCATTGGCTTTCGTTGAAAGCGAGAACACAAATAGCTGGTTATGGTTGCTGAGGAATTTGAAGATTTCTGTTGTACAGGGATGTCCTAACGTGTGCGTTATACATGATCGGCATGTGGGCTTGCTGAGTGCAATATCTCAGCTACAACAAGGAGAGAACGAACCACTTCCATAGGCGGATCTGTAGAGCATACGTGCATGAGGCATTTAGGTGCAAACTTCTACAAACAGTTTCACAACAATGACTTAATGAACATATTCAAGCGGTTGTGCAACCAGAACCAACAGCGAAGTTGAAGCACTCTGGAATATTCTGGATAAGCGGATCCAGACGCGCAGAAAGGAGCAGCGAAAAAAGTTACTACAAACGCTGACTAAACCCCCGAAGTATTGTCACAGTTACTCAGAGATAGTCTAAAGATAGGAGGATACAGGTAAAATACTTCTCAAACTGATAAAACACGAGATGTTCCACGGGGGTGGATCCAGACCCACAGTGGCCCCGGCCAAAACGTGAGATATTTACCGATGCAAAGCCCACATCGGGCCGCAACCTTCCCTCCTATCACCACTACGCTCGTGGAACATGCTCGGATAATTTGATGTGATATGAGCACTCAGACTACACTACTACGTAATAGCAGAATCTGCCGACAATTTATCATGGCAAAAGGCAAAAAGATCGCCGTTTTGGGGAATCGAAACCGAGAGAGCATAGTTAAAAGCCATGCGCTCTCCGCCTGAGCTAAGGCTTGCACGGTGTTTCTCCACATAACGGACATCCTCGACAATCCTTCCCGGGTGTCAAACCGTACTACACAGATATGTGTTAAGGGTGGCAGTGTGTAGTCTAGCCTAGGGTTACTAGTTTAGAGTTTCTTTTGTACACTGTATATTGCCCATTGATCTCTTACAATAGAACCAACAATTCAATCCCTATTCCTATCATCTCTCAAAAATTCTAACATAGTATGAGAGCCTAGATCTAAACCCTAGCATCCATCTTCTTCCATTGCTTCTGCCTCCGGGAGGAGCAATCTCCACTCCTGGGGGCAACACATAATCTCATTTTTATCTTTAGCTTGTACTAGTTTGTTAATGTAAAGAACAACTAGCAGTCTTGGTCTTCATCTCCTCCAAGTAGCAGCGGAGCAAACATCTTCAAGCAACAACATTGGAATCAGACAACAAACATCCCCATTCCTCACCAACCATCCACCACATCCCATCTTCTACCACCACCTCCTCACGTCCTCTACTGCCGCATACTGTCCTCCTCCGCCACCGCTGGTCATCGTCATCTGGATCGGCCGGTAGCGTCGTCGTCGGGGCCAAGTCATCGTCGCCTTCTTCGACTTGCCAGCGTCGTCATCACCCGGATCTGGTGCCGCCTGGCCTTTTCCCGTGTGGATCTATCTGGATCTAAGTGTGGGGGAGGTTTTTCTAGCCGCCACACCTCGGCGCGGATCCGCACCCTCGACCCGTGGCCTCAAGATTTAGTTGTCTCTGTCACCGTCGGGGCACGTGTTGCAACCTCAGGCCCAGTCACAAACCTCGTCGGGGTGCATCAGATATGCTCCTCCTTAACGCCCTCCTTGCCTCCTACTCTGGATCCGGCTGAGCTCATCCATGCACGCCTCTTCCACCCTTGGTATCGGAGCAAGTAGGGAAAGACGTTCACGGCATCCGCCTATGCACTCACGCCGGGCGCGTCGGGTGCAATGTCGCCACCTCCGGCCGAAGCCACCATCATCATCGGGGTGAGTCGATCCGTCCTCCTCGACACCCTCCTCGCCTCGGCTCATCCTCTACTCGGATCGGCGTCGCCCATTGCTCCTCCACGCTGAAGCCCAATGCACTGCGTCTGTCGCCCTGCCCAAGTCCTCGCCGAGGAAGGGGTGCTCGACGTCGTGCGTCATCGCAGAGGCCTCAACCCCCTCCTCCGTGGCGGCGCCACCGCCTCAGGTGCGCTCCATGGCGAAGTCGGCCACGGGGTCTTCATCCTTCACCTCCGCCCTGAGCTGCTATGCATCGTGCTTCACCATCTCCCTCAAGCTGCTCATTGGAGGCCTCCAGAGCTTGCCGCCAAGCTGGTCTTAGCCACCATCACAGCTTCTCGTGTTACTATCCATGAGCTCCTTTGCTCGCATGCGCAACGATGGTAATGCTCTATTGCAAGCTCTACTTCTGCTCCTTCAATTGCAGCTCTGCTTGTTCTTTGCCCTTGATGGGCCATGCTGGGCTACACATGTGGGCTAAAGTACTTGCTGTTGGTGTGCATTTCTGCTGCTAGTTGGGCTAGCTGTGCTGTCATGCTTGTTCTAGAGATGGCAATTGTGCCCGATTACCTACATGCCCGCAGTAATTACCCTAATGGAGCCGAGCATGCGAGGCTTTTTTTGCCCACGGACATGGAATTGGGGGCAATTCTCTACCCATCAGGTAAACGAGCGTGGGCATGGGTAAGCTCTACTCGTGCCTGCCGCGCCCGTTTACCCGTCAATCCACGCTGACATGTGGGCCCATCCATCTCATCACTCCATTAGCCGTTAGCTACCATCCCTGAGACCCCGACCCAACCCCAAATCCAATCCCCAAATCCCCCAATCCATCTCATCTCCCCGAGAATTATTGTTGTCTCGCTTTTCTTCCTCGCGGGCTTGCGGTCGGCCGCCATACCCTCCCCGACCCTCTCCGTTGCCCAGCGCTACGGCTCCATCTTCAGCTTTGGCGACTCCTTCGCCAACACCGGCAACAACCCCATCATCTTCGGCTGGTACTCTGTCTTTGACCTCGTCACGTGGGCCCCCTACGGCTCCACCTTTTTCGGCCGCCCCACCAGCCGCAACTCCAACGGCTACCTCATCCTCGACTTCGTCGGTACGTCCTCGACCCAATCCCCAATCCGCCCCATTTGCGGCCATCTCCCGACTCCCGCACGACCGAGACGGCACCCGTCCGCCTGTGTGCTGTCCCTATCCTCGGCGTTACCGGTGACGAAGGCAGTGGCGGCTCCCAAAGAGGCCAAGCGGCGGGCGAGCGCGGGGAGCTGCAGGGAGAGGTCAAGCGACGTGCGCACACAGAGGAGGCAGGGGCAGTGGAGGAGGCGCGCGGGGAGGAGCTTGATGAAGGAGAGCGGGCATTCCTCTCCTCCTCGTCTTGTGTTCTACTGATTTCTTGATACGGTCCTTCCCCATTTCGAACTGTTCCTTTCATCACCCTCGTCCTTTCGCTTAGCCACACCGCCACTCGTTCGTCCGCGCCCTCTCCTCCTTTGTAGTGTGGCAGGCACACGGGCATGCCCGTGAGCAACAGGTACCCACAGGCAACAGGCATGGGCGAGGTTCTCTGTCCGTCGTCCTTCGCGGACATGCCCGTGGGGGGGTTTGGGCTCGCGGGCATGGGTATGGGTGAGCACTACCTGTGCCCGCCGCGCCCGATTGCCATCCTTAGTTTGTTCGTTGCTGCTGTGAGTATCCTGCCACTAATATCTGATGTTGCTGCTAGTATCTTAAGTCTATTTTCATTTAATTTTCGTCGAGTCCATCCAAGTCCGTTGCATCTCTCTTTAAGTTGTACCAATTCATCATATCCTTTGTTGATCAGTTAATTGCTTCTTCCTTTTCGGGTTGCCGCGGTCTGTCCATTGGATTGAGTACGGTCACCCCCATCATAGTTGTTGATGCAACTTTACCCTCTTGGTCCACTCTTGTAGCCATCTTATTATACATTTTCGCATCACTGCGACCCTTGATCAATAACCTTCTTTGTCGTCATCACCATCTATGTCTTTGTTTTCACCGGGCGCTACATTTGACACCGTCACCTCACATCTTGGGTGGGTAGATCTGATCCGTTGTCTTTGCCTTTGTCGAGCTCCAGATTCAACACCAGCACCTCACTTCTTAGGTGGGTGGATCTAGTTCGCGTCTTTGTCTCTATCTCTCTCTTCATCCGTTTAATTTAACATATCTCTCTATTCCTGTCAGTTTCAAGAGTTACATGCTCCAATGACATCTTCAAACTCGAACTTCGGATTTATCTTTTATTTTAATGTTGTCCTCTTCAAACTCAATACTATTGCATACACATTGAGTTTGAAGGTGTTAAGGATAGTAGTGTGATGTGTAGTGGAAGTGCAATAGTTATGTAAGTGTTAGGAGTAGTAATGTAATTGTAGTCTTGTCTAAGGTTTTTCTTGTACACTATATACATTACCCCTTAAGCTCTTGTAATAGAATCAACAATTCAACCCCGTTCCTCTCCTCTCACAAATTCTAACAACATGAACAGCAAGAGTTTGCAAATGCACCTTGTAAGATTTTGCATATTTTCCAGCTTAGGCACCTGAAATCAGTACGGTGTGGTTTCTTCAGTACTTCACACACCCGCAAGATTAACAGGCACTACTAAAGAACGGACAGGGCAGTGCAAAATGGTTATCCTTGGAAAGCTGCCAAAATGTACATCTAGAGAACGACGGAAAAGAAGCCGCATTACACCGGTCTCACAGCTCTCTACCTGCTATTTACTTTCTCAGGAGAATACAATGGTGTAGTTACTGCTGCCTATGAACAGTGTCACCTGAATTACTCACCAAAACAGGTTGCTGCCTTATCCGGGATAGGAGGACAGAGACCTCCTGCGTCGCGAGGTCCATCCGCTCTTTCGATTTGGCTGCTTCGCTCACCAGAGCTGACACCATGGACTGCAATGCTTTGAGTCTCTCGAGTGCTTCTCCATGATTAGGAGCATCATTCAAGGACTTGGGAGGTGGCGGCTGGGTTTTGCGCCATCGAGCAGGAAGATAATGGTCCGGGATCTGAAAGTAGTTGAGTGTTGAGAACACACGAAGGGCATGCCGGCAGAGGATCCCTGAGAACTCAAACATTTGACAGCTGCAAGAAATGAGCTCCTCCCTTTGGTTCCATGTGACACTGCACCCGCCGTCCGTCTTGGTATGGTGACGGACAAGAAAAGCATTCCCTTCCAAGTGGAATGATGCATAGTGGGCAGCCGCAACAAGCTCATCTTGTAGCTTAGAGAAGGCGTAGGGGGTGAGAACTACAGATGCATGGCCTTCCATTGGAGCTGCTGTCTTGAGGCTTATGTTTTGCAAATTTTGTTGCATCATCTGTTGCTCCCCAGCTTGGTCTTTGTAGTCAGCAACTACTGCAACCTATCAAAAACATGAACAATATAATAGATTACTCCTAATTTACACAAAGAGAGGAAGACGAAGCCCAACCAAGCAGTTGGCATGCAAAGTATGGATAAACTGGACTGGAGAAGTAGTAAAAGGGAATCGTAAATTTGCCACACACACAAAAAAATGATCTAATCCGCAATTCAGCATCAAAAAAAAAGCTTGGTATTTGGTAAGCAGGGAGATGAGATGATCACCTGCTCGATGAAATGGCCTAGGCGTGTCTGAGCACTCAAGAACCGGTGAATGAAGGCATTTATTGACTTTGAAACTACTGCAGAAGCAGTCAGCCCTGCAGAAAAATGCCCTCTTAAATATGGCAATGCCCAGAGATTCCGGGACGCAAACAGATTAGCAACATGCCTATTTCCATGTAGTCCAAAGCAGTTCACCATGTCACTCCACCCAAGATCAAAGTGCATTGTGCTTTCCATGTTATACAGCCTATAGAATTCATTTTTCCAGTCATTATAACGTTCACCAAGAACTGCATTAAACCAAGATGGAAACCTGGCCGCAACAAGCCATATGCAGAGGGCATGCTTTGTGTCAGGAAGCTCCTTTTCAATTGCTTCCGTAATATACATATTTTGATCTGTCAATATTGTCTGAGGAGCTTTTCTGTTCATAAATTTGAGAAATACCTGTCAACAAGAAAGACTCGCTAAGAGAACAGTTGCAAAGGGGGCTGTAAGTTTTCACTCTGAATGATTACCTGTAACGCCCATGCAAAGGTCTCCTGATTCTCCTCCCTTAGAAGAGCGCAACCAAAGAAGCAAGGCATCCCAAAATTGTTCATTCCAACCCAAATCCCTAGGGGCATGTCCAGGGCAGTTAATCGATGAGTGGTGTCAAATACAACAACATCACCAAATAACTCGTAAACCAGGAAATATTCTCAAGGTGGTTGTCCACATCTTTGGTGAAATCATACTTGAAATTGGGATCCTTTTCCTTAACATTTTTGCACATTTTAAGCAGGTCGACGCCCTCCTCCTCCTGGTCGAACTTCCTGCTGGACTGCATGAGGTTCCTCACATCCTTCTCGGTGAATGGCAGGTACCCCGGCTCGATGCACTTCTCCAGCTCCATTATCCTCATCATCTGCTGCACAGAGATCCCAGACTTTGCAAACATCAAGATCCGGTCTTTATCCGAGCCGGAGATGACGCGGTACGCCGGGAGAAACCGCACTTGATCCTGCACCAGGAGCTCGTGGTTGTGGTAGTTGGAGAACCCCGTGACCCGCCACTCCGGGAACCCCGCGTTCTTGCCGATGCGCATGTACGCCTGGCACCCGCAGCGGGAGGACCTCCTGTTCCTCTGCGGCTTGGCGCCGTCGCTGAAGGGCTTCGCCGGCGTGTTCCCGGCGCGGTGGCACACGAAGTACCGCCGGGTCAGCCCCTTGCCCACGCCGTCCTTCCCTTCCGTCCGGTGCCGCCGGATCGAGAACCCGCACCGCTTGGCGAACTCGCTGTAGAACTCGTACGCCGCGTCGTGAGTCAGGAACCTCTGCCCGACGTAGGGGGCGGAGTCGTCCTCCGCGGCCGCCGTCTCCAGCGAGAGCCTCGTCCCGTCGGGGGAGCCCTCCTCCTCCTCCCCGCTGCTGGTTCCCTCCATGTAGGACAGGTGCTGCTCGAGAGGGTCCCCGCCGTAGCACTCCAGTAGAGACGCGGAATCTGCGGGCATCATCTTGGCATCTGACCAGCGGCGGCGGCGGCAGCAGCAAGAAAGAATTTGGAAGGGAAAGGTGTAGGTTAGGGGCTTGACACTCTAATTCCCATGAATTGTAGAGATGTTGGATGAGAGAGAGAGAGAGAGAGAGAGTCGATGGAGGGGACGGGGCGTACCGGGAGGAGTAGCCTAGGACCGGGGTCGGAATCCACCGACGGTGGCCGGAGAAGGATTCGGCGGTGGAGCTCCGGCGATTGAAGCTGCGCCGCTCGGCTTTCCCTTTTATTACTAGTGGAATCTAACACGGGCAAACTAAAGCCGTCATGTCGAAATTACGGATACATGGGCCCCGGCCCGAAAAGGGAAGTGAAGCATGGGCTCCAGTCCAGTAGCCCAGCACTCCATCCGGCAAGAGGCAGCGTGAGCCACGTCCCTCTATTGATCGTGTACTTCGTGTTACTTGAGTGAAACGCAGCGACGAGCCACATAATCACGTCAAAACGAAACGAAATGCCACTTATAGAAAAAAAAACTAATCATCAATAAATCTTTGCAAATCATATTAAGAGTTCAAGATTTTTTTATTTTTAAGAAGGCAAGAATCTCTTTTCTAGATAAAAACAGTTTGAAGAGGAAAAAAAGGTTTAACAAATAAAAATAACAGTATTTTTTCAAGAGCTTAGTAGGAGCCACACAGACGCGCCACCAAGGAACCCAACAAGTGCAATGTGGGTCATTGATCTAGCCATGAGCCTCCAACGTAGCCTACTGAAACGATGGGTAGGTACTAAACTGCTAATGACACTTAAGGTAATTTGGGCCCACACAAATCTGATAGTTAAAGCCTACTGCTTCCTTGGCAATTTGGGCCTCAGAACATTCCTTCCAACAAAGGTACTTGCATCCAAGCCCAAAAGAAGAGGAAAAGGACACGTGACAATGTTTGGCCTAGTTACCTCAGAATTTTACAGGTTTCTTTTGATAAGAACTGCACTAGTTTCTGTAAAAATATCGGGAAACTCGTATGTTTTAAACGGGATGCAATCAAAAAAAATTCGTGGTTTTCATTGTTCTGTTTTAGAAGTGTTTTTGTTTTGATTTTTCTTTGTTTTGAAATTTGACCGGGAGACTCGTGATTTGCGTTTGTCCAAGGACGTGCGACGTGCAACGCATGAACAATCGTGGAATACTGAGCTTATCCGATCGAGGCATCAGGATTGGAGAGGATCGTGTGCTTATCCAAGGATTTGTTACTTGTTACCATTATCCTCCAAGGACCTGGACTCGTGGTCGATCCGGACACGAATATGATTGATGGCTTGGGCAAGGTGCGAGCCATGCCGCGCCGCCAATTACAGTGTCCAGCTGGTTGTGATAAGGTATCTGGGCAAATATAACCACAAATCACAATGATCACTAATGGTAGAGGAGACAATGCTCTGCCTCTTGTTACCTGAACCAATCCCATCAAATTCCCCCAGCAAGCAAAAACCGACCGGGATCATTCCATCCATTCAACCAAACAAAATCCGAGATTATTCCATCCCGTCAACAAAACACTGTACTCAGACCATCATATTTAGATCCCTACCTCGTCCCCAAACCAAGCACTACATAAGTGAATGAAAACAAAATTTGATCAATTGATAAAAGAAGGCTTGATTTTGAAGGGTTGATAGAGGCCGCGAGAACACATACCCCCTCCACCGCAAATTATGATGTCCACTCTCCCACTTGTGGAGATGGTAGACCAACTCACCCAACAAGTGCAGTGTGAGTCGCTGATCTAGGCCATAAGCCTTCATGATGGCTCATCAACCCCATCCAGGTAAGTAAGTTTCATCGTTGCATCGAGAAATTAGGGGTGTAACAACCCACGTAGCGCCCTGATCGAGGGTGTAACATCGTCGGCATCATCGTCACATCACCGATCAGATCTTCAAGGCGACATAGCGTCTTCAGGATAAGGTATACTTTTTGTTAGGTATTCATCTATGAGCTAGTTTTAGTCTCAATTTAAGGTATACTTTTTGTTAGGTATTCATCTATGAGCTAGTTTTAGTCTCAATTTTAGCTCACAATATAGCCAGCTCGCCTACCAAAGATACATGAGGCTACCATGCGGGACTAAACACAATCGTGCGTATAATAATATAAGGTGGTCGTATGGAACGTTAATTCTTTGTTTTGAAAAGAGTGGTACGGAGCGTTAGTTGGATCCTAATGACGTTTGAAGAGATTTGGACCCGAAACAATAGCAGCATCCAAGACGAATAAGGTCCATTTAGAACATGGGTTCGTGCTCGATCTTCGTGGTTTAAGGACGTGCGATCTACGTGCAACGCCCGAAATTAAGGTTGTGAGATCTTTAGCTTATCAGATCGATCGAGGGCTCGGGACCAGAGCGTATTCACGGGTTTGCTATCGATCGACCTGCATGCCGGCGGACGACGAGGCGAGATCGTGGCTGCTTCTTTTCTTTTCTTTTTCTATCGGAAAATTGAGGATCTGCAGCTCTAAAGAACTTAGTAGGAGGATTTGCCATTCAAAATGCACTGTAGATACCTGCATTAAATGCTTTCCAATCCTCCTACTTGGGGTACATGCACGAATCACGATGACTACAGATCGAAGGATCGAAGGAAGGTCACCTCAATCACTCTAGGCAACGGGAAAAAAAAGTAAAGTTGTAGACTTCAGCTTGGCTCAATGGGACTTCCCCTCAGGACATCGCACCAGAGATCTACTGTCTTTTCATCCGAAAAAGCGAGCGACCACTGCGACGCTGAAAAAGCTGCTTTGGATATAGGACATAAAACTACAACGCGTAATACGGATGGGCTAGTTCATCAATTTCTACAACTCCGGGAAAGAGTCCACCAAATCACCTTAGATCCATCGGCCTCGGATGAGATCACCTATAAACAATCTTCAAAGGCCGAATACTCAGCAAAATCAGCTTATGTTATGTAATTCCTAGGTTCAACGACAACGGAGTTTCAAAGTCTCATCTGAAAAACATCGGCGCCACCTAAATGTAAACAATTCGCGTGGCTAGCGATTGAAAACAGACATTGGACCTCTGACAAACTACAAACGCGGAGCTGGCCAAATAAAGCACTTTGTCCTCTCTGCAGGCAGGCCCCAGAATCGATCATGCAACTTATGGTGGAGTGCAGATTCTCTCGTCGAGTATGGCAATCAATGGCGGTGGGTGGGTCAGGCGCCACTTAGGCCTCTCTTCAGTCGATCTGTCATGACATAGAGGAATGGTGCGGGACAATCTGTGACATTGGTCACTTGAGAAGGGTAATTGCCTCTTTGGTGATCCTAATCACTTGGGAGATCGAATAGGCGCAATGCGGAATCTTCAAGCGTCGATTCTCCTCGCCTCTGAGGTGGTCTCGAGATCAAGGAAGAAGAAAGAGCTTGGGCCTTCTTGCGGAAATGTTGGGGGCATTTAATACCTCTATAATTAAAATTTAAATTGTTTGCAAGGGTCTAGGCCCTAGAATTTTGTTTCTTTGACCTACTTTATCAATTGAAAAGGCAACTCTCCTGCTAGTTTCAAAAAGATGGATCGAAGGAAGGCACCGTCAAAAACTTCATGTTAGATCGCTCGAACAAGGATAGTCCCTGCAAACTCAACAGTGCGTGAATAGCTGTGACCGTTCATCCAGATTAGCCATTGAACAGTAACATTGATTTTATAAAATAATATTTTTTAAAAAAATTACAAAAATAAATAGTCGGCCTAAAAAATAGCAAAAATCGGTTCTGTCACGGTTGAGCGGCGAGCAGTACCACAGGCCCGTTCGCCGCGATCCAACTTCCTATCGTGACAGAAAATGAATAGTCATCTATTGCCGTTCAATGGCGGCGACAAAGAATCGCCATTTGAACTGGCAACAGGAATCCAGCTATAAAACCCCAAAAAATCATCTCAAACTAGTTTTAATTCTAGAAAAAACAAAACAAAAAGAGAGAAGGAGAAGGAGAGAAGAAAGGTAGCGAAACTCTACCAGTTCGTCGCGGAGGTGAGATAGACGAAGCATCGGATCTGATCGGTCATCTTGCAAGTATATATTTTCGAACTTTGTACATTATGTCAAAACATTGTCGGTTAGCAAACAAAAATAGCGACATAGAATTTAGTAGATTAGATAAATACAGTTCAATTATATAGTACATCTTTTGAGCTGTGTACGAGGTAGGTAGAGGGTAATGTAAATATTACTAGTTTTATTTAGCTCCCCATTTGTGCGCGGTAATTATATTGTTAATACCGGGAAAAAAAATTAAGTAGGAAAGTAGCATGACACGTTTTAAAATTGAAAAGAAAACTCGTCTCAACTAATTAGGGTAGGTAGAGCCTAATCGAATTAATCGTAACTTTATTTAGCTCCCTATTTGTGTGTGGTAATTATATTGTTAATGTTGGGAATTAATTTATAACTAGAAAAATAGCATGACACGTTTCAAAATTACAAAGAAAATCTGGAGCAACTAATTACGGTAGGTAGAGCCTAATCGAAAAAAATCCCAGCTTTATTTAGCTCTGTAGGTTAGGTAGAGTGTAATCGCAGTTTTATGACTTGTCGCATAAATTTGGTTTCTATCTGTGGTTGATAATTAGTTTGGTAATGTCGTTTCATATTATCTTTTCACATATTTCGTAGTCTTTACAATGTATGCTTGAATTTTCGGTATGCGGACCGGCACAACGTTGTCAAGTGGTATCTGAGTTGCTTGATTCAGTGATTGACCTACATCACCATAGCTGCCAAAGTGCCATCCCCCTTGGTGGGTGAGGCGCCAATTGAGCTTAGCGTCTTTGCGTTGCATTGCGACGCCCATCGTGGAACTGGAGGTTGCACCCGGTGGTCTCGAGGTACGTGCCATTGCGATTTTCGTGTACTCATTTGTGGCCTGACTACTACGCATGGACTAACGTTAGTTCGTAACGACCCGACGCGAGTTGAGGCGTCGAGCCTCCTTCCACTAGCACGGATGGTGGAGGCGACGTGGGAGGACGACCAGGACCGTGGTTTTGGTCGTACGTCCAGGCGTTTTCCATACGACCAGGCCCTACTGACGTCGTTGATCGATCGCTAGAGGCCGAAGACACACAAGTTTCACCTCCCGTGCTGGGAGATGACACCAATTGCGGGGCGTGAGCTTCGGGCGAGTTGCTCTGCGTAGGCTTCCCCATGGCGGTGTATGAGATCTCGCCTATGTGGCGCCGCGGAGTTCTTGGCGAGGTTCTAGGATGTGCTACTGCCGGGCAGCGATTACCACGAGTTTAGCAGCCCGCACAGGCCGACGCTGAGGTGGATCTGCCAGTCCTATGTAAGCCTTCGTAACTATTATCCTCTCACATCAATTCATTTGTGAACCTTGCTGACGTGTATATGTCTTCTTGCGGCCGGCGTATGGCGTAAGACGCGCTTGCGAGCGGTGAGGAGGCGCCGAGGCCTACGGCGTGGTTGTTTGGGTGGGTCATGTTCACGGGTCCCACGGTGGTGGCGTCGATAAACACTACATCCGCTACGCATCTGAGTTTGCAGACTGGCCGGTGGAGGAGATCCATCCCTACGCCTGGGGTTCGGTTGTGTTGTGCATGACATACCACGCATTGTTAGACACGTACCACCGGTCCCATATGACTCCATCCTCTCCGAATGCTGCTGGTTCTGCGGCTTTGGTCATTCGGCGCTTCGGTCGGACGTCCACGGCTAGACTTGGGGCGTACACGATCGACCTATCTGCCGAGGATGACGGCGTGGGCCGGCCTACTATGGGCACTGTAGTGCCACCGATGGGTTATTTTTGTGAATATTTATTATTTTCTCGTAATACAATCACAATCTTGTAATACAATCATAATTTAGTGTGCTAAGTGTTCCTTTGGTCTATTCTACAGGTGACCTACACATCGATCACCACGTAGGGGTTATACCCGTCCTACGTCATGATGTTCGACCAGCTGACTGGTAATCGCGTTATCTGGAGACCGTACACGGAGGAGAGGTTGTTCGCGTGCGCCCGGAGGACTACACAATCTCTGCATGCCAGACCACGTGTACTGGTACACGAGGAGGGTCTTTGATGAGGACATCGACACTAAGGATACAACCACTGCTTCAACCTGCTGCACTGCATCCTCTACTTCCTTTACTTCACCAACATCTTCTCCAATTGGACTTTCGGCTAATGCAATGCCATATTACCCAATTAGATCGAGCTACGTCTACATGCCATGGTGCTACGTCTACATACCATGGTACTATATGTACATGTCATGGTGCTACTACATGTGCCAAGCAGGAGTTCAAGCTGGATACATTTTGGTCAGATCAGTTCGGAATCAGCTGGCAAAGCACCAACTTAAAACAGATATAACTTTTGTAAGCGGAGTCCGATTCGGGTGTTCTTGAACTTGTTGGAAAGCTAACGACGATATCTTTCCAACGGATCCAGCCTCACCTCCAAATTCCTTCTGTAAACTTCGGAATCGTCAAAAGAAGGTGCTATGTCACTAATTTGGGCCGATTTGGGCCTTGTAATCGTACCGGAATTGGCCCATATGCCGCCGGCCCACCTGGGGGCGTGATTACTGTTCATGTGAACAGTAATTCATGCCTTTAGTCCCACCCCTCTATTTCTTTTAGATTTGTGGCTCCTCATCCCCTATTTAAGGAGGACGACCCTCTAGTTTCCTTGGATTTTGTTTAGTTAAAAGTTAGCCTTATTGCAACCGTGTATTGGCTTGTGTCGACTAGACCAACCATAATACCGCTTTTGAAATCCCAATTTTAATATTTCAATCTTTATTTGCAATTTCAGATTGCTTTATCTTGTTCTTGCGTGCTTCTTGGTGTATGCGAGAATCGACCTTCGTGGTCAGTCGGGTATTCGTGCATGGTTGATAACGACTTGTCGATCGATTCGCGATTGCGTGGTTTCGAGCCTTGCGTGTTCATAGCCGAGGATCGTCGAGTTGGCGGCGCCTCTGGACTTATCGTTCTCATCGAAAGATCGGGCCAACAAATCAAACCTTAGGGTTCATCAAGTGGTATCGAGCTCAGTTCTTGGTAAGAGTTTCCTGTTTTCTAGTAGTAGATTCGTTTTTCATACCTAGAGTCCAGAAAATTACCAAAAGAAAAAAAATCGCATCTATCATCCATACCAAGCCCTTTGAGCCTTTGCAATTTTTTCTTTTCAGTTTGCTTGTTGAATATTTAGTTACATTGTCGTGTCTAGTTGCTGATCTTTAGTTCTAGTTATTGTCTAGTTGGTCGTTGTCTAGATTGCTTCTCGTGTTTTTCCTTTGCGTCGCTTAATCGTTCTTTTAGGGTTCTTAGTTTTTGCATCTAAAACAGAAAATTTGTGGGTTAGAACTCCTCTAATCTGCACCAAAAAAAAAAGAACACTTTGCTGTATTCGCGACTTGTTGAAAACCCTAGAGCCGGAAAAAAAAAGACGGAGAAAGAGGCCGCCACACAAAACAAAAGCCGTGGTAGAAAAAAAAAAAAAAACAATCTTACACCAAAACCAGTGAAAATTGGTGGAGCCCTTCTACATATAGCCACAAACTGGCACAAAAAATTTCAGCAAGATTAGCCCACGGAATCAAAAGATATAGCAATTTAAAGATTGAAACCGAGTCGGTTTCGGTCCGAAATCGATTCCGTTTCGAGAGACCTTCAGTAAAATGGGCATAACTTTTGCATATGGTGTCCGATTTGGACGTTCTTGGACTCGTTGGAAAGCTAACAACGAGGCGCATACTTTCCACTTAATGCACTTGTCTCCCTCCAGGGAACCCAAAATCGGTCATTTTCGGCTCCGAATTCGCGTCACAAGTTTTCGGTTTCGGTTTTTGCCGTTTCTTTTAGTCTTCCCATCAGAATTTGGGGTTCGTCTCAACTGCAAAGTTGTAGATCTCATCGAAATCTTTCAAACGAGTATATATAAGCCATATAAAACTTTGCTTTTTCATCTCTTGAGACTAACTATTATTTTCTGCTTAAACTAAAGGGTTGTTTACGCTGCACGTTATTCTGTTTTTGTGCTCTACATCGTGTGAACCATCTTGTGCCCTACAAAGAAGTTTGAGTAGTTGGTTAGCGTCTCTCCCAGCACTTGTTGTGAGGTTTTCCATTGCTTACATCAAGTCACATTTATCTTTGCGCGTGCGTACATACACATCTCTTAGTGGGGCTTTGATTAGCTAAACTTTGATTAGACTAGGATCAGCACTTGTGACTAGTACTTTGAACTGCTTTTCAATTTTGCATACTGAATTGAATAATTGCTATTCCTTTGCTACATACTAGCCTTCCGAGCTCCACTTCCTACTAACTCAGCAGGTGCCGTTCCTCGCAATCGTTGGGCTGATCGCAAGTGAGAGTATCACGAACCAGCCACCGGTTGTACCACTTCCTTGCTGCATTGGTAAGAACTTGTAAGAACTAGGTATAAGCTTGAGTGTGAGTGACTTGATTGAGCCTCCAGAACCTTGTAGTTGATAGGGACATATACACCTGTGATTTATTCTTTGCTTTGATACTAACAATGGCGGAGTTCATCGTCACAAGGGAGCATAGCGGGCACAACAATGAGGAAGATGCACCGCTCGGTCCTCGCACAAAAGAAATCATGCGGCGCTTTTCTGCATCTTTGGATCAACATTCGAGGCGTATGGAGTTGATTCTAGATCGCACCATCGACGAACTTCTGCGTTGGCTACGTGTGGAAGCGACTAGAGAAGCTCCACCTTACATTGCCGCCCCATTGCTTTGTCGGCATTGCACGCCGCGCCGTAACCCATCCGTTGCTCGCTCATGGGGCGATGAGGTAGAAGATGAAGCGAACCCATATGTTCGCGTCACGGGTCCGATGGTGATTTCAATCCCATTAATGATCGTGATCACCGACAACAACGCTTCAATCGACAAGGTATGCGAAGAGAGCCACCACGTGAGTGCGTGACCATAATGATTCACTTGGTAAAATTAAATTCACTATACCTCCTTTTCTTTGGTAAATATGATCCCGATGCTTATCTCACATGGGAGTTAGTTGTGGACCAAAAATTTGCATGCCATGAATTTCGACAATAAAAGGTTAGAGTGCTACTAGTGAGTTCACAGATTTTGCATCTATTTGGTGGAGTGAATATGGTCGTACTCATCGGGACATACCTAGAACATGGAATGCTTTGAAAAGAGCAATGAGGCGAGGTTTGTACCTTCATATTATTCACGTGATTTGCTTAATAAATTACAACGCTTAAGACAGGTAGTAGTTACAGTGAAGACTATTATCAAGAATTGCAAAGCGGTTTGTTGCGTTGTGGTTTAGAAGAAAGCGAGGATGCTAAGATGGCTAGATTTTTGGGAGGGTTAAACCGTGAAATTCAGGACATTTTAGACTATAAAGAATATGATTCTATCAACCGTTTATTCCATATTGCTTGCAAAGTCGAGAGAGAAGAAGTGGTCGACAATCTCGCTCGGTGGCAATATTGGAGGAACTTTGCTTGGTCGACCAAGGCAAACAACATCACATGGCATCCTCCTCCACTTCGTAGTGCACCCCCCGCTTTGCTTCAACTCCTATACATATCCACGATGCAAGCAAACCCGTAAAAGTACAAGCCCTTACAAAAAGTGCTTACATTTGCTTCTACAGGCGATCTAGAGATGTGCAATGTCACATTGCAAAGGATTTGGGCACTTGATGCGTGATTGCCCAAGTCGTGAGCTTTGCTTATCAAGGACAATGGTGAGTACAATTCAATTAGCGATATTGAGGAAGAACATGTGTTGGTTGCAACTAACAATCTTTGATGATGGCGAGGAAGAACATATAAACCATGAGGCGTCGACATGTAACAAAGCCTAGTTGTTCAAATGCGTGTGCTAAGTGCTCAAATGGAACTTCTTTGAACAAAATCAACGCCACATTTTGTTTCAATCCAAGTTAGTCATCAAGGAGCGTTCATGTAGAGTCATCATTGATGGCGGGAGTTGCAACAACCTTGCTAGCATAGACATGGTCGAGAAGCTTGGCTTGACCACAACACAACACCCTCATCCTTACTACATCCAATGGTGAATTCTTGTGGTAAGTTGAAGGTAACTAAGCTTGTGCGTACACTTTTCTATTGGATCATATCATGATTATGTTGATTGTGATGTCGTACCTATGCAAGCATGCTCATTATTATTAGGTAGACCTTGGCAATATGATAGATGTACTGAACATCATGGTAGATCTAATCATTATACTTTCACATATAAAGAAAATAAAGTCACTCTGCTTCCAATGTCTCCTGCTGCTATATTAAAGGATGAATTAGAAAGAAGCGAGAGAACAAGTAAGGAGAAGACACAAGTTGATCAAAAGATTATAGCTCAAGTGAAATTAAATTGAAAGCTCCTGTTATGTTAGCTACAAAAATTGATTCTATTGATATGGAAAAACATGAATCTAAATGTCATACTATAATTTGTAAAGAAACTCCGTGTCCATTAGAAGAAGTGCATGTTTCTTTGCCTCCTGTTGCTACTAACCTTTTGCAGGAGAGTGATGACTTCGAGAAAACAAATGAGTCGAGGACGACTCAAATTCAAGAAAGGGAGGATGATGAGGACATCGACCCTAAGGATACAACCTTTGCTTCAACTCTTTGCCTTGATCCTCTACTTCCTTTACTTCACCAACATCTTCTCCAATTGGACTTTCGGCTAATGCAATGCCATATTACCCAATTAGATCGAGCTACGTCTACATGCCATGGTGCTACGTCTACATACTATGGTACTATGTGTACATGCCATGGTGCTACTACATGTGCCAAGTAGGAGTTCAAGCTGGATACATTTTGGTCAGATCAGTTCGGAATCAGCCTGACAGCACCAACTTAAAACAGATATAACTTTTGTAAATGGAGTCCGATTCGGGTGTTCTTGGGCTTGTTGGAAAGCTAACGACGATATCTTTCCAACGGATTCAGCTTCACCTCCAAATTCCTTCTGTAGACTTTGAAATCGTCAAAAGAAGGTGCTATGTCACTAATTTGGGCCGATT
Source organism: Hsuehochloa calcarea (assembly GCA_036346395.1). Taxonomy (NCBI): domain Eukaryota; kingdom Viridiplantae; phylum Streptophyta; class Magnoliopsida; order Poales; family Poaceae; genus Hsuehochloa; species Hsuehochloa calcarea. The sequence continues at coordinate 21,861,577 of CM070600.1, forward strand.
TGGGCCTTGTAATCGTACCGGAATTGGCCCATATGCCGCCGGCCCACCTGGGGGTGTGATTACTGTTCATGTGAACAGTAATTCGTGCCTTTAGTCCCACCCCTCTATTTCTTTTAGATTTGTGGCTCCTCATCCCCTATTTAAGGAGGACGCACCCCCTCTAGTTTCCTTGGATTTTGTTTAGTTAAAAGTTAGCCTTGTTGCAACTTCGTGCATTGGCTTGTGTCGACTAGACCAACCATAATACCGCTTTTTGAAATCCCAATTTTAATATTTCAATCTTTATTTGTAATTTCAGATTGCTTTATCTTGTTCTTACGTGCTTCTTCGGTGTATGCAGGAATCGACCTTCGTGGTCAGGTCAACCGGGTATTCGTGCATGGTTGATAACGACTTGTCGATCAGTTCAGCGATTGTGTGGTTTCGAGCCTTGCGTGTTCATAGCCAGGATCGTCAGAGTTGAGCGACGCCTACCGGACTTATCGTTCTCATCGAAAGATCGGGCCAACAAATCAAACCTTAGGGTTCATCAGTCTTGGTGCATGAGGTCTTCGTGGAGGAGGACCAGGTGGCGCGAGTCATGCAACAGCAGGTCCCAGCCCCCTGGGCGCAGCGGCTGCCGGCCCATGTCCATGGGTTAGTTTGCACTTTAATTCTTTAATACAACCTTCGTTACATACGTACCAAATGATTGTCTTGTCGTCTACAGGTACACTAGGAAGGGAGTACATGGTACTACCACCTGGACAGAGAGGATGTTACCTTGGGTTGAGGGCTGATTCAGCGCCTACGCCGACGTCGTCTTGGAGGATGCTCACTATGACCCCGCGGAGTACGAGGATTACATGGAGTGGTACGAGAGTCGGACGAGGCTTCGCTGCATCTGAATCATGGTCGATCCACCATGGCATGAGGCTGCGACATCCGACACGTACCCCACACAGTCGGACTCTGCATTCCACCGCGTGGTATGTATTCAACGGTCAGTACTTCATATTTAATTACTAGATTTAGGTTTTCAACTTGTTGATTACGTGTGTAAGTGGATCTACACCTGGAGATCCTCGAGTTGACAAGCCAGACGCAGCAGTTGTCGCTTGGGGGGGAGGCCATAAGTCTCTTACAGCGTATCGCGGAGAAGGTGAGGCATGGGATCTAGATCGCGACTTGTCGCGGGCCGAGGATACATTCACATTCACCAGTGCGTCGATGAGGGGCAGTCATGGTGGCTCACGGCCACGGGCTCCTCCCCCGGACGTGGTGGGTGGGTCCTCGTGGCAGCGTGGCGGGAGCTCGTCGGGACAGTTTGCAGGTGGGCATGACACATTCACTTTTGCTACTTATTTCGAACCTCACTAGTTACTAACAGCAATCTTCTTTTGAAGGTCCTCAGTTCCACCAATACACGGGGCAGGAGTACGCGGAGTCATCTGCGGCTGCCTTCGTGCCCCAAGTATGACTACCTTATTTGATTTCATGGTTTTCCTGTGATTGCATGTGTAACATAATATTTCATAGATCGTGCACCGAGTTGGGACAAATCGGACTTGTCGTACGACGAGATATTCGTCGAGGACTTCCACTTCCCCCAAGACTAGGCCTCTCAGTTGCCAGGTGTGCCAGAGCCAACCCTACCGACGCTAGAACTCGACGTCGCGACACCGCCGCCAGCTCCTCGCGCCGGTCGGTACGTCGGGCGCCTGATCCTTTGACGTACTCGCGCCAGCACCGGGCGTAGCCAGGGCAACACGCGAGGTACGCCCCAAGAGGGGCCGCCAGTAGATGTCATGTAAATATTAATTGTTGTACAACTATAGTAATGGTAATATATTCTTTCATTACCTCTTTTCGACATGCACTATAGTACTATTTGTTTCGAGTACTGTGGGGTTTGAGAACTATTCATTTCGAGTACCGCTGGCTTAGAGTACTGTTCGTTTCGAGTACTGCTCATTTCGAGTACCTGGCTTCGAGTACTATATGTTTCTTGTACTGTTCGTTTTGAGTATTGCTGGCTTCGAGTACTGTTCATTTCAAATATTGTTCGCTTGGAGTATCGTTCGTTTTGAGTAATGTTGGCTTTGAGTACTATTCATTTTGAGCACAGCTTTACGCAGCGACGTGACCCAGCGATGTTTTCCTACTATTACTCTTTCAAATTACGCACTAACAATCTCTCCCGTCTACCTGTAGTCCTCGGATCTGCTATGTGGCTACCGCAAATGGATCGACCAAGAGATCCACACACGCGATCAGTGGCGTGTAGACTACAAGGAGTGGGATGCTAAAAGGGCCCACGATATCTGAGAGAAGGAGAGCCGCAACGATGAGCAAAACGATTGTATCCGTCGTGAGACAAAAGCTCATCTCGAGGCGTGCAACTGCAGGGAGCGCGTGGCTTGCGAGAGGGGGCGCGAGAAAAAGAGGGAAATGATAGCCAAGGCTAGGAAGGCTGACGAGGAGTACAACGTCGAGCTCGTAAGGAAGGGTAAATGGCCCCGGTCCACGTAGTAGGTAAATGGATGACCAGTTAAATGGCTAACCACGGCGTAACCATACATCTCTACACTTCATGTTTGCATCACCGTCTCCTTGTTGAAGTAATCAAAGAGGTACTACCCAGAATGTTGTGCCACTATGGAACATGCGGCCATGACATGGGAGCAGGGCCTATGCAGAAGAAGGGGCTCATTGCAAGTGCATACGCAACTAGAGCGGCATAGCATGCGCTCGTGGGTAATGCTCTCGCGGTTTGTCCCACGACGTCCTTTATCCCTACACATTACCTCGAAGCGAAACTCCCTTGTGCCCATATTGAATGTGCGATGCATCTCACCCTTCTTGCTCTTCTCCTCCATGTACTTAGTGATCATGGCGGAGTATAGTACTCTGTCATTTGTCATGGTGAGCGACGCGTTGTTGCTTCTGTCAACGAAGTAGTTTATCGTACCACGGAGAATTGCCTCCACAATACCAACCAAAGGGAGACACCTTGCGCCGCGTATGACCCAGTTGTAAACCTTATCTAAATTGGTTGTCATGACACTATATCGAGCACCACCCCTGTCATGCAGCAGCGATCACTTCTCCTTAGGCTCGTGTTCAATTCAGTCTGAGAAGTATTTCACCTGCGCCCCCATCCTCCTTGTCAGACTGGGATCATCTGTGGGTAGTCATGGCAATGCTTTGGGGGCCAGTCGGCTAGCGCGCTTTTCACGCCTTCCTTACGTGCGTGGTCCGCTCATCCAGAATATTTCAGAGTGCTTTAAACTTACATTGCTTGAAAAGGTTCATCAGGTCCTTATTGCGGAACTGCTTATAGAAGTTTGCCCCCAAGTGCCTCATGCACCACCTGCTCTGCAGATTCGACCATGCAAATAGTTCGTTATCTCCTTGTTGTAGCTGGGTTATTGCACTGAGTAGGCCAGCATGCCAATCATGAATGATGCATACGTTTGGACGGCTCTATACAACAGAAATCCTTACATTCTTCAGGAAACACAACCAGCTGTCTGTGTTCTCGTTTTCAACAAAAGCGAATGCTACGGGAAGAACTTGATTGTTACCGTCAGTCGCTATTGCGATCAGTATCTGGCCCTTGTACTTTCCAGTCTGGAATGTGCCATCTACGCACAAGATTGGACGGCAGTGCCGGAATGCATTAATGTATAGATCAAAGGTGAAAAATGTTCGCTACACTACCCTCTTATAGGCTCACTTCGGATGTGTGGCGTCTTGAATGTCGATATGAGTGTCCGGATTCTTGTCTTGTATGACTCGGAGTAGCCCTGAGAGGTTATGGTAGGAATCCTCGAACGTGCCGAATCTTGATTCCACCGCCTTCTGTTTTGCCCTCCAAATCTTGGCATAGCTGATTGTATACTAGAACCTTGCCCCAATCGCACGAATAATGGATCGTGGCTCAAAATCAAGATTATCCACGATCTCACCGTACATGAGGTTGGCGTTGAAGCCTGATGACTGGTTCCTGTGGAACTGCACTGACTCAGCGACGACGCGTGTGTGCGGGACTACTATAGAGCACTTCCAGTAGGTGTCTCACTTAGGCTGAAATGCGTACACTCCCTAACGGTATCCCTCTATTTCGCACTTCACATCGTAACATCTTGAGTTAGACTTGACGACTGTGAATGTGCACCGCACCGATAGGGTCCAGAATTTGACCACCTCCTGCACGGCCTTCTTGCATTTGTACACAACTACTTGCCTGACCTTGCTCTGGTCGTACTCCCACGGCATACAGGAGCCTTTGTCGACGACGAGGTGGTCAAACTGGTATGTGTTCCTCTCTGATGGAACCGTCAGCTGGTTCACATCTTCCTCATCGTCTGATCCTTCATCTTCTGATAATGTATTGTAGTGCCAGGATTCCTGGTCCATCCTTTGCACAATGGTTTTCAGTTCCTCACCATCGTCAGCAAGCCCACTGGGCTGCCTGAGTGAAGGAGCTACTTCTTCAGGGTCTTCGTTGACAACATCAATAACTCCGGGAGCTTCGGCAAATGTGTGCGCCGCGTTGTGGCTGGAGTCACCGACTTGTTCTTCGGCACCACCACCCCTTCTGTTCAGCTGCGGATGCAAGAATGGGCTTGGCATATGCCTGGGTCAGAAGGACCAAATCCCACCTTCTCTCCCTCGCCACGCGTAGATACGACTGCCATGACTTTGTTCCCTTCAGCTGCACTAACTTCAAATATGTGGGTTGTGTTGCTCGAGGAGTAAGGCAACTCAATCTCAGATCATACATATCACGGTCCACTTGGAATGTGTGAAACAACCACCGCATCACAGCGCCCCATGTACGCCCCTCTGCTCTTGGCATAGCACGGCCGCTGATTGGAAATAACGTAGGTCAATCCCTTCGGGACCCTCCAGAATAGTCCCCGGACCGTAGTAAATTTTGAAATTTGTGACGTTCGACACAATTGACACACTGCACTATGAAGAACATTTTCATTAACTACATATCTAAAACAAGACTGTCCATCGGAAAGAATTGTGTACAACATACTGCACTACGCAAACATACATCCAAAACTATGTAATCCATTCGGTTCAAAAAATTACTTCGCAGGTGGGGAACCGGACGGGCAACGCTTCACTAGCTTCTTACTTCTCTCCCTTCCCTCCTCCTATTTTTTCTGAACACAAATGAATCTTGTGCTGAATTTTAGGGTTTCATCAATTTTTATAGGATGGAGTTCACGCCGCCGATTGAACAATCGACAACAGTGAAGTCGAACCGACGACGAAAGAGGAGGTACCGTCGAATCAGCGGCAGGAACCCATTTTTGCTTCTTTTTTTTGGGCCGACTATTTTTTTTAAAAAAAAATCCAATAACATTCATATGAAAATACACCGCTCGATCTACATTTGTATTCTTTTCTATCCATCGACTGGGTAGCCATGTAGTATAATTTGACATCACCATGTAGAGTTATGTAGTAGTTTGGTAGGATTAGTCTCAAATTGATTGTCTAAAGTAAGTTATAGTAGTATATAATAAATATTAGATTCAAATGAAACACCTTCGGATTAACTATTTTACACGAAGCAATAATAAAATTATAGATAAGATGCTATATGTATATAGATCCACCCTTCGATGGACTAAACATTGAGTAGATTTTAGACCAAAGTGTTATAAATTTCTTACACCATCACGGCAACACCCACCTTAATTAACTTAGTATATAAAGTCATGCAACTTGACCAACATGGACATGTCACGCGTGTACGTATCTCAGATTTCCCCGTCTTATCATAAGGCCGGAAGATAAACGGTGCATCGCTCTGGGATTACCTCGCAACACGGGCTAACATCGTTCTGGTAGATTCCTCTAGTTGCGTTATCTGCTTTATTTATTTCTGCATTCAAAAACTCGTCCCTGTCAAGGCTTAATTTGACAAGGAGGTCTCCCCGTGATGCATGCGACCCTCGGGATCACATGATGCATGTAGACGTAGGCCTGCCTGATGCCTCGGCTGGTCGGCCACCACGCGAGCTCGGAGCCCCTGACCGATCGATCCAGCCAGCCAATAAGGGGGACGTCATCGCAGCCGTCCACTTGGCAGGGTCAACTGGTTCGGTCCACGTGTCATGCTCTGCTCGGGCCAGGTGTAGGTCATGGGGCCCACCGGTGAGAAGACAGACACGTTCCTCTGCTTGGAGCTGGAGGTGGGCCGAAGATCTTCCGGGGGGCTGTGGGATCGAGATCCGACGGACGTGGTGGGCCGCGTGGATGGCGGGACTGGATGGTGCGAGTTGCTTTCGGGGAAGCGAAGGCGATTTTGTCTGTACGCGTATCGTACGCTACCCTCAACTATTAGATCCTATTTATAGGATAGATTTTTAACATTCGGTGCAACAGAAGAGCGAGCTCGTGTCTGGTGGTGATCTCCGGCCACCGTGGCTCGTCGGAACTCCAGCTTTCTGAAGGAAGCTGCTACGGATGGCCTCCCTCGAGCACGAGCGGTAGTGACCTCAGACGAGCAGCTGGTGTTGGAGCTTGGGATATAGGTGGTGGGACTTATGACGACGGTAGTTGTAGCCAGCTTCCACGACAGAGGGAGAGGACGATCTCTGGCCGCCGCTAGCTCGTTGGAGCTCCAGCTTGCTGGAGGAGGAGGAAAGGAAGAGGAGAAACCAGGCAATATTATTCTCGATTTGGCGTAACAAAAACTCTTGAACCGTGACAATTAGTACTCCATAGGACACTTGCAATAAAATTTTCAGCGAGGTGCAACATCGATCCAATGAACATGTAACAAAAATGCCCACAGTTACAACAACCAATCATTGGAAAAACTTTCGATTGTTCCCCGTGCAACAATTGAAACTAGCTCATGAAACAGTTTGATTTTGCATATGTAACATTGAAAAACAACTGTTGCAACATTAGTGAAAACAATTGAATAAATTCCATTCTCTCAACAAAAAAATACTACAACATCGAAAAATAACAATACCGAGAAGGACACAACATTTTGGGTAGCACGGTGTAACGTCTTAAAAAAATATATACCGCAACAATAAAAACATATAGTACCAACATCTTAAATCACCTATAGCAACAAAAAAAAATAGCCGCAATATAATACTTGATTAACTGGCACTGGCCTCGGCGACGACGGCGGCATGCTCGACTTGGGCTCCCGGAGGTCATTGCAAGCTCGTCATATACCACCCCGCTCCTCCGCTCGCTATTCGCCGCTCTGGCTCCTCGACCGGCCACCGCCATCCAGTGCTCCACCGCGATGCCATTTCCACACCGACACAAGCGACAGTGTCCTCGAAAGGTGAGGCTTACCTGCGACAACATGCGGCAAGAGAGAAAATAGGAGGGAGATAGATAGATGCATGGAAGAGCACCTCTCTTCGGTCAAGCCGTGGCCATGTGCAGCGAGAGAGATGGAGATAGAAGCAAGGAGGAGTGTATACAACGATACTACTTTCGATGGGAGTTGGAGAATGATATAAGGATTACATAGAGATGGTTGGAACACGTGGTCTGATGCGGACGTGCGGCAACGGAATGAATTCATGTTGTGATGAGTTGCAGCGTCCAATAACTTCGTTGGCATCGGACATCTCGATGGTATCATTGTCCTTTTTCCATAACACCTGTCGGAATCCTTTTATTTGCATCATTAGATAGTAGTATTGTAGCGGTAATATTAAGTGGTCTCATATCTTAACACACCGAACGCGGAAGTGTTCTGTGCTCTGACATGCATTCGGACGGCTAGAGCATGTACCCATTCAAAATGAGGTCATGAGTTCCAAATTTGTTTAGTTCGGGGCATCGTGTGCTAGTCGGGTGTTTTTGATGTGACTTGCGGAATGTGTTGCCAATATGTGGTGTTTGGGAGGGCTTCTCAGCCAACTTTTGCTATATGGAGGCCAGTAGTCATCCCAAACAATGGGCTTTCTTGTGGGAAGAAGTTGAAAGCCTGCAGTTGCCCTCAACATGGAGAAGTCAGAAGTGGAAAGTCGGCCTGAGGTAGCTTTCCATAGTTTTTGCGGGTTTGAGTTCCAACTTTGCCACTTGAGTTAAAGAAAATTACCATCCTCATACGAGATATAAAATCCCAAACCCAACCCCACTCACTTCCATTCCCTACCCGCACCCCTTGCACCTGGACAGACAGCCTCCGCGGTGAGCTCCGGCCTCCCTCCTCCCTCGGTGTCATCCGTGTCTCCCTCCTCCTCCCCAGACGCCTGTGCCTCCGCCTCTCTCTCATTGTCGCCCTGACCGCCACTGCTCAATCCCCCTCCCCCGTGTCGTCGCCACCACGACTTTCGCCCCACTCGATGCCACTCGTGCCGCCGCCGCCACGACCTCCTCTAGCCACCCCGCTCCTTCATTTCCTTTTTTTCTTGTGTGCAAATTGTTGATAAGATTTACCTGTGCAGAAATTGTTGTTAAGATTTCAAATTTCAATGTAAAATACTAACTGGCGAACATTTCATATTGAACCATTGTTCATTTAGCTAATCAGATAGATATACTGATTTTTTGGAATATATGTTGTATAGCAATGGGGTCTTGAGAATTTTACTTTGGAGGTGTTTGGTTCAAGATTTTGCTCATGATCCGAGGCTAATCGATCAAATTTCAATTTGTGCAATCCTCATGGTGTTTATGCAATTCAAAGAGAGGAGGATAAGCTATTTTATTGCTGCTTCCTTCCATGAATTGGGGATTAGTTACCTTGATTATATTTATTAGTGTGATTTGCTATATGATTTCATATGACATGTGTTTTTGGTAGATTTCATATAAACAGTTATGCAAAAGTTCAAAGCAAGGATCTCATTCATTGTAATGTTTTGTATTTAATACTTGACAATCAAGACTTTAGTATGTTTAATGTTTAAATTTACATTTCTACGCAAACGTGCAAAAAAAAATCAAATCAACTTGTAATGTCTTACAAACGGCATCAAATAAACCATTATTTGTCTTAGAGGCATTCCGAGCATTTCTCAACTCAAAACAGCCAGTCAGTCTAACTAGAAGCCAGACTATCAGATATCAAACATCTTCAAATGAGTCGTTCACATATTCAACCCTTCAACCTAGAGTTGGGACTTGGATCGTACTTTTTCGGGTTGGCCAGAGGCCCGGTCAGGATAGCCCGGTCTAAGCACACGACGCAACGAGCCGGACAGTTCCCGAGAATACGGCCCGTTGGACGACATGACACGATCAGTTGGGCCGTTTTTGGGCCGACCTGGCACGAAATAGGCCCAATCTATCGCCCTCGATCTGGCTCAATCACTCCCCCACCCCCAGCCTGACCCAACCAATCACACCCCTCTGCCACCTAGGCTTGGCCCAATATCCCTCCCGGTCTCCCTCAACCTCCATCCACAACCCTTTCTCCTGAGCCCTGGCTCCCAAATTTCCAATCCCTATCAAATTCCTTGATTCCCCTCTCTCCAGCTCCAGGCGTCTCCCTCCCCACGTGCTACCGATCGCCGCCCTCCCTCTCCCTCCCCACACGTCGCCGACCGCCCCTTCCTCCTCTCCTCCAGTCACCACCCTCCCCAAGCGCCGCCGCCTCCCTCTCCCTCCCCGCGCGCCGCCACCCTCCCTCTCCCTCCCCACATGTCACCGCCCGCCGCCTTCCCTCCAGCCACCTCCTCGTCGTCGTCTTTCTCAACCCCTTCGCAAGCGCGCGGCGCGGTTGAAGTGGACGGAGTTCTTCATCGGCGTCTAAGAGAAGGGGGAGGCTATGGCGAGGGGGAGCGGGCGTGAATAGCACATGGGTATCTTTATCTTTCTTGGCGGCAGCGGCTGTCGTCTTCTCGGACGTCTATAGTTACTTAGGACTAGATTTGAGTTGACACGACACGACCCCGACACATTGGGCTTTGAGCCGTACCTAAGCTTAACCAGAAACAAGACGGCCAATACGGTATGGCACGGTAGTATAGACGAGCTAAACCTACACAATACAACATGACCCAAAACACGACAGGCCGCACAGCCCAATGCCCACCATGGCTTCAACCATACAGCCCGGACGAGAGCTGCTTTCACGGAAGGCTAGCCATGCAAATCACCCCAATATTCCACACCCGCGTCACGATGGCACGGCCGCAGTTGATCCCGAGTGCACGGGAGGTAAGGCATCGATTTAAAGCGAGGCGACAGCTGATCTCCCGTCTCCATCTCGCTCCGGTTTCTTCTCTGACTTTTCCCGTCCCCTTCTCTCCGTTTTCTTCAGAGGCTTCCGTCCCCCATTGCCCCACTCCCATTCCCTGGTGCCTTGTGGCTCTCTTCCTCCTCGTCGTCTTCCATCTCTCCCTGCCGCGAAAAGCAGGGCATCGATTGGAGAAGGGGATCCAGGAGAAGACTGAGAGGATGCTCCTGGCCGGACCAGCCCGTCCATCGAATCGAGGTCGTTAGGTACGCGCGCAGCTCTCATGCGTGACTCACGCAACTTTTGAGTTATTGGGCAGTGTCTTCTTGGTCTTGTGTCGCTCTGGTTGCTTGCATTTCTTTCTTTCCATTGTTAGCTCTAAAAAAATGTCCAAACTTATGTAGCAAGAGCATTTCCAGTGCTGGGTTACAAACTTACAATAGAATGGAATCAGCGAAAAAAGAAGAAGAAAACTTTCGCATGTTACCATTCGAAAATAAATGTTATGAATTACACTGACGAATCAGGTGTTCATAGTTTCGAGAGAGAGTAATCAGGTCTTCATAGTCACTATGGTTCCCTTCCATTACAATTGTTGTTAATTGGGCTAGGCAGAAAACCAGAACGCCAAGCTGGATCCGACGTGTCTGCGGCCTATTGGCAATCAATCACACAGCAGGCCCCCAGTTCTGCTATAAATCAGTCAATCTAGTGTAGAAGTCTTAATATGGGTTTAACTAACCTTTCATGGCTTTCATGTGATGTGAGATTGTGATGGGAAACATATGGAGCAGAAAAATTGGGGGAAAAAAATATTTTTCTATGCTCTTTCTCTAGGAAACATCTTGGCTTCCGTGATCTGTATACTTCGGTAGACCTACGATCATAAGCCAAAACCCATGTAAATATAGAGGGAACAGGCAAGTCTCGCGCATCGGCTAGAATTTAGTCCGAAACCGATTAATCCAGTTGTTTCTTATATGTTAGAAAATAGGAGGTGATAATTTTGTTTGGACAAGTCTTGCGCTCGATCTTGTCCACTTGTGGGGAAGAAAGAAAATTATATTTAGCTGACTAATCTGGAAGGCTAATTAGGATTAAGGTTAACAATGATGAGACGTGAGGGGAATGGCAAGCTCATCAGGCTAGGTGCGACGCTGCTGCTTCGCCATGTGGTCTTGGGTTTGGAGCCTTGTATCTGTCCCGTGGAAGGATAGAGCAGGACTCAACTGGAAGAGTGGTTGCAGATTTGACTTGCATTTTACTGCTGCTCACTACTAGCTCTCTCGTGCGTGCTCCAGAAACTGACAGCGAAGGAGCCGTGATGCTGTGTGAGAGGATCGATTTACCTTTTTGCTCGCTCAAAAAGGGTACGGATCAAATCAAGATGAATTTCGCTTTTGCAATTAGCAAGGTTTCGTCGGCACCCTGATCTAATGGCGTATGGACCATTGGAGTCTGCAAATGTGAAGTCTGAACCCCCAATTGTTGCCCAATGAGAGGCCTGCTGAACCGTGGCATCTTCGGGCACAAAGACCATCTGCTCCCCTTCCTGGCTTGTGGCTCCACAATTAATCTTTACCTAGTACGTACCCATACCATTCAGGTGCCGATGAGAAGGCTCCCGTCTGATCTGACCTAGGACTAACCTGACAATTTAATTCCGCCGGAATGACCGGAAATTCCGCCGGAATGACCGGATTATTCCGTATTGACCGGTATTAAATCGGTATGACTAATATTAACAGGTATCGAAGCCGGTACAGAATGTAAATCTACTCTGTACCGTTTTAGATGATGAAACGATACATACCGACTATACCAACCGGTACCGGAACGATAAGACAAGTTTGGTTTGAACTCTTGATTCTCCCTGCCCCACCACAATCAAACAACATTTTCGCCTGTGCTTTTCACGTCGCTGTGTTGGCGCTTATGCTAGTTTCGACTTTCGTGATTCTTTCCATCCCTGCGCCACAAATCTGGCCGTCCATCTCGGGAGGGGCCTCGAGGGGGGCCGTTGGTATTCTCGTGCCCGTTTGTTTTTCTTCGAGGGGTTGTCTCCAAATTGCATCACTAGTTTCGTGTAAATTTGTTCAGACTGACATGAAGCTTATTTTTGTCTTCCATCTTTTTGTTTTTGTGTGTGTGGCGTGGGAACCTAATTACAAGGTTTTTTTTACACAACTAGCATCTAGACGTTCCGGTCGTACGGTCCGACGAAACATCTTTGGGTAACACATGCAATAGTTTGTCAACATCCACAACAAAATATGTGCGATGCAACAAGAGATTGCTATGTGTTCGACAATTGATAGACTTACAAATTTATTTAGTATACATCATACTACATTTCGAAATTAGCTCAAACAATAAAATCAAAACAAATATGCTATTCTACAACGATGCAACATTTGAAAAAATAGTTGTAATAATTTGCAAACAAACATGCAACAAATTTTGAACAAATCCGCAACAAAAATGGATTTCCCACAACAAACAAGGAACAAGACTTGCAACAACAGATAAAAGGGGCCTCAACAAACCAAATTCCCAATTGCCAAAAAAAATCTCTTGCTGCAACATTTACGGAGGTAAATTACAACAAAATGAAATATTGCATGCAACCATTCAAAAATGGCGATGCAACAATTTGAGAAAATGCTTGCAACAAACCACCTAGATGGGGAGGGGAGCAGGCGGGAGCAATGAGTCGAACTCGAATAAGAAGGACGAGGTGGTGGCGCACCACAACAAGCTCCGACGCCCTAGTCGCGTAGCATGCAGATGGGCATATGTGCGGTGCTCTAGTTAGCAGCGCTGATCCCAAATCTGTAGGAGGCTAGGCCAACATGGAGCTTCGTCGTCGTCCTTTGCCCTGGTTCCTTGTATCGCTGTATGCTCTCTCCTTATTGGGCCTGAGAAATGGATGAAGGGAGGGAGGGAGCGACGACCGTGGCTCTAACGGTAGGCTTCGGCAGCGAGCTTCGCCATCGACGAGCCACCAGAGGGCCGAGATGGAGGTAGCGAGGTAGGGATGAGAGATCAGAAAAGGTATGATGTTCTAATGGTATAATGGGTAAGAGGCATGGTTGAGTGATGAGGAGTGTGGGAGGTAGCTGAAAAGCGGAATATAAGTAATGGATAAGAAGTGGGTGGCATAACGAGTCCGATTTCTTTGATTGTTTCGGACGTACACGTCCTATCATTACCCATTATATATATATATATTCTGGCTTGTATGATTACTTTAGGTCTTTGTGCATACTAAGGTTATGTTATATAACCAATGCCCTTAAAATTCGAAAAGCGAACTTAGGTTCATCTGCTCCTACTATCTATACCACCCAATTCGCTTTGAGATTCGCTCACTAATTTTGATTTTCTGATTTTTGCTGGATTTAGAAAACAAGCTAGAGGATTTGGGCACTGATCACAAGAACAAAACCCATCTCTCCCCCGTTAATCTCATTCCCCCATATCTCTGAATTTTGGAAGCGTACATGTACATGTACATGTACCGTACAACATCATCTCTATTTGATTTTTGAAAATGTACATAGACAGCACAACATACTGTACAGTATTATACTGTACGAGACGTATATGCTTATTTTAAACTGTAGTGTAAAGAGGTGCACGGAGAGCAAGGAGTGTATTGTACTGGAGTAAGGAGTTGTACAATACTGCACTGTACTGGTCATTTTTTTAATACCACACTGTATAAGAGAGTAGTAAGTATTATACCGTGTACTACAGTGAAGTAAATTTGAGACAAAGAGAAGCACTGTACATGGGAGTACTTGTGGTCTGTACTGCAGTCATATACATGTACACGGGTACCATAGAATACATAGGAGAGGGGGAACTGAACTCGTAGGTGGTGAAGACGAATACAAAGATGGGGCGGTGTGGACCGTATATGTTGGACGAGGTACATTGGTGGACGTGCACACTGGTGGCGATGTGGAGCACAGAGGAGCCGACAACGGCTGGTGCACACTGGTTGGGAGGACAAACGACACGACGTTAGTGTGCACCGGCATGGCCACGGCCACGGCCGGTGCACATCGGTTACGAGGGCGATGGGCGAAGGGGAGGCGGTGTACATCGGCGCTAGAGCTGAGAAAGATGTGTGATACCGACGTAGGGACGAAGAGAGCATCAATGAAGTACACATCGACATAATTGATGCGATGGAGTTGGTCGGATCCAGCCATGACGGAGGCAAGGACAGCCGAATCCGGCAGCGGCGGAGGTGGAGTACTCCTCCACATTGCGGTGGACTCGATGAGAGGTGTATACCGGCGGGATCGACGATGGCGGATCCGATGTCCTAAGGCGAGGAAGACGACGATTCCAACGGTCAGAGGCGATGAAGACACCAGATCCGGCCGTCTCCCGCTGCACTACCGCTGATTTAGCCTCTCCGACCGTGCTTGCCAGCTGTGTTGTCACCCACCGCTGGTCGTCGCGTTGCCGGCCCTTCTGCCACTGTACACCACGTCGCTACCGCCACTAGTGAAGGAGAGAGACGAGATGAGAGTGAATGAGAAGAGAGAGAAAAGACGGTTAGATTTATCCTTTCTTCCGTTAAGATGGGACCCACGTTCGCTGCATTACGTCCCATCACACCATTGCAGTAAACCCAGAAAACTTAAATAAATTTTCTGCACGAATCTCGGAACTTGGACGTGATTCAACGTGATTTAATTTTCTATTCCCCTTACTTTTTATTTTTCCTTACCATTTATTTTCTCGTACACCTCGTAAAGTGCAGGCAGAGGAGGAGACAGCGTCAGCGAGGTCACCCCACGCGGACGACAAAAATGGACGGCCATCACTCACCGCGTTCCCATCACCACCCCCCGCCGCCGGAGAGAGACGGAAGCTTCAACTACGACATAGAGAGTATGGACGGCGGCGGTGGTGGCGCGTGGCGCGGCGCGGCGGCGGGGAGGAACGGTTCGTCGGAGGCGCTGCTGCGGTACGACGACGACGGCGCCGGTGGCCCGCGCGAGCCGCTGCTGCGGAAGCGCACCATGAACACCACCTCCCAGATCGCCATCGTCGGCGCCAACATCTGCCCCATCGAGAGCCTCGACTACGAGTACGCGCCCCGAAACCCTCTCTCTTCTCTCTCTTCCGACAATCTCCTCGGTTTCTTGAGAGCTCTTGAGTGGATTTGAGGAAAAGTTTTGATCTATATTATTTCGTTGTAGCGATCTTGATTCTTGATGAATGATCCTTATTATTAGTTTATTGTTTGACTTGGGCACGATAAAATTAGGATCTTGCGGTGCGTTTGGAAGATGAAAACGTGATCCTTGACTGTGTAGTTCAAAAAAGAAAAAAAAACGTGATCCTTCATGCGCCTTTTTGTTGAAGTTTGTAAAGAAGTCAGATACTGGTATCGAGGACAATGTAAAAGTTTGAAGTTTGTTTTTGTACTGCTGGTAAGTGCTGAATGGAGATCCGACAGGTTCGGGCGGCTCTAATCGATAATTTTTTAGGATTTCTGTTAGTACAATGCCAGAATCTTCCTTTGGTGATCTTATGAATATATTTTAATGAACATTTGCTGTAAAGTAATAAGTATGGAATCGATTGCACAAGGCTGCTATTGAAAAAGAAAAAAAGAGGGGGATTTGCGCTCTGCTCTGGGCGGGGTGACAATCCCTTTTCGAAGTACACAAACAAGCAGGAATGTGTTTATATTTTGTAGTAAAGATTTAAGTTGGTTTTGGCCTACAACATGCAAAAGTAAGATGCAAAGCAATCGAGAAGATGACAGTTGCAAAGATTCCGGCATTCAATTTCTAAGCTAGTCAATGATTGAATTCTGAAGAGAAACTAATAACAGAATGTACAAAGTGCACACTACACTTTAGCAAGCCCATTTCATTAGTAACTCTCTTGAAATTATGTACTGTGTGATTCAGAATTGTGGAAAATGACCTTTTCAAGCAAGACTGGCGATCGAGAAAGAAGAAGCAGATATTTCAGTATATTGTTCTGAAATGGGTCTTAGTTCTTCTTATTGGATTGTTGACTGGAGTTGTTGCCTTCTTCAACAACCTTGCAGTCGAAAATATTGCTGGATTCAAATTGTTGCTCACAAATGATCTTATGCTCAAGCAGAGGTGAAGCTTCACTCTGGTGCTTTTGTATTTTACCATAAGTTGTAGTTTAATACCTACTGCTGATTCTCCATACGGTTTATTGGTTTACACCAATGGAATAATATGAAGTTGTCAATGGTGCGCTGCTTCCTGTGCAGGTACTTCACAGCATTTTTGGCATACGGAGGATGCAATCTAGTCTTGGCAGCCACCGCTGCAGCAATCTGTGCTTACATAGCACCTGCTGCTGCTGGGTCCGGTATCCCCGAAGTTAAAGCATATCTTAATGGAGTTGATGCTTATGCTATATTAGCTCCTAGTACACTCTTTGTGAAGGTAAGTTTTAATTCAGAATAACATACATACACAATCATCTAGGATTTCTTACCTTTTTAGTATATATCATTGTATTAATTTTCTATACTAACTTAATCTATTGGCAGTGTTCCTCTAGGCGCTAGGCGCTAATCAAAGGCTGCAGACCAGCGCTTAGTACGTAATCGACGCCTAGGCGGACCTAGGTCGGGCTAGGTAGCCGCCTAGGCAGGATAAATCGGCTAGGTGGCCTAGGCGAGAGGGCGGCGCCTAGCGCATAGCGGGCACCTAGGGGAACACTGCCTATTGGATTACTAAGATTATTTCCATCATTTGTGTGACGTGTTCTTAAATTCTCTTAGTACTTGTCATAGAACCTCCTGAAACTTGTTCGGTGCTACTAGATACTGTTAGATATGTATATAGCCTAGGGTGTTCTTTGCATATTGACAACCCTGTACGTGTTATATTGACCTTTTGGCTATTGGAATAGATGAAGCTTTATTCCAACATGGTATCAGAGCAAGGTTAGGGTTAGGGTTTTGCCGCCGCCGCCACCACCCTCCCCGTGTCTTCCTCTGTTTTCTACCACCTTCCTCTGTTTTCTACCACCGCAAGTCTCCCGCCGCCGGATCCCGGTGCCATTGCGGATCCAGTCGCCTGTCGGATCCGACCTTCTTCATCACTGAGTTCCCGCCGCGCCATCGCAAGCCACCCCGCCCGAGAGCCTCCCCATCGCCCGGACTAGCTCCCCTCCTCGATGACGACGCCGCCAGAGGCCGCCGCCTCGACGTCAGCCAATAAACCAAGCAGCGCACCATCCGCTCAGGCTCGTGATTCGGTGGAGCCACCGGCTTCAACTTCACATCGGCTCCACCGATCTACGTGGAGTCGGCGGTGTCGGCTTCACTCCGACTCCAGCGATCTACGTGGAGCCAGCGACTTCGGTTTCACTCCAGCACCCTGATCTACGTGAAGCCGGCAGATTCGGCTTCACTCTGGCTTCCTGATCTACGTGGAGCCGGTGGTTTCAGCTTTGGCTTCACCTTAGCTCCGGCTTCTCTGGCCTCTCTCCGACTTTTGGCTTCTCTCTGCCTCCTGATCCAGGTAGAGCCCTTGCCTATGGCTTTCGCTCATGAGCACACCGACTCCCGACTCCGGATAAGGTCAAAGTCATCACTGATGGCTTCTGCCGGAGACTCCTTCGCCATCCCGCTTCCCCCAGTTCGGTTCGACGGGACGAATTTCCGGGAGTGGGCTGTTCACCTGAGGATTCACCTCAACAGCCAGCGTCTTTGAGGTCATCTCACCAACGAGCACCCCTGTCTGCCTCGCCCTACACCGCCAGTTCTGCCAGCTCTTCCTGCTGGTGCGAATCAGGAGGCTTAGGAGGCCGCCAATGCTGCACTGGAGGAGGCTCTCACAGGTGTGCGTGCTGAGACTTGTCACCGTGGCGTGGCTCAGATGCAGGTTGTCTTGTTTGCTTCAAAGACCATACCATCGAGCTGCTTTTCAAGACCGATCGTGATCCTCCCCAAGCTCCCAGCCGCGACTAGTGGTTGCCGCCTCATCGCGGTCTCCATCGACGTGACGGCCGTGTATCGGGATCGCTATAAGCGGAGGAGGACCGTGGTCGCCGGGGTGGACGCCCTCGAAGGGCTCGAGGTTCCTCCTACTCGTGAGTTGGCGCTTCGCAGTGGCTCATTCGCGATGCCACACAACAACTCCACTCACCGCTTCTAGCGCCTCGGTATCGGTTCGCCCTCGACTCCTCGTGTTACGCTCGCTTGGCTCTTGCTTCTCGCAGCCTTCCATGCCTCACCTCCTCCTCATCGATATCCTGCCTTTGTGGATCTTGAACTCTGGTGCTACCTTTCACATGATAGTAGATTCTACCCACCTCACTTCCATGCATTCTACAGCTTTTCCTTCCATGTTCAAACTACAGATGGTACCCCTCTTCCTGTTGCAGGCTGAGGCACCATTTCCACTTCTTTTCATGTTCCTGCAGTCTCTCATGTTCCTCAGCTTACTATGCAGCTTATGTCGGCTGGTTAGATCACTGATCACGACCGTCGTGTTGTTCTTGAGTCTGACTCTTGTTGTGTTCAGGACCGCCGCACGGGGACTCTGCTTGGTACTGGCCCTCGGTGCCGTGATTCGTAGCGTCTTTAGGAGTTTGACTGGCTCCATCTTCCTTCCGCTGTTTCTACCAGCCAGTCAGCCACTACCACTACCACTACGCTTGGTCTTGCCGCGCCCTCCACTACCTCCTTCGCTCAGTGGCACCATCGTCCCGGCCATCTCCGCGGATTGCGTCTGTCGTCACTAGTAGGTCGTGGTGTCCTTGGATCTGTTTCTGGGGACACCTCTTTACATTGTATAGGTTGCAAGCTTGGCAAGCAGCTGCAGCTCCCATATCCCTCTAGTGATTCTATTTCTACTTGTCCTTTTGATCTTATTCACTCTGGTGTTTGGGGTCCGACTCCCTTCGTTTTGAAAGGAGGTCATCGATACTATGCGATCTTTATTGATGATTATTATCGTCATACTTGGATCTACTTCATGTCCTCTCACAATCAGGTTCTCTCTATTTACCAGATGTTCGCCACCATGGTTCGCACTCAGTTTGATTCGACCATTCATGTGTTTTGTGCCGACTCTGCTGGTATCTATCTGCTGCTTTGCATTATTTTCGCGCTGAGCAGGGTACTCTTCTCCAGTACTATTGTCCTGGTGCTCATGCTCAAAACGGTGTTTCTGAGCGTAAGAATCGCCACTTGCTTGAGACAGGTCACGCTCTCATGCTTGCTTCTTCTCGCTCCCCACTGGCCGAGGTCGCTTTCCATCGCCGCTTTTTCATCAACATGCAATCTTACACTGCTCTTCAGGGTTCTACTCCTGTCGAGCGTCTCCATGGTCGAGCCCCAGAGTACAGTCACCTTCGCAGTTTCGACTGTCTGTTCACCACCCTTCTTCCACCTCGTGAGCGCACCAAGCTGACTGCTCAGTCAGTTGAGTGTGTTTTCCTTGGCTACAGTCTTGAGCATAAGGGTTATCGTTTCTACGACCCTGTTGCTCGCAGGATGAGGATTTCGCGGGATGTCACTTTTGACGAATCCCGACCTTATTACCCTCGTTCCTGCACAGTCATGTCAGATTCTCTTGTTGAGTCGATGTCCTTTCTGACTTTTCTTGACTCTCCTCCTTCCACTACCGTTTCACTTCATCCTCCACCTTCGCCTCCCTCCTCCCCAGACCTATTCCACCTCCACGAGTTTCCTTCCGCTCTTTTTGAGATTCCACCCTTTCCTCTGCAGACTACTCTTGTCGCCCTCGCCAGACTCTCCAGCTTGAGCCTCTCGTCCTTGCTGGGTCCTGCTCCCGCCTCTTCTTCTTCGTTTGCCGGGTCCCGCCCGCCTTCTCCCTAGATACGATCTTCGTGATCGCCACACTGTCAGGCTGCCTGAGCACTACGGTTTTGTAGCCGCTACTCCTTATGAGCCTACGGCCTATCATGAGGTTGCTGCTCACCCTGAGTGGTAGCTCACGATATCTGAGGAGATTGCTACTTTGGAGTGTACTTGCACTTGGGATCTTGTGCCTCTACCTGCGCGTGTCACTCCTATCGCGTGCAAGTGGGTGTACAAGAGCAAGACCTGCTCGGATGGTTCCCTCGAGCGCTACAAGGCACGTCTTGTGGCGTGTGGTTTTCAGCAGGAGCATGGTCGTGACCGTGATGAGACCTTCGCTCCTGTTGGTCACATGACCACTGTTCGCACTCTCCTTGTTGTGGCCTCTGTTCGACAGTGGTCCATCTCTCAGTTGGACGTTAAGAATGCCTTTGTCAATGGCGAGCTGCGTGAGGTTTATATGCAGTCGCCCCTGGGTATTCTGTCCCTGATGGTATGGTTTGTCGCCTTCGTCGCTCTCTATGGGCTCAAACAAGCCCCTCGTGCTTGGTTTGACCGCTTCTTCTCTGTTGTCACTGCTGTCGGCTTTCCGCTAGTGATGACGACCATGCCCTTTTTGTACACACCTCTCCTCGGGGTCGGATGCTCTTCCTTCTATTTGTGGATGATATGTTCATCACTGGAGATGACTCTCGGTGCATTGCCTTTGTGATGAGCGTCTCAGTGAGCAGTTCTTGATGTCTGATTTGGGTCCTCTTCGTTACTTCTTTGGGATTGAGATTACTTCTATGCCCGCGGGCTACTACATCTCCCAGGAGGATTACATTCAGGATATCCTCACTCGTGCTTGTCTCACTGATCAGCGTGTGGTGGATACTCACTCCTATGGAGCTTGTTCACCTTCGGCCTACCGATGATGAGCCTCTTAAGGATCCCACTTGCTACCGTCATCTTGTTGGGAGCCTTGTCTACTATGGGATCACTCGCACTGACATCTCTCACCCAGTTCACATCCTGAGTCAGTTCATCTATGCTCCCACTCAGCTCCATTACAGTCACCTTCGTGTTCTGCGATATCTTCGTGGGACGATCACTCGTCGCCTTTTCTTTCCTCGCTCCAGTTCTTTGCAGCTTCAGGCGTACTCTGATGCGACCTGGGCTAGCGATCATTTTGATCGTCGGTCTTTTTCTGCCTATGTGTTTTCCTTGGTTCCCCCTTGATTGCCTGGAAGACAAAGAAGCAAACTGTCTTTTCCCATTCGAGCGCTGAGGCTGAGTTGAGAGTGAAGCCTCATCCCAATAGGTACTATCGCAAATAACTACTTTTTGAAAACTAAAGATGCACTTACTGCCTAGTACTTTTTGGTTTAGAGGTTTTAGGTTCAGAATTTCGGGAGAGGGGTTTGAGATTGTAAGGATGGGTAGGAAGTGGAGCCTGGAGGCTTAACCCCCACAGCTGGCCTCTTTCCAGCCATGCTGATTTGCTTATTACAATCCTTCATATAATAACTAAACTCCTATCAAATACGGAAACTAAATAACTTGGCTAACACTAAACTAATCTGGTTGATAAACTGACTTGGCAAGCAAGGGTCTAATCTAATTGAGTTTGGCCAGGTGCCAAACTCTTTAATTTGGGTTGGTAGGACCCTTTCTCCTATGGCTGTAGTCCATTCCCCAAAATACATCCGTTACACGAGGACAGTCATCCTTATTTAATTTTTGTTTTATTTTCGTCAGCAATTGCAGCAAATGTCAAAGGGTGTCGCTGTTAATATTTCTTAAGATTTGTGGTGCCAAAGGTAACCCAGTACTTTGACAGCTTATTTGTTTTTTTTTGAGGGGAACTTATCAGAAATTTTCTGTTAGATTGGATTGTCGTGCATACGGTTGATAACTTCAGAATAATGATGTATAGTGAGCTCGTTTGTAGATGGCATATCATTTCACCAAGACATTTGTTTTGCTAATTGCAGGTCAGAGTAGACATATCTTGTTCTGAAAATTTTCTTCAATTGCTTTTGCAGATATTCGGTTCAATACTTGGAGTTTCGGCTGGATTTGTACTTGGAAAGGAGGGTCCCATGGTACATACAGGAGCATGCATTGCCAACTTGCTTGGTCAGGGGGGATCACGCAAATACCATCTTACATGTAATTGGCTGAGATATTTTAAGAACGATAGGGATAGGCGAGATTTGATTACATGTGGGTCAGCAGCTGGAGTGGCAGCAGCATTCCGTGCGCCCGTTGGTGGTGTACTCTTTGCTCTCGAGGAAGCTGCATCATGGTAGCAGCACCTCTTTCCCTTCTCATGCTGTTCATTCGTATCTTATTGCAGTTGATAATCTTGTCAGGCGCGCTTTGATGTATGATAACTGTGTTATCGTTTACCACTCTGAAAATTCAAATCTTGATTAAAAAACTCAGTATTCATTGTCAGTGGACAGTGGGTATATAACTTCCACAATCTAAAACCAACATGGAAATGTTATAGGCCACAATCATAGTTTAGGTTATATCAGTATGCTGATAGGACAACCGGTTATAAATGGACAAATCTCATCGCAAATTACTAGGCGGGTATAGGGGGTGAAAATGAATCGTATACCAAATTCCCATCCATATTTTAAATTCGAATCGTCAAACCAAATTCCCATCCATATTTTAAATTCGAATCCAGATTCGAATAGAATTTCTACTAAATTTGGTCGAATTCGGATATCTGCATAATGGCTAGGTATAAATGACCTTTTACCCTTATACTCAGCATAACTAATCATTGTAAACCATTAATTCACACTAAATTAAGAAAAAATGTCCAAATAATTAGATATACATAAAAAAACATGTATATTGCTTTATCGATTCGAATTCAGATAAAGCAACATTCCAGATGGAAAACCTAAACCATATTCGCATCCATATTTTTTTGTTGCAAATTTGAATGGGGGAGAGACTATTAATTTGATGGGATTCTAAACAATATCGAATGATAATCGAATAATACATAGAATCCATACTGTTTTACATCCCTAGGTGGGTAATGTGATTATGTATTTGATTATTCAGGTGGCGAAGTGCTCTTCTGTGGAGAACATTTTTTACAACTGCTGTTGTTGCTGTCGTGTTGAGGGCCCTGATCGAGTTCTGTCGTAGTGGAAAATGTGGTCTCTTTGGGCAAGGAGGGTTGATTATGTTTGATCTTAGGTCAACCATCCCAACATACACTGCCCAAGATCTCGCTGCAATAATAGTCCTTGGAATCATTGGTGGTGTCTTCGGAGGCCTTTTCAACTCTCTCTTGAATAGGATTCTTCGTGCCTACAGTATTATCAACGAGTATGAACCAATCATGAACATTGTTTTACTTTGGCCATTTTTTATCTTTTATTTCAAAATGAAATCTCATTTACATTGCCGTGCTTGCCTGCAGGAGAGGTGCTCCATTCAAGATCCTTCTCACCATCACAATATCAATTATCACGTCAGCATGCTCCTATGGGCTTCCTTGGCTTGCTCAGTGCACTCCGTGTCCTCCTGATGCCGTAGAGGAATGCCCCACCATTGGCCGCTCTGGAAATTTTAAGAACTTCCAATGTCCTCCAGGCCATTACAACGGTCTCGCATCACTCTTCTTCAACACAAATGACGATGCCATCCGCATTCTGTTCAGCAGTGGCACTGAGAAAGAGTTCCACATGTCCACTCTTTTCGTCTTCTTCACTGCTATTTACTGCCTTGGCCTTGTGACGTATGGTATTGCTGTCCCATCTGGTCTCTTTATCCCCGTTATACTTGCTGGGGCTACATACGGGCGCATAGTGGGGACACTTCTTGGTCCCATATCTGACCTTGATCCTGGCCTCTTTGCACTGCTTGGCGCGGCATCTTTCCTTGGTGGAACAATGAGAATGACCGTCTCAGTCTGTGTGATCCTTCTGGAGCTCACCAATGACCTCCATATGCTCCCTTTGGTCATGCTGGTTCTTCTGATATCAAAGACCATAGCCGATAGCTTTAACAAAGGGGTCTATGATCAGATTGTTGTGATGAAAGGTTTGCCATTCATGGAGGCTCATGCTGAACCATACATGAGGCGCTTGGTTGCTGGTGATGTTGTGTCTGGGCCACTGATCTCATTTTCAGGTGTTGAGAAGGTGGGGAACATTGTTCATGCGTTAAGGATCACGGGCCACAACGGGTTTCCAGTGGTTGATGAGCCACCTCTATCAGAAGCTCCAGAGCTGGTTGGTCTGGTGCTTAGGTCCCATCTGTTGGTTCTGCTAAAAGGTAAGACCTTCATGAAAGAGAGAGTGAAAAGAAGCGGTAGCTTTGTGCTGCAAAGATTTGGTGCCTTCGACTTTGCCAAGCCCGGTTCTGGGAAAGGTCCGAAATTGAGGACCTGGATTTCACTGATGAAGAAATGGACATGTATGTCGATCTCCATCCGATTACAAATACCTCACCGTACACAGTGGTTGAAACAATGTCCCTTGCAAAGGCTGCAGTCCTTTCAGGGCACTAGGATTAAGGCACCTACTGGTTGTGCCAAAGACCCCAGGGGTAAGACCTCTCTATCTCCATATCCATACCCAAATCCTTAAAATCTTGTATTGCACGTTCTCTTTTTACATGATATGATAAGTTCACGGTGGAGCGGAATTTGTTATATTTATTAACAAATACACATGGATAAGAAATTTTCTCTTCTTGTTTCAATGCAGAGACCTCCCATTGTTGGGATTCTCACAAGGCACGATTTCATGCCGGAGCATATTCATGGGCTGTTCCCAAATATCACCAAGTCATATTGAGAGCACTCAGCAGATCCTATGATGTTTTGTTTGCTGTTGCCTTGTAGCTAGTGGTATGAAAAGGAAGCTGCTCTGTGCAATATTTGCTGCTTCCCTCTGGCATTTTTTTTGTCTTTTTTTTAAAAAAAATTTATTTCCTATGTAGGTTACTGGATCATGGAATGATATGATATTTATTGTAAAGAGCTGATTACCCAATCAACAATAATCTGGCAGTATATGTATTTTCTTTTCCTCAGCTGTGCCTTGCTATGTGGTTCTCCCGTGCCTTCCTGTAACTTCGATGGTAACACTATGTCGATATTAACATGTCGATATTAACATGTTGGTTTCTGAACAAAAAGATGCAGACTAAAGTCAAAATCTTGCCTTTCAATCAAGGAAATGCCATTGCTTGCAAACAAACTGCGTCCACGTGTCAGTGGAGAGGCATCTTATTTGTTGCTGTCACATGCTGATGTTCTCGTAAGATTCATAGAAATTCGCCAGGATCCTTGCACAGCGACTCCGGTGGCATCTACTGATGTACTATCCACTGAACGTCACAGGGCCCACATGCCAGTTATAGGGCACCCCAGACATGAACAGAAAGTGGGAACAGTGACAGGCAATACACCATGATGCTGCCCCTATAGATTCCAGCATGTGGTCATTGCTTTGCCACCATCTCTCACCTCTCAAAGAAACATATTTATTTTAATCAGAGAAACCTATCAGTAGCATAGTAGTAGTAGTACCAATTAACCAATGTGCCATAGCCTTTTCTTTATTTCCTGTGTGAGGCATGCATGGCATGCTAATTGCATGCCAAGAACAGCTTTTTGCACAAAATCCTCGTCAACTTTGGTGATATTAAATTGGTTTTTTTGTCTGTAGAAACCTTTTGGGCTTTGCTTGGTTTGTTCTCTGCCCTTTGTGTCAGTTGCAAGGATTGGTTGCATTGCAGGGTTACAGCCCATGTGAGCAAATAGAACTAGGGCATCATGCTGACAGGAATGGTCATGAGATTCTACATAGCCATCTTGACATTTGGTACACAACGCAAACGGCTTGGATCAAAACTTTCAGAATTTCATTTAAAAAAAGGCGCATTTGCACGTAATATGTTCCCAGCGTAGCTAGCTATAGTGTTCCCTCCATTGTTTTTCACTACTTGTTATTTTGGACAGTCTCTTGTATACAATTTTTTTTACCATTACTGTATCTAATTACTATATGTTAGTAAAAACTAATAAAAAAACATAAATGATATGAAAGTATATAAATCTACAAACAACATCTACATGTGGCAAATCTTAAATACTCCCTCCAGTTTAAATAACAAGTCATTTTGGAATGCGTCCAATCAAACTTTGTAAACTTTGACTATCAATATTTTTTTAAAATATTTAGATTAGATACATATCATATGCGTATATTCGTCTCGAAAAATACATTCAATAATACTATAATATTATTGGATTTACAAATATATTACAATAATCATTGGTGGTCAAAGTTACATTTTGGGGATCGTGTCGATATCCAAAACAATTAGTTTTTGTGGACCGGAGGGAGTAGCTTTGTGTACATTAATTGGCAGTCAACGTTTCAAAGTTTGAAGTGCACAAACCCTAGAAATATGAAAAACTTGATTCAAGACTTGCTTGTGGGGGTTGATGATCTTGAAGACTCTAGGAGTATTCCCACACATCAAAGCAAGATAAAATAGGTCAAAAGACCAAGCATAACCACTTGAATCAAGGAAGCACTAAACTCATCAAAAAGAGAGAAGAACACAAAGGACACAATCGATCTCTTAAGCAAGCATCATAAGATTGATTGATCCAACAAGATGCTTACAAAGCCACTCCCTCAAGGAGGACAAGAGCTCAACAAAGAGCACACACACCATCTTCCTCTCCTCTCCTCTCTTCTCCAAACCCTAACCCTAGAAAATGACTTGGAGAGACCAATTGAATGCTTGGGGTGCTTTTTCCTCTCCCCCTTTCTATTTATAGGAGAGGCCTAGTGTTTCCACTAATGGGCTCCCATGAAGGTCCACACACACATGGGACCCACACACACATAACTATTGAAGCACTCGCCTGCTTCATCACGTGTAGGTTGATCAGCGGCTCTCAACACGTCGGCCAGTCTCTCCTGTCCGAATCCCATCGGAACCTCCCAGAGACTTGCACCGACTTCCGCACCGCCTGATCCAACCAGATGCACCGAACTACCCGTTCGATCCATCTTGCCCATTCTCGCACCATGCTTGAGTCACACGACCACCCAAGCATCCATGATCGCTCGACCTCGCTCTCTAAGCGTAGTCCCGATCCACCTCACCGTTGACGTCGTTGACCTGCAAGCCACCTACACAGCAATAGACAAACAAATCGTCTTCGGGAATAAGTTCTTCACAACTTGACCCACGTTAGTTCCACAATGCAATATGCACCAATAAAGCATTGAAGTTCATACAATAAACACAATCAAAACACAACAATGCCAAAAAGGCTAACCTTCAAGTGATCGGCGGTCTGACCGCCCCACACGGCCGGTCCGACCGATTTCAGGCCGGTCGGACCGATTCCACAACGGCGATCGGACCGCCCGAAAAGACTTAGCTAAAATTCTAACTCGAAAATCCGAAACCTTATGGAATTTTCAAATGAATAGAACTTTTGACTGGGAGCTCCAAAAATAATGAGACCGCATCCAGGAGACTCCCCTCACTTGCCTACACAATAATAGACAAGTAAATCGAATTTGGGAACAAGTTCTTCACAACTTGACCCATGTTAGTAAGAATATGCATTATGCAACATATATGCCCTGAAACTCATGACTTTGACCTAACAATCGAATATCGCTACCACGACGGGAGACGAACCAAGTGAAAACCGGTCAGACCGCCCCTAGGGCTGGTCTGACCGCCCACCCAGGCCGGTCTGACCGACAACCTGGAGCATATCCCCATGATATCCACAGTTGTGTACTCACTCTTGCTAATCAAATCAACAGAGGTGGAGGAGTCGTCACCAGCTTTGAAGAGGAATTCTACGAAGGTTGATCGTTAGGGTCTTGATCCTAATCAGTTGCCTGTGGTGTATTGATGGGAGTCTGCTGGAGTTTACTTTGTTTTCGCTGTAGTTTATTTCATTATTGTCAGCCTTGCATGGCTTAATAATCGTAAAACTCGACCTTAAGGTCACAACAGTTACTTGTTATTCAAATTACTCGTTTATTTAATATTTCATTGTAAGGAGTTGATATTTCATCTATGTTGACACTGTGTGCACTAGAGTGATTCTGGACTAGTGCAGAATACACAGAGGGTCCAGATTTGTATATTTGGGTCTCGACATGCTCCCTCTCGTAAGCCTTGCGCTCCCTGCGCCTGCACGCCTTGAGATGAGCTTGTGTATATGCTTGTTTTGCTCATTGTTGCGACGCTCCTCCTCTCGGATCTCACGGACCCTTTTGGCATCTCACTCCTCGTAGTTGATACACCACTGGTCGCGTGGGTGGATCTCTTGGTCGATCCACTTGCGGTAGCTACATAGCGGATCCGGGGACTACAGGTAGACTGGAGATATTATTAGTGTGTACTTTGAAAGAGAAATGGTAGGGAATATACTGTAACTAGTCCTTATCGACTGCCGATAGCGGCTCGTATCAAAACGGTAATCGAGATAGTCAAAGGAGTAGTTCACGTAACCCCAGTAACGCATGCCCAGACTGAGCCGCTGCTTGGACTTAAAGAACTTGCATGTGTCCCTGCACCAACAAAGGGGTGACATCTCCCCCTCGGGTTGGTTTGCGACGAAGGCTCGGTTGGAATATTTTGGAAGTGGTTGCTACTACGCCGGGGGGGGTGGCGTCATTGCGGAGAAGTGGCCTCTTGGCACACACCCTTTCTTCGTCCAGGGCCACAGCATGCCTTGCGAGTTCGCGGATCTCTTCCCATTACTTCTCCATCTGAGTGAGATTGTGTTGATATAGGAGAACCCGTCGTGGAATGGGTAGTAATTATAGGCCGAAGCGGCTCTGCGTACGCGGTTAAAGTGTAATTCGATTGACAGAAATTCGCGTTCGCGAGGCAGCGGCCCCAAGGAGGAATCGTGTGGCAGCGCTACGTCCCATCAGGTCACGTCGTCCTGAAAAGCTGGGGATGTACAATTGTCACGTCTTTGCACAAAGCTGCCTCGTTAGGTTACGTCGCTGTGCAAAGTTGTAGTGTTGGGTCACGTCCTATTTTTGATGCATCATATTGTCATTTGAATTCTCTGGTTTCGACCAGAACCATTTGGTTTCGACCAGAACCCACTCGGTTTTGACCACCCACTCGGTTTTGACCAGAAGGACTTAGTTTCGACCACGTACGACCACCTTCGGCCACTTGCAACCATCTACGTCCGGTCCTGACTATAGACGGTATATTCCTTTACAGGAAGTACAAGAGCACCAGTCTCACCACTGTTGCCGCTGATGGCAATGACCAGTTGCTCCCAGTTGCCTTCGCAATTGTGGATAATGAGAATACTGACAGTTGGCTGTGGTTCTTAGCCATATAAAGCAACATGTTGTAAGGGGACCGGCCGAATGTGTGTATCATCACTGATCGACATGCTGGGTTGCTGTCCGCGCTGCACACTATGCATTACGGTACAAGCCCACCGTTCCAATGGAACGACATGCGCACATGTTGGTGCATGAGGCATCTAGCCGCTAACTTCCACACGGGCTTTCGGAGCAAGGATCTCATGAAAAAGTTCAAGAAGCTATGTTTGCAGAACCAGAAGCGCAAGTTCGATGGCGTGTGACAGGAGCTTGAGGTAGAAACCGAGCATGGAAGTGGAGGTTCTGGGCCAGGCGCACCGCAAAGCGAGTTCGCTGAGTAGATGAGCGTGCATGCCCTGGACTATGCGAATTGTCCCTTCTTCACGACACCTATGGTGCTCGCTACGACATCATGACAACCAACATGTCCGAGGTCTACAACGGTGTGTTGAAAGGGGTCCGTGCCCGGCCCATCACCACTGTTGTCAACGAGACATGGAACCGCACGGTCGTTTACTTCGTCAATCGGGCAATGATGGCCAAGCAACATTTGGACGAAAGGAAGCACTACTCGGAGGTTACCCTTACCAACATGGAGAAGAAGATTACCAAGGACCGATCCCATGTAGCTCACACAATGGACGGCGTGAGTAGGAAGTTCGAGATCCACCTGCGGGACAAGTACGTTCGCGACCACATAAGAGGTGACCGGATGCATGTTTGCACCATAGGCGATGTGGCAGTTTGCACCTGCAACAAGCCTCAACTCCTGCACAAGCCTTGCTCCCACGTATATGCTGCATGTGCTGTATTTCACTAATCTTGTAGCATGTACATGTCAGAGTACTACAATATACGTCACCTGTATGATACTTGGAACAGGGAGTTGAACTCCTACGACGTGGAAAGACACTACAGGACCTATGGACGAGAGTAGTGAAGTGGTCACCAAATGAAGCACTGCGGCATTCAGACCGTGGGAGGCGTCAGTCAAGGCGCATCCGCAACGACATGGATGCAAGCCAACGTGGAGACCAGCCAAGACCAACGAGGTGTAGGCTATGCAAGACTCCTGGGCACTCGTTTAGGAACTGCCCGAACCGAACTTCTTCCTCCGGTGCCACTTGGTATCTGTAAGCTATCCAGTGTATTGCGCTACGTTGTACTCTGATGTGTTCGATTTAAAAAATTTGTACTATTGAATCATGTTGGTCGTTATCTGGAAGGTGTAGTGATGTGAGTATTGTTGTGATTTGCGTTGTTACATGTATTGCTTTGTACGATGTTACAAGTTGTTATTACCACTTTAATGTCTTTGCATCGCAGTAACTCGTACGGATATCTGCCTTGTTGGGTCACGTCCTGCTTTGCAAAATTCTGAAAAATAAAAAATATTATAAATGAATAAAATAAACTTCAATTAAATTCAAAAATATTTTATTAAATCTATTCATGTTCCAAGAATTTTCACATAATTTTCTTAAAATTCTGGAATTTTATTTATAATTGTGGAAAATGATATAGTACTCCTGGGAGTACGTACTCCCGTTTCTCATATACTACTTAAATCGTATGATGATACCTCTTTATCTATTTGAGCATACTCCAATAATGATTATAAGATACTCCAAAGTGAGTTCTATGAAAAAAAAATCATTAAAGTCCACCTTTTATAGCTAAATTTGTGTATATACTTCTTTTATATATGAAAAAGGGTATGTAGCAAAAATAAAGGACTCCAATGAAATTTTTTCAATCAAGTCGTATTGGAGTATCTTATAATTAGTATTTAAGTATACTGAAAATGATAAAAAGTATAATATATTTATTTAAGTGGTATATTCGAAATGAGATGATCTTCGAAAGATCTAAACAAGGCCCTATAGTTTTTTCCCTTTTCTTTTTTTTAAAATTTTCTTTCCTCCCTCCTTCCGCGCCACCCATATGGGGCAGGTCCTTGCCGTGCCTAGGCCGGAGGTAGGTACACTGTGTTGAGGCTAGTTCTGCAAATTATGACGAAGGACGATTAGTTTGGCCAAAAAAAAAAAAAGGAGGATAGGAAGCCAAAAAAATGGCAAAATTTCCATCTTGATATCCTACACGGCTGCACACTTGCACGCTATTGCTCCGTCGGCATATGCAGTCAGCACCGCCGTTACGTCAACATGCCGCAGTCGGCATCATGGATCGCCGGTTCGCCACACGACCCAGCAAGAGATAACGAAACGCAGAAGCAAAACAAATAGAAAAGCTGGCAAGTAGGCCACACACATTACTCTGGTCTCTGGACCAGCGCCCCAATCAGAACCAGAAGAACAAAAGCTCGCCACCGGAGCCTCACATGAACCGCTCACAACCCGGGATACTCCATACCCTCGCCGCGATATCTAATGGAGTATTTCGCCGAGGCGCGCGGATCCGGCGATTTGGACACGCCAACCTCCGCTCCCCTGACGTCCCGGGTCAAAATCCTCGCATTTGCGCCGCGTAATTGCGTTACGTGCAGCGGCGGACGAGAGGTACAGACTACCGGGACTGACGCGAGCCCACAGGGGGGGTTCGGGGAGTAAAATCGGCCTCCTCGTTTCGGCGCTTGAATGCGCGGCTTTGGTATCGATTTCGAGTCAGGGTCCGGAGGATCGCACGGCCGATGCTCCCGTACGCGGGCTTGAATGGGGGGAGGCCGTGCGTTCGCGCGTGGCTGACGCACGGCGGTGAAACCCAGGCGGTCCGGTCGTTGGTCAAGCTAGCGAGCGCCCGGGATGCGTGGGATTCGGGTCCTCCGCCGCCGTGGAGATGCGATGGCTCACACGGGATTTGCTATACGAGGCAAGAAATTAGTCAGGAGTGAGCGTGGTGACATTTTCTCTCCAGAAGTTGGCCTAGAAGAATCCAACTAACCCTTCCCTGTGGCTGTACGCCCGGAACGGAACTGAGGCCGTCACATGGACCCCAATAGATAACAACCTCGCTTGGTTGGTGGTTAAAGGTGACAACAAATCCATAAATCCATGATGCGTGCGCTGTTGACAAGCAGGAGAGGGTGCACGTGGGGGCCATCTAGGATCTTCCTCAGATCTTCTAGGGTTTAGCTTAGCCCCACTTAATAACAATCTGTCACGAGCCAGCACAACCACCCCTTTCCAGGGATTTGGATTTTGTTCTCTCCTCTCCCCCGTCCGCAAGAAGAACTCAGGCGACACGTCCCCCGCAAATCGTAGCAATGCAGAGGGGCGTTGTACCAGCGGAGCATTTAATCTGTCCCCTCCTGGATTCTGACCGCTAACACAACTGATTTGATAGGTAATATGTCTTTGTCCAGGATAAGCACAGATTTGCAAAAAAAAAAAAAACAAAGTAAATAAAAAGACCGTTCTCTGATGGTTCCCTATCTATCTGAGATTCGTAGTTTGATACGGATCACAGCAGATTTCTACAGTGCGGACAATGTTTCTGCGCTACACCGTACCACTGTAGTAAGAATAGAAAAAGTATGGTAGCAGTTTAAATGTAGCGGAAAAACACTAGAAATTGATGCCGGACTTTGATTTTTAATCAAACGGTGGAAATCACTCTTAATATCTATATACTGTTGATCCTATGTATTAACTCCTTTAATACGGATGATCCCAACCAGCTCTCGTGGACTCACACGACCAGATCTCTATATATAAAACGTGGATTTCATTTGATCTTAAATTTAGTCAACCCTCCTAGTGATCCACACACATCGCAGCTCTTTTCTTGAATGAAATGGCCTACTATGCTGAGTTACCCACAAGAAAACTGGGAATAATATCCATCGATCATCAAAGGTGCCTGACAGGTACACATCATTTTCTTGTGGATTTTCTGGAGGGTACTGCCGGTCAACTCAACTAGATCCTGATCCTGAGAATAACTATTGCTCCTACTGTTTTGTACTGCTAGATATCCTTTGATCTTCATTTAGTGTGCCTCTTTCACACTACTGAAGAATCTTTGTGTGTGTGTACCCGTTTCCTTGGGATTAAATGGCCTGCTTGGTGATCAGAGAAGAAAATGTTTTTTTAAACCTGTAGGCAGGGTCCCTACAGCTTTAATTAAGATGAGGAAAGGTTTGACGCAATCCAGAAATTATGTACAAACTGTTGTAAAATGAACACTTTTAGCAGGAAATCAGATTTAGTTCTAACATATTTAAATAACATTAAAGTATAATTCTAACCGTATTTAAATAACCAAATTAACATAGACTCAGGTAATTCTTCTAAGTCATCTAAAAAGAATAATATACTCAACACATGCAACCTGTGCACAAATAAAATCAGCATAAAGCTCAGATTTGATATTTTTAATATTGCTATCAGATGTAGAGTTACACAAGATCTAATCTTGTCCTTCTAAATACTTTAGTATATACTCTTCACTAATTGATTTTGATAACACCAATTTAAACATCGAGCTCTAAAACACTTTCTACTAATCTGTCAAAAGGATCTCAAATACAAAACAACAACAATTACTTTCGGTCAACCGGAGATCACAGCTAACAGTTCACCAAACACAGCAATCTAGTTAGCCAACAAACTTAATTTAACAACCTTGATTCACTCACAGGGAAAAATCATAGTTTAAACAAGTTCAGCATAAAGCCAATTTTGCTAACAGAGAAGCATGTAACCAGAACTGCTAAAAGGACCATAGAACCTGAACATGCAAATCTCTAAGCATCCGAAAGGAACAAACTATCAATTCAAGATCAGTTGACAGAAGTAAACAATAATCTTAGAGCTCCAGCCTAAACCAATTTCAGTATCAGACATTAATCATCACAGAGCAAAAGGCAAGCCCACATATATTTCTTTGCAACATATCTCTCAGTACTAGTCACAATAATCAACCCAATCACAGATCAAATATTTCAACTAGCACAGTGTGTGCGCGCACACATATATATATATATATATGCAAAGTAAAAAGGATCACAGATATACTCACAGAGCAGATAGCACTCAAAGCTACTGAAATGAACTGGCAAGGCACGCCAATAGGCATTGTCTTAGAAAACCTATTGCCTCGTGTGCCGCGAATCACCAGACAAGGGTGACAGAGATACAATGTCAGTCTTTGCAATTTGGGACATACCAAACAATAAAGCTGAGGAACAGGATATACCGCACAAGAACTGCCGAACTGCACCGGAGAGCACCAAAAATCAAGAACTGAATGGAAGATCAATCCCACAGCAGGTCAAAGACCAAGCAACCCGAGCGCACAAGATCAGCTTTTCACCGAACACCCACAGAGGAAAAAGGGCGCATAGAGAAAACTAGCAGGATGCGCAGGGGAGAAGATTAGGAGCCCACAACCGACGTCGTAAGATCCACCAAAGCAACGCAAAGGCTCAAAATCCTCCCAAGAACCGAAATCAAAATTGAAGAGAAAGTAGCACTCAGAAATTTTTTGGAACCCACTATTGATTTCTTCTGATAGAGATCAAAGAAGGGAGAACCGACATAAGAGGAGCAGGAGGGGCTGCTCCCGCCGCCAACGGACGGCGCAAACCTCGCACGAGCCAGAGAATCCGGCTCATCCCCGAGATGCCCGCGCTGCCAGTCGAGGGCAAAAACCCTGAGGCCCTCCTTTCTCTCGAATGGAGAACATGTTTCATAACCTTATCCTCCCCTCAGTCTTATGACAAGTGGGCCCCTCTAAATTCCTTCCCCTACTACAGAGAGAGTCATCACAGACGGCACCAAATTGTCATCACAGATGGTTTTTGAACCGTCTATGAAAAAGTGTTTATGATGATATGAGGTCATCACAGACGGTTTTTGAACCGTCTGTGAAAAAGATATCACAGACGGTTTGGAACAATAACCGTTTGTGGTAATTGATTATGATAGATGGTTCTTGTTTAGAACCGTCTGTGATAACTTTTTAAAGATGGTTATTATTTAGAACCGTCTGTGATAGCTTTTTCTATTGCAAAAAAAAAAAAAATCGAAAACAGGTACTGAAACTTCGGAGGCTGTTTTGAGGCCCTAAATGACATTTTTTAAGGGGGTTTTCACTTTGTCTGGAGCCTCCCAAGCCTCGCGAATGAATTTGATATGGGCTTATGAATGTTTGGATTAAACTTTCCGTTAGCTTTCCAACGAGTCAAAAAACGTCGCAATCCGAGTTTGTATGCAAAAAGTTATGGCTGTTTTATCGAATAGTGCACGATGTGAGGTGGAGACCAGGGGCGACGATGTCGAGGGAGGCTATGGGCGACAAGGTCGGGGGAGGCCGGCGATGATGAGGCCGGGGGCAACAGTGCTTGGATGAGGCGGGGGGAGACGATGTGAGGTGGAGATCGGGTGCGACGATGTCGAGGGCGGCTGTGGGCGACGAGGTTGGGAGAGGCCGGCGACGACGAGGCCGGGGCGAGGCGGAGGAGACCGGGGCGACGATGTCGGGGGAGCCCATGGGCTATGAGGTCGGGGGAGGCCGGCGACGATGAGGCTGGGGCGAGGTGGGGGAGGCCGTGGGCGATGAGCTCGGGGGAGGCCGGGGTGCAAGGTGTGTGGAGGAGAGATGACAGAGGAGGAGATGGAGGTGTGAGATGTGAGGAGACTCGGTTAATATAAAACGTGTTTCGGCAGTCCGCCCATTAAGTCTAAATTTTTGTTTCCCGCCCCAACAAAACAAAATTACCAGAGACGGTTGTTATCTGGAACCGTCTGTGATGTATCACTATTCAGACGGTTTGTAAATAGAACTATATGTGATAATTCACAGACGGACCGTCTGTGATGTCCGAGATTATCACAGATGATTCTTCTTAAGAACCGTCTGTGAATGATGGTTCTATTTACAAACCGTCTGTGATAGTTATAAATACAACACAGACGGACACAGATGGTTCCAAAGGAACCGTCTGTGATGATGCGTCTAGTATGGTCTATTTTGTAGTAGTGTTCTTTTTCTATTTAATCTTTTCTCAAAAAGAGAAATTACCAAATAGCCTTTTAAAAAATACAACACAAACAAAAACGAAGCGCGAGAAAAACAGGCAAGAAAATTATTATTGTCCAGCTAATTAATAGGACTGTATTTTGGCGATGCCTTTTTTGTTTGAAGAATCTGTACCACCAATCTTGGTGTAATCTGCGGTTGGCCCTCCTGTGGGGGTGGCTCAAATCTTGGCAGGGCCACTCATAAGTTCAAAACCATCCTTGCGATATCCCTTTTAATTGAGTTGGTAGGCCATGTATCCCATGTTCAGCTCCATTGTAGCATTCCTTTCTAATAAAGCCACAAGATATAGGGTGATTTGCAAGCAACATGAGAGAGAGAGAAGAGGGGGGGGGGGGGGCATAATCACTGTGGATTATAATTGCTATTGATTCACAATCAATTGGTCAAAAGAGGGTCAGTTGGAAATCTTTAAAGCGCTGCTTATGTCAAATGGTGAGATCTTAAATCATGGTTCGATGGGGCATCCTTGCCCTAGATTGACTGTATCTCAGCCTTTTATTTTCTCTGGCTGTTCATTATTCCGCTTTGATGCAGGCTTGACATGTGCCATCAGTGCCCTTTTGAGGCACAATATCAATAGAAAGGTCTAAAGAGAGGCTTTCCTTTGCATGCATGCGTCATTAGTTATCTCCTAGACAAAAAAAAAATAAAAAGTTGTTAGCACGCTATTCTTTCAAGTTTTGAAACCCCCCTTTCTCCCCTAACGGGCCAATTGACCTGTGCAACTAGAGCAAGAATACATTGTTTATCGTTCACTCTTGCTCCCGCATTATATTCATATTATAAAACGAAACATATGTTCAGACTTCAGAGATCAGAAGAGATGTGCTTCAAATGCTCCATGGCCCACTACTGAATCGCGAGCGCGCGACAAGCTAGCCGATCAACCACAGTGCAATATATTCTCAGTTCCCCACGTACGGTACGGTGTAAAAGAACGTCCGCATGAATCAATATGCAGGCTTGCTCGTAGCTTCAGAGATATATCTTCTCGGCGCTCTTACAGAAGGCAACCATCAGATGCAGATTTGTCTGGCGCCGTGCTGCGATGCAACGCAAATGCAGTAGCGCGGATCTGCCAAAGCTACCGGGATTCCTCTTCTTGCAAGCCAACACGCACATATTGCCAAGCGCCGCTGTTCTTGCCGTCGCTCGCACTGCACGGGCTGAGCTAGGGACCTCGGGCCGAGCCAACTGTTTTTAAATTAAATCTGTATTTTTAATGATTTATTAAAATAATTTTTTATAAACTTTTGATCCTATACCTTGAATCATTGCTCAAGCGGTCTGAGACGTGGCTCCGTCACACGCCTTGAAGAAGGCACATTGAATTCCTGAAGCCATTTGATTCGAGCCTGGGCTTTGCTGCGTCATGCATGGTATCTCTTATCACTGTACAGCGCCATAGTACATATGAGTTGGAAATCGTCTCCATTTATAGTTTTACATTGTTGCGCGATCGTGATCCGCTGGCACTGCGTCTTTGGGCGATCTAGTCTGTCCCAGAGATGCTTCCGTCGCAGTCCAGACGGTCTCATCCGTTGGATCCTGTGCACGGGCGGCTCCGATTCGCTCTAGGTGGACGCATGTCCACGGAGATAGCGGCTGCCAAGTCAAGTCAGGGACGTGATTTCATATATTTTTTTTCGAGGGAGATGTGATTTTAGGAGTTGTTAATTTTGTTTTTTCATACCTTAATCTGCACAATTCCCATCTACCGATTACAAATCACCGAAGGAAAAGCTGTACTGAAATGAAGCCTTAAGCAGCCATGAAATTTAACTGTAGCATCATCAGTTAAATTTACTAGTAGCTTTGTAGCATCATCAAATTTAACTGTACTATTCATGGTAACTGCTTAATTGGCAATCTTAGTTTAACGTAGAATACAAAGTACACACTATGCATGGCAAACACTGCGTTCAACAGTGGTGGTTGTCAACGTAGGAGAGGAGGACAGGCAAGAAAAACAACCGTGGCAATAGCAACACAGGGAACATGACAAATGGCTTAATTTCTTCCCTTGATTAGTTTTTTTTTGCAAGGTTCCCTCGATTAATTAACAGCCAAAACATAATTAGCCAAAACAGTATCAAGCTACTTTGAACATAAGCTAGATACGAAGAGTCTCCCGCGGTCTACTGGCTAGTATCATAGTTGGTGCGGTCAGGGTTTAGATAACGGGGGACAATAGGACCGATATGTCTGATTATCGGAAATTTTTGGCCGAAAAAAATTAGTATTCAAATGTGAATTTTTTTTATTTTAATTTTTGGAGAGAACCACATAAACATTGTAGATATGAATTAGATTTTCACATACACATGAAATAACTATGAAAATGAAAGTTGAAATTTGATGTATTTTGCCAATTAGATGAGCTTTATTTGAAAAAGTGGACCCCAAGGTAAATTCCCGCCAGTATGAAACCAAAGTGGTGGTGCGGGTAGTTAAACCGGATTCGAATCCTCTCTTTTTAAATACATTATGTAAGGATAATAAGACTTATATTTATACACCGTAATATGAAATATATATAAAAAAACCCGCGAATACACATGCGTGGTACTGAGCTAAACAACATACGAAACAGTTGGGTCGTATCAGGACCGAATGCACGTGATGACTTTTTTTTTCAGTCCTCTGTAGCTAACACTGCAAAACGGTCGTGCTCGCGACGCGAACTAAAATCAAATTAAATCGGGCCCCGTGCAAGTCAAACAGTGTCTATTTTCCAAGAACTCGGCGGTTAATCACAACCACTACTAATAAGCATCGATGTGATGCTTTGGATTGTTGCACTACATACGAACGCATCGCAATCAAATTTTTTTTTTAACGAAACAGAAAAAAGGGGGAAAAAGAAAAGATGAAAGGGAGGAGGAGAGTGTGGAGAGATTCCCCGACAGCAATATCTAGGGGAAAAGCATTTCCCGTGCCCCACGAGCTACCACCACCGGTGGGGCCCACACACGCGCGGGTGGGACCCCACCCGCGCCCTCCTTCTCCCTCCCTTCGCGCTCTCTCTCTCTCTGTGTCACGCTCGCACCGCACCCCCTCAAGCGGAGGAGCCTCATCACTCTTCACTCGCCTGCAGGTGCATCGAGTCATCAAATGCTTCTCTCTCCCTCCCTCCCCCTCCTACCCAGCTGCTTAAAAGCCTTTCTTGGTGTTGCCTGTGACCTTACTCGCAAGTCGCAACAACTAGTAATCCTAGTATCTTACCAGTAGTTGCTGCTGCTGTTGCTTTGCTGCACTGGTTCTTGTTACAGAGAGAGAGAGAGAGAGAGAGAGAGAGAGAGAGAGATGGAAGGAGGAGGGGTGGTAGAGATGGAGGAGGGGGTGATGAGGGTGCTGCTGGTGGACGACTCCCCGGTGGACAGGAGGGTGGTGGAGCTGCTGCTCAGCAACACCTGCGCCGGCTCCTTCCACGGTGAGCTCTCATCTCAGATACTGTCCATCCGTTCATCCGTTCATCCATTCTCTCTCTCTCTCTCTGAGCCTATAGCCTTCTTGAGATTTTCTCTTTCATGGCTGCTTTTTAACAATTTTCTTGTTGTTAATGTGCAATTTCGGATGCTCCGTTTGTGCAAGTGGACGCTTTCTTGTTTGCCTTCCCGTGCTTTTGTTCTGTTTGCTTGTTCCAACTCGCGCGTTCATAAAAGAAAACGATGCCTTTTTCTTCTTCTGAAGAGCATATGTGCAGAGCATAGCAACTGTAATCCATCTTTGACTCTGTTTTTCCTCTCCCCTTTTTCTCTATTGTGGTGTGTCTTGGCTTAATCATCACCATGTTTAGTTTAGTTTTTTTTTTGAAACAATCACCATGTTCAGTTTGTTCATATTATCAGTTGGTGTTCCTACTAGAATCTGAATAGCAGCTCAATTTCGTTCAGTTATCACCGTCGACAGCGCGAAGAAGGCGATGGAGCTCCTCGGGTTGAAGGAAGGCAAGGTAAGAGCTGTTATTAGTTCATATGTATTGTCTGCCACTAATGTGAATAATCCTCTTCAATTAGTTCAGCAACAAGAAAAACCTGCATTCCGTACAGAGTAATCACCAACGCAAAATGAGAGCTTTTCTTTTGCCATTCGCACCACGGCGCAGCTGCGCCACGCCACCTGTCGGTGGCAAGCCGGCCGTGCCGTACGGGCTCGCACATTTGTGCGGGCGCATGCGCGCGTGAGGGTTTCTGTTCTGAGTGTTCTCCTCTTTTGGGAGGAAAAGGTCGCCACTTTCTATGGGGTGAGGGGTAAAAAAAACTTGCAATCTTACAGCGGCCTGCCAAAGCTGTCTGCTAACTGAATGACACGAAACTTGGGTTAAAGGCGTGGTTAAAGATGATGTGATTTCTGGCACCTTCTGTGCACCCTGTATAGCGTATGTATACTCAGCACAGCTGCACAGGATGAGAGTGCAAGTGTTTGGATGGTGCCGGAGTAGTTGTTCCTCGAATTAGACTGATTAATTAATTCACCTGTGGCGTTTGCAGGAGCAGGCCATCGACATGGTGCTCACTGACTACTGCATGCCTGAGATGTCCGGATATGACCTCCTCAAAGCCGTCAAGGTACAGATCACTGCATGTTCGCAGTTGTGCGATTTTTTGATATGCTTAATTTGAAGGTCTCAAGTTCATACCTTCTTGCGATTCCATGGGTGTTTTCACTTTTCAGGCGCTGAGCCCCCTGATGACGATCCCGGTGATCGTCATGTCGTCGGAAAACGAGCCCCAGAGGATCAGCAGGTGAGCCTCGCCTCCCCTTCATTCAGCATCTGTTTTTGTGCAAAGTTGATGCACCTATACGGGGGAAAAACCAAAAAAGGTTGCATTTGCTTTGAATGCCTGCTGCACAGTACGAGCACAGCAGACAGTACATGGGGCTAAAGCCATTTAAAAGGATATATTTGCAACCACAGTGCTTCAGTAAATACTCTCTCAGACCATGCCTGTACCTGCCTTTTTCCCATTATGTATGAGGCCTCGTCCTCCAAATGGGCTTTGAAGAAGTGGTATCGATCTCATGGAGATCTCACTTTTGTTTGTGCATTGATTGTGTCTTGCAATCTTGATTGTACTAGCTGATAGTAACCGGTTTTAGCCTTCTGCTGAGAACAGATGCTTGAAAGCTGGTGCTGAAGATTTCATTGTAAAGCCTCTCCAGAGCAAGGATGTCCAGCGCCTGAGGAACTGCTCTAGCGCGAAACAGAAGGACTCCCAATGCAAGATTGGGAGCAAGAGGAAGCTGCCCTCGGACCATGTCGTCGTCGATGCCACGTCGTCGTCAGGACGGCGAGCACGCTTCACCGGAATTGCCATGGCACGTCACTAGCTTGACCCCCACAGCATATATCTCACCATCTGAATTCTGAAGTTCCAGAACGTCACCGAAAGAATCCTTGCGCGGCAACGCTCATTCGCCTCCGCTTGCTGTTGTTTTTTTTCAGGTCCTGCATTCGTCGAGCGTCGAGCTCTCGCACTACTTCCCCTTCCTCTTCAAGTCCATCCTGCTTGTGTACGCCATCCTGTGCCTGGGTGAGCTCCTGCACAGATGGTCAAACGGCTATTATTTGCTTTGAGATTCTAACCGGGCGTTGGTTCTTGGCCTTTGGCTGATGAGAGAGAAGGAAGAACCCTGTATCCTTGTACAAATTGCATAATGAGGCAGTATCTGATGTCCTTTTTGGATTTTGGATCTTGGCTGATATGCTGATGTGATGTTCACATAACTTTTTCCTTGCCTTTCCCTTGGTTGACGGCAACTGCTCACCTGTTTTAGTAGTTCAGATCCCATGAGAAAAGAACAACACAAGTTGACTAATGCAGCATCAGATTCTTCTGATGGGAAAATGGCAAAAAAATGCAGATATCACTGCACGTTCGCCTCAGCGGTTAGGTTTATGTACCGATGTACGCATGAGTCGTCATTTGCATTCAGACTGTAATTCAGACAACGAAGCTGCGTAATAGAATGTTTATTTTCAGATGCGACCTTTCAAGCCAATGAATTCAGATTAAATTTCAGCTATTTACATGCGTAGCAATGTGCAAATGTTCTCAGTCTTCACAAATAACACCTTGTGGAGGCATGGGATCACCCGTATGCCTGTTGCTACTTCTGATTCTTGTATTATGATCATATGCATAGCTGCAAGTTCTTTCGATGTTCTACATTCCATCGTCTGGCTGAAGTGCAAATTCTTTCAATATGTCTTCCTTGTATGGACCTGAGTCGTGCAGGACCTTGATAACACGCTTAACCTGATATTAATTTACACGAAAAAGAGAGCATTAGTTGGAATTGTAAGAATAATGAAACGGCAGCATGGACAAACGTAGACTCTTCCAGATTAAAAAGTATTTCTCGATTCTAACAAAAATGAAGGAGTGGCATAAAAATAAACACTATTATTAGTCACGTCCCTCAGTTCAAAAGAGTGAACATAAGCTTAGATGGAGTTAGCGAGGAAACAAATCCTGGAAGGGTATGCAGGCAAAAGTATGTAAAAAATTGTCAGAAAACATAGAATAACTTATATTTTGCGAATCAAAGAGAAGGTTAAAATGACATTCTGAAATGGAGGTAGTTGGTACTTTCTGATATAGATCGTTAACTAGTTTATGTGGAATTTCTTTGTCTAAGATGGAAAGGCTGAAATGCCTACTGATTAATTCTATCTTTTGCGCATCACTGGCAGGAAAATGAGAACTAATCAGCAATAATTTATAAAATAAAAATGACAGATTATGGGTCATGAACAAAAAAAAATGTTAATGGGTCAACATAGGGTATCAATATTCTTTCTATCGCAAATACATATTTAGCAAAATGTTCCCGTTTCAATAACACCAGCATACACTCCTTTGCATGAGCACAGGCAGATATTGTTTAGCATTTAGCCCCAAAAGATGAGGCTAATGAACGGCAACAATAAATTCTTCAGCTGTATGCAAAATGCATAGTAAAGCGTGAAGGAGGGAATAAAATACAAAACTGTCGGTCAAAGAACTACATCGGTTTAACGGTGATGCATTCTGTACAGAGTGCTAAACTCAAGAGCACTCAATCTGCACAGCAGAGGCGTATCAGCCATCATAATATGAGGCCATAACATTGGAAACCGTTTAATTGAAAACAGGAGACCAAGTTTCAAGTTTCACATTTAAGGACGCCAGATATAATAGTACTCTCCTACAGTGAGTTTGGCTTTTGGATGACAATAGTACACTAAATAACTGCAGATACTATACATTCTGGCTGAGTAGTAATTGTGGATGTGATGTACTACTTAGGGTATCTCTAACATATAATACATCATCTTTAGACACAACATCTCCAATACATAGTCTCTGACACACTCTCTAATATTTATATTTTATAATTTTCCTTTGAAACAAGCCCACATGTCAACTAGAGTAGATTAATGTATCCTATATTGTTTCGCGTGCACAACAGTCTCTTCAAGAAGAGACGACATGTACTCTCTCTCCTTCCTCACTCCTCCACGTAGGATTTTATTGACGTGGTATACCTAAGAGACGATAATAAATACACTATTGGAAATGCCCTTAAGAAGGCAATTGCAAAAGATCCTTATTAGGCATACATAGAAGTGAGCAGAGCAAGATGGTGCAGTAGCATTTAAGGAGCACATATTTTTGAATAATTTCTAGAAACTGATTGAACATATTCATGTGAAATACCTGAGCTGTCTCATGTGCAAGAAAGTCTCCTATAGCTGTCGCA
This sequence comes from Hsuehochloa calcarea, assembly GCA_036346395.1. Lineage (NCBI taxonomy): Eukaryota > Viridiplantae > Streptophyta > Magnoliopsida > Poales > Poaceae > Hsuehochloa > Hsuehochloa calcarea. The sequence continues at coordinate 21,905,720 of CM070600.1, forward strand.
AAACCAGGATCCAAGAAGTAGTGGCAGCTGTATGTTGTCACTGGGAGGTAACCACGCTGGATCTTGTGTTCTCCCTGAGCACCTGCCTCCACCTTACTCAGGTTTAATTCTATAGCTGCTTCAATTGCCTGAACAGTATCAATATTCTATAAGCACACCGTTTGACAACATTGTTTAGAGTACCAATCTGTTATGGTCCAATATACGCTAAAGTACTGTAGTACATGTGTACTGTACTGTAGCATGCAGATGTTAGACAGGATTTATTATTTAGGAATCTATCCATTATGTGTTTGGTAGCATCTATTAGTTAGGTAAGTTATTATTAAATTGGATTGTTAGAGATAAGTTTCCTTATAGATTATTTGTTAAGGGTCAAGTCGAGTCGTCTCTATAAAAGGAATAACATTTATCCATTATCAATCAAGAAAAAACTAAACAAAGTTAGTCCCTAACTGGCTGGCTAAAGATCAGAGCTTCCTTGTTCGTCGGGAAGAGTCCCAGCCGAGCTTGGAGGGCGATCCCTCACCTCCCTGGCTAATCAGGCCTCAGAGTCTCGCTACCTCGACAGGGAAGAGCCCTACTGGCGGTTAGATGAAGGCGAGTGCTCTACCCTCGGTTCTCGGACCCGTATCCAACCAACGACCACAACAAATCACATATAATATCATTGGTACAAATACAAGATACTTTAAGAGTTCAAACTGGTTAAAAAAATCAATTAGTGATCTCCATTTGAAACGGTTCAACCAATTTACAGAATGATTTGGTCAGCATGTTACAACATAAATTGGGAATGCTATTGTTATGACAGATTAGTTCTCAATTATATACTTCACATTCTTCTAGTTCACAAAGATGTGCAAATTACCTGATAATAACAAGCTTCAAAATGCAAATTGGGGAAATAAGCATTTGGCAGGCATCCCCATAAGCGACCAAACAATGTATCTCCTCCAATAAGGTTAAGAGCTCCAGCAACAAGTTCATCATCATGTTCAGCAACAATAAGCATTACCCTGTCGCCCATGTTTTCTCCCAAGAGGTGAAAGAATTCCCTTGTCAAGTACGGTCTACCCCAGCTGCAAACAAAATAATCTTATAAGGGAAAATTTCAGTAGACAAATATTTCTATTTGCAAACATCACAAATTCATGCCGTACCTACAATACTTTGTTTCTCTATTGCTTTAATTAGTTTAAGTTCTTATTGCTTGGATATAGTAAAAAAAACATTATTCCTTTACGAAGTCATTTTAGTTTAATATAATGTCCACAGAAGGTGGATAACCATTTCAAGAACCACTTGGGATTTTTTTAGGACAGAACCACATAGGAATTGTTTACCATGGTAAATACAGAAACAATATTACAAGGAAAGAGCAATATAGGACCAAACTGATTATCAGTCGTGTTACGGTAGAATTTATAGAAGGTGTCCCAATGGCTGCTCTGCAATGTGAATAAAAACCATGATAAGTTCATAGAACATGTAATTATTTTGTCGAATAAATGTAAAGCAAACTCAGAAAGCGAGGCTAAGCAGGTGTTAGTGAAAGTATCTGATGTTGTGAAGAAAATGAATGGTGAGTACAAATAAACAGTTGACTATAATAAGTACCTTTATTTCATGTCCACGAAGTCGCTTCATTTTCAAATTTTGAGCAGGAATCTGGAAGGTAGTATTAAAAGATAAATGCCAATTTACAGCCACATTTGAAATCAAGGAATCCAAAACAAGGCAAACCTTTTTGCGTTCCTGTCTGATATTCTTCCGTTTGGGCTGCTTCATATCCATCAAAAACTCATCAAAACTAAAAAAGAAAAGATGAACAAAAAGATATCAGTAAATATTGATATACTATTAGCAATCATGTAAGCTTGTAAAGTTTTGCAAAAGTAACAAATGAGGGCAATGGCTCAAAGTCAACAAGATAGAAAGTTCACTCTTTTAATAATATGATTTGAATCTCTTGCGAAGCTCAACTACATTAGCTGAAATGGGTTCTCTTCTCTAGAACTATCTGTACTCAGCAACTATTCTATCGTGATGCCATAAAGGAAGAAGTAACTCAAAACCGACAAAAAAATTCTCATAACCCACAAAGGAATTCTAAGCAGATTGATATTACTAGCTTGTTGATCACAATTGATCACAATTTCCAAATAAACTCTACCAGCAAAAATGATACAAAAAGTATATCAACAACCTGGCATCATGATTTGTTAATAAACGTAAAATGTTATTGACAAAGAACAAAGAAATGCCTGGAGCTAGTGTTACATGTGATGAAAATTGTAGGTGCTCCCAAGCTGTGAACTTGTTTGCACTTCTAGGTAGATCCACTAGGCTGTGCTTATGACTAAATGTGGTCCCTGATTTACAGTCTAATATGGCCAGAAGTCCATCTTAAAGCATTGCAAATCAAGAAGGAAGTCCTAGAAATCCCATGTTAGTATACCTTTTGTAATTTCTATTTCTCCAGTGGTATTGCATCCCTGTTCTCTGCAACAACCCACTATCCTTCAACTTACTGAATTCAGCTTCAGATGGAAAAGTTATATGTAGTGATGACACCTTCAGCTGAAATGCAGCAGAAACCAAAATATTGTCAATTGGTTCCTATTTAAGAATTAATAGTCATATAGAAATGATGAATAAAATCAACAATCAACACGCAACTTTAAAAAACTATTGCTACAACGCATATCCCAAAAATCGACATTAGTAAACATCATGAAGAGACATGAGGTGTAAAGAGGGTCAGAACTTTAAAACTCTTATTACTTTCACATTAACTTATCGTATGTAATCAATTCAATTACGGCCTAGTACATAGTACTGATTTGGAAACATTCTGGCTGCAAGCAGACAACAGAGTTACTCCAATTCAATGAAAGAAACTTGGTATCCTTTCATATTCATTGGAAATGTGAAGAAAAGTAGAAAAATAAGAGGGCAGCTTATTCATGAAGTGATGAGTCCTACTGAATAACACAATAACATATTAAGTGAGTTGCAAGGCAGAATGACCAAATATACGGATATGCAATAGCATTTTGTTCTAGTTCTTCGGTAGTCAAGAAAAAAATACTAAACTTCAAATTAATGATTGCAAGAATTCCAATTTCAATACCTTGGTAGTCAGACTCTTCAAAGCTTTTACTAGAGCATCAAATACTTGATCCCGGTAGGATGTATCTCGAAGTAATATTCTTTGACCAGTTACTGGAGTAAAAGGCACACAAGACTGTAACTTTGGATAGTATTCAAGTCCGTAACTGTAGTAAGCTTCTGCCCATGAATGATCGAATACAAACTCTCCCCTGGAATGGCTGCAAGGTCACATTGTTGTTGTTCAGCCAATGAAGATAAAGGGAGTGTACAGCAAGTAGGCAAACAGAAGATGACATTCTGTTAATGATGTTAAACCTTTTAAGGTAAAGTGGAACAACACCTATAATATTTTCATTCTCGTCCCGTGCAACAACATGCAGAGGTAACCACCCCGTTTCCTGAAATCAGTCAAGGACATCAAGGTTTCAAGGATGGTCATGAATCCCATGATATAATAAAATGTAGCACAATGCTTATTGGGGCCAAAATAAAGGTTAGGGCTAATAGATATTCGATTTCTAGAAGTACATTATCACGACATGAACTATGCAATTAAGTATCAACTGTAATCATGTGGGGTGTAACTAAGCCAAAAAATCATAGCCATAGGTAACACATAAGAATTTTATGCAAACTAAGCCTTGTGATGTTGCAGAATCAATCTTGTGTGTCATACTGTAGTAAATTAAATGTGGAAAATTTATTGTAAACAACAATGTGCACAATAATGCCAATGCTTGGAATCGAACTTGACTATTTCAGAAACAAAACTGAAATGTCTGTACGATTCAGTGAGCAAAAGTAACCCAACAAGTCAAAGGAACGTGTGTACACCGATGCCACTGTGCATATACAAATGGGTACACAAAAAAACCTTTGTTATAGTACACCATGTACTGGAATGTGTTCTAACTAAGGAATCAACAATTGTGATTTATGTGCTCACCTTCACTGCAGAACCTGATTCTTCTAAGCTTGAGAGGAACGTGGGTAAGAAAAGGATTGAACTTTTCAGGATCAGCTGAATCAATAGCACATGCATCCCAATCCGCTGGAGGAATGTCCATGATAGAAGAAACAACAGAAATAGATACCTCACGTGGCTTCATGTCTACCTGAAACCAAGGAATGGCTAAGGAAATCATGAATCGGGTGCATAGGTCATGGAAAAGGAGTTCACCCAAGAAACACAAAAACACCTCTGAGGCTGACCCTGTGAGCGTGTATGATTCAGCCGAAGGGATTAATTCACGTGTTCTTGTATCTCCCCTAATCCACCCAAAAAGTGCAGTAACCTTTAACCGCGATATCAAGCCTTGGAATCCCATTTTGGAAGTTGAATAACCCTGCAAAACAATGTGCATGGAATGGGAAGGTTTGGGGACAGAATTCAGCACAACACAAACAGACATTATACAGAACAAGAAATAAAGACATGGAAGTTAGGCAAACGCCAGGACGGGTGTAATCCATGTGGTCATTTTAGACAATATGATCATATTTTTTTTCAAGGATGTGCAAAAGCTTTGCACATCATTCCATTGGATGAAATAAAAAGTAACCAAACAAAACAAAACCCTCAGAAACTGAGGGGGTAAAGACTATACGTGACGATTCGGCCAAGAACTCAACCGACAGCCTAACAGAGTGGCGCAACGACCAAAAGAAACGACATCAACGAAAACAACGGAAATTCAAAGAATAGCAAATCCCATTTTGGAAGTTGAATAACCCTGCAAAACAATGTGGATGGAATGGGAAGGTTTGGGAACAGAATTCAGCACAACACAAACAAACATTATACAGAACAAGAAATAAAGACATGGAAGTTAGGCAAATGCCAGGACGGGTGTAATCCATGTGGTCATTTTAGACAATATGATCATTTTAGAACCCAGTTTATTCAAAGAATAGCGAATCCCATTTTGGAAGCTGAATAACCCTGCAAAACAATGTGGATGGAATGGGAAGGTCTGGGAACAGAATTCAGCACAACACAAACAAACATTATACATAACAAGAAATAAAGACATGGAAGACAGGCAAACGCCAGGACGGGTGTAATCCATGTGGTCATTTTAGACAATATGATCATTTTAGAACCCAGTTTATTCAAAGAATAGCATGGACACTCGGGCAGTTACTCAGACAAGGTAACAAAAGACAGATTGCAGTGTGTACAAATATGCGACCCATTTCTCTCCTGTTTAACGAAGCCCGTATTCATAAGAGAGCCAAATCCAAAACGCTACGAATTGGCAACCAAATGATTACATCGTAGGTTATCTGCTACTGCTATACGCAGAAGTGATGATACTAAAATCTGCCAAACTGATGCTGCGCCGGGCACCTTTTGATCCAAACCATTTCCTATCAACTTACAAATGTAATGCTCCTCTCCTCGTAAACGATCCCCCACACACACACACATGATAATCCACTAATTTGCACGGAGTGCAGTAGTCTGAGAACGAGGCACAGCGTTCAAACCCTAGAATACTGCCACGCTAGCTGGATCGCTGTAGGAACCTCCCACCATCAAAATACAGACGACTTTATACCACCAACGTACATAGTTCTATCATCAAATTGCAGAATTAATTAATACCACCAAAATACAGAAATCAGACGAGACATTTGATCAAACCGGATCAGGTCACAGGCTCACAGCACGGAGATAGGCGCTAGGAGGCTAAGGCGAGCGGGTACTCACGCGGCGGCCAGGGGCGGAGGCGAGTACGGTGGGGGAAGGGCGCCGCAGCGCCACCGCCGGCGAGGCCATCGCTGCCTGCCTCCGGGTAGACGGTGGAGGTTTCGGGAGAGGCGGAGCAGCAGCTGGCAACTGACACCTGGGACCCAGTCGCCCAGAAACACTACGGCTGCGGACACCAGCCACACTGCTCTCCAAGTCCAACAAGGCCACAAATCGGAAGGAGGTGTTGTAAAAATTGCGGCCACGTGGCAAGCTCCCGAACGATGAACTGCTGCTGCTTCTTTTTATCTTCTCTTCCTATCGTTTTCGATTTCTTTCTCTTTCTTTTTTTTTTTTTCGATTTCAATTCTGTAGGCTTACTTAAGGCTTCTAATTAGCTGGGCACTCGGGCTTAAAACCTGTAAGTAACAATGGAAAAATTCCAGCGTTAGTTTAAGTTGAAGCTTAAGTCTTCTGAGACGATGACTCACTTATACAATTGTATAGTTCTACTGACAAGGCGTGATGAGAAGAAATACATGGTACAAAAGCAATATGCATTTACGAAGGGTTGCAAACGCTCCAACATCACTGAGATATATTGGAATTGAGAAGGTCGTCTTACACCTGCAACTGGTGGTATATAATAAAAGCAATGTTTTGCATGGACCAGAATACGGGACAATCGTGTCACAAACTGTGGTGCACCAATGGGCCAATACTAGTACATTTCAATCATTAGCCAGTCTGTACAGCTATAGACAAGTAGAACTAGAACTGAATTATGTACCTGTTATCGTGTGGGTACACAACTGCAGTTGCAGGAGGGTAAATAACATTAACACCTGTACAAATTTGTTATATATATATATACACCAATGGGCCAATACTAGTACATTGCAATCATTAGCCATCTGTCAAACTATAGACAAGTAGAACTAGAATCAATTATGTACATTATCGTGTGGGTACACAACTGCAGTTGCAGGAGGGTAAATAACATTAACACCTGTACAAATTTGTTATATATATATATACACCAATGGGCCAATACTAGTACATTGCAATCATTAGCCAGTCTGTCCAGCTATAGACAAGTAGAACTAGAACTGAATTATGTACCTGTTATCGTGTGGGTACACAACTGCAGTTGCAGGAGGGTAAATAACATTAACACCTGTACAAATTTGTTTTATATATATATATATATATATATATATATATATACACCAATGGGCCAATACTAGTACATTGCAATCATTAGCCAGTCTGTCCAGCTATAGACAAGTAGAACTAGAACTGAATTATGTACCTGTTATCGTGTGGGTACACAACTGCAGTTGCAGGAGGGTAAATAACATTAACACCTGTACAATTTTGTTTTATATATGGGTAATTCAGTGCTAAGGTGGTAATACCAATCTTGACCGTTGGAGGTGGGAGCATGCATGATGTTTAATGAGGAAGCATTAACGAAGGTGGGAGCATGCAAAGTGATTAAATGGTTTAGAGGTGGGAGCTCGCATTAATCTTGGTTGTTCAATTTAGATCCAACGGTCAAGATTGATATTAACACCTTAGAACTGAATCAACGGTCAAGATTGATATTAGCACATTAGCACTGAATTACCTATTAATTGAGTGCTAATGGCAATCTTGACTATTTGATCTGGATTGAACAGCCAAGATTAATATGACCTCACCTCCAAACCATTTAATCACCATGCATATTCTCATCTCTAATGCACCTTCATTAATGCGTATGCATTAAACACCCTGCACGATCCAATGATCAAGATTGTCATTAACACTAGATATGTTCTACATATATATATATATATATATATATATATATATATATATATATATATATATATATATATATATATATATATATATATATATATATATAAGCAGAGTTAAAAGAAATTCTCATATTAATTGATGAAGATCTACATTATCGAGCGCAGTGGGTCCAGATTATAATGATCTAAATTAAAAGGACGAGTCAATATCAACTACAATAAAAGTGAAATTTGGAATACAAACAAAATAAAATCAGCACTTTTATTTCCATACAAATTCCTAAGTAAAAGAGTCCATGTCAAATACAATAAATCTGAAATTCGGAATGAAAATAAAATAGAATTAGCCATTTGATTTCCATAAGAATTTCTAAGTACAATCCATAAATAATAATAATTTGGAATAAAAAATAAACAAAAAATAGAAATTAGATTTATATAAATTTGGGATAAAAATAAAATAAAATTAATAATTTAATTTTAATACAAATTCCAATAATTATAATACAGAAGAAAAATTAAATAATACTTGGCAATTAGATTTGTAGACGAAATACAACCCAAAAATAACTAAAAATCGGAATAAACATAAAATAAAAATTAGAAATTCGATTTCAAGACAAATTCCAAAATAAAAATCCCTAAATATCTGTAATTTGGAATAAAAACTCAAAAAATAGCAATTGGAATCAGAAATAGATTCCAAGAAAAACAAACATAAATTCAGAAAAAATTGCAATTTGATTTCCACACGAATTCCAAAATAAAACACAAAAATAACTAAAATTATTTTCATGTAAAGTAAAATAAAACTTAAATTTAGAATAAAAAATAAAATAAAATCAGCAAAATAATTTCCATACGAATTCCCAAGTAAAAGTGTACATATCAAGTACAATAAAACTAAAATTTAGAATAAAATAAAATAAAATTTACAATTTTATTTCCATATGAATTTCGAAATAAAATCCCCAAATAATTATAATTTGGGAGAAAAATAAAAAATGGATATTATATTTGTATAGAAAATTGAACAAAATAAATAAATTTGGGAATAAAAAAATAGCAATTTGATTTCGATACAAATTCCAATAATTGACTATTAGATTTGTATATGAAATAAAGCCAAAGAATAATTGAAATTCTGAATAAAAATAAAATAAAATTAACAATTTGATTTTAATACGAATTCTAAAATAAAATCACTAAATAATTGTAATTCAGAATAAAATATAAAGAAAATTAGCAATTGTAATCGGATACAAATTCCAAGAAAAAACAACTAAAATTCAGAATAAAAATAAAAGAAAATTTACAATTTGATTTCCATATGTATTCCAAAATAACTAAAATCCTAAATAAATTTAATAAATTTAACAATTTGATTTGTATACAAATTCCATTAAAAATATAAGTTATAACGAGGATGAGACGAATGGTGTCGGAGGAGACACAAAAGAATCCACCACGTTTGCTCTCAAGGTCATGTGTTCTATTGTTACTTCCTATAGAATAAAAATAAAAAATAACTAAAATTTTGATTAAAAAATTAAGTTATAACGAGGATATCACGAATGGTGTCGAAGGAGACAATGAAGGAGTGTAATGATGTCAGAGATCCACGGGAAGCTAAGAGCCGAGGTGGCGACGTCGAGGATGAGGACAATTCCGTGCTACTCACCGGAACTATAGAAGAGAAAGTCCACTGTTGAAGGAGCCAAGGACCGCGATAACAAGAGGTGAGCATCAGCATTGTTGAAGAAGTTAGTGGTCAAAGAAGCTCGGTGGTGGGGAAGCCATGACAGAGATGAGATGAAACTTTGCATTGAAGATGAGCTATAGACGATACGAGGCTATTAGGTAGCTAGGAGCATGTCATCACTGGTGAGGGGCACGTTGTCGCCAACGATGATGAAAAGATTCTACATATCGTTACACAAGGATTAAAACAGACATACTGACATTAGTGAAGATGGTAGATCATCATGGTTAGTGAGGAAGCCACTGCTGAGTTGGCCAACGACGAGAAAGAGAAGCAACTGACAGGAGAGAAGAGGACGTCGAGCATGTATAACATCATGTATGCGTATGTACATGTATGCATCTGTACGAATCGAAGTGTGAGTGTACAGAAGCAGAGTAGCCAAAAGTTTGGAGTAGAGATAGCGCATCCGTAAGAAATATACTCGGGGTCATCGGAGGGAGCGTGACACGTGTTCCCAGCTAGGATCGACGATAGTTGCATGTGTATACGCGTTGATGTCGCAATGGTTAGCATTAAGCAATAATTAGAGAGAAATATAAGATAACTATATGGTAAAGTGTTGTATGGGAAGAGGTAGCAGCTTAGAGGAACCGATCAAGATTTGAACTTACTGTTAGAGGTTGATGCAAAAAAAAAAAGAACCCCGATCAAGAGATAGAAACCATATGGTTTAGTAGGGTAGCCAACGTGTGAGGGAAAATAAGTTCAAGATAGGTCAGCCATGATGCATCTGTATATGCGTGAGCAAAGTACTATAGTATATTATACCATGTAAACTAATAAGATAATTTACCGTATACATAATCAACATATTGCTTGAGATTATATAGAAGTAAATATGTATACATACAATTTGAAAAATAATAACTAATAGAGTAAGAATAGAGACATACGACTACATAATCTATGCATGATGAAATCTGATTAGTTTTTAAGAACCTCACCAACTTATCACGTTCAATGATTTTTTTTACCATCAAAATACATACTTCAATTATGTTTCTCAGGTTATAATTTCTTTCAAACTTCTATTGTAGTTTCCAATGTTTAGGATATTTTTAAAGTCTAAATAGCCTACACGATACGTAAATATATTATCAAGTATTTATATAAACTTTGAAATAAATTTAGCCACGCATTAACACCAACATAAAACAAGTATGACCGGCCGAAAGTTCTATTATTTCGTTCTGCTAGCAGTATATTTCGCAGGCATTTATGTGCAGAACAAACAGAACTTGATCTAATGGTGAAAACTTTCACAGATTCACCGGCGGCGGAATTTAGGGCGAACAGAAAAAACGCCAGGCCTCAGCTCATCAAATCGATACCCATTTTCAATAAGGAAACCCCTAACTGCAACAGGTAGGGAAGCCTGTCCTTTGCTGTGCTTGCCAATCCCTGCAAAGAGCAAATACAGAGTGAGTTCTCACCAAAGCTGGTGTTGCTTACACAAGGAATATGAAATCAAGCTTATGTCCAGGGTGTCAACTAAACCAAGTTGATGCATTATCTGCTTCTAAAAGGTACGGGTGAAAAAGTTAAGTAGGGATGTCCTCATCCATTAAATTGCAAGTTCAAAATTCCAAATACAGTGGTTACAAGAAGTTACGAAAATAAACTGTAAAGCTTGGTATGCTGTCATCTACTGCATGCAATACAAAAAGAATGTATAAAGGAACGACAGATTACCTGTGATCACCTCTAAGATGGCCTGTCTAGGACGAAGAAACACCACCTTTTCTGTGCGAAACTCAATGTTTGAACCAGCGATTGAGGCTTCCGATTTAGCTAATCCATCAGTTGAAGCTGCACTATTCCCTGGTGGCTGGAACTCCATCATGTGTAAATGCTTCTCCAATACAGCTACAGCCTCTGATGCATGTAAACCATGCATGTCTATCTTCCAGATGTCATTGTTGCTATTCCTGAGGCCAAATATTTCTTCTGATGCCTTATTGTTCAGCTTTTCAGCAGCAGCCCGCTCTTCTTGAGCTCTGATAGAAAGTTCCTTGGCAGCAGCATGGTCACCTCTCAAGAATGCATTGCTGGCAGCCTGAGAATGCTTTGAGGCAGCCCTATGACCAAAAGGGGAGAAAATGGCTCAGTTTCACCCAAAAGGACTTTGACTCCAGTCCTCGCTAAAACAAGGTGTACGAAGCTCAGCTATAAGAACGCAGCACATGTTTTGGGCATATCCCTGATTCTTTAGTTTTAACATGTTGATATGTCCATTGTTTAGTTGGTATTTCCATTGCTTAGGCTTAACACGTTTACTTTATATAATTATCTCAGCAGTAACTGATCATTTTTCAGGGGCTCACGTTAGCTCCATAGTTCATGCCTTCATGGTTCTCAAATTCACGCAAGATATGAATTACAAAACAAAGTATGATCATATGCAAGGCCTGCACTTAATAGACCTACATTTGGAAATACGAACTAAACAATGGACATATCACACTTGTTAGAGATATATATATATATATATATGTTAGAGATATATATATGTTAGAGTAGGACTCTAGATATGATTTGGTTTCCATATCTGTAACCTGTACTTGTGTATATATACTGGCCCATTGGCCTCCTGATAATACAAGCACTATTCCTAACAAGGTATCAGAGCGTACCTAGGGTTTCGCTTCGCTTGTCGCTCGCCCGCCCGCTCGACGCAGATCTCCTCTTGTCGTCGTCCGACGACTCCCGATCGGTCCTCCGGTCTCCAGAGCCGATCTGACGGAGCCCGCCAGCCAGGCCGCCGCCGTCCATCCTCGATCCAAACGAAGAAGAAGAACGCTGGCCGCCGCCCGCGCCATCATCGTCTCGCTCACGGCAGATCAGAGCCGACGCAGTGCGCCGTTGCCGCCCGGCTTCTCCAGCTGCGATCGACGGTTGCGCGCGCGCCTCGATCGGCGACAATGGCCGGCGTCTTCGGCCGCCGCCTCCAAGGCCGCCGCCTCGCATCTGGGGAAGACGCCACCGCCATCGGAAACCACCGCCATCAGCCGCCGCCAGGAAACTAGGTTTCCGTCGCGGCGCGTCTTGGCGTCGCGCGGCGCGCGCCTCGATCGTGGGCCGACGCCTTGAAGCCGGGCGAAGTTAAAACCGACCGTGAAAAGCCGGCCGATTAAAAAATGTTGTTTTAACCGCCGCGTCGCCCGGGCCGTTAGACTTCGTTGCCTTGGTCGCCGTGCGCCGCCCGGGCCGCCTACCAATGGACACCGTTTCCCTCCCTCGCTGCCCGGTGATCTTTGACGGTGTTAATTACACCGACTTCGTGTCTCACATGCGCATTCACATGTGTGGTCTTTGTCTCGGGCGTTCTCTCCGCGATGTCACCGCGCCGCCGCCTACTCCTCCGACGGAGTTTACGTCGCTGCGCTATGCTCGACGGTACCGACAAGGTCTTTGTGAGGCTGCGGCCTTCTTGATGAGAAGGTTGCCTCGCCTACCAAGAGGCTCGATTTCTACATGGATCGCTTGATCGCTTACACTCGGTGGTGCGACGACGACGCCTTTCCGCCGCTTTGTCTTCATCGCCGATGTCCAACCTCGGTTTCTTCGAGGTTGTGGGATTTTCTTCTACCGCCCGGATGTGGACTCACCTTCGTCGGCCGCACGAACCCTCCGGAGATGCCTCTCACGCCGGTGGTTCGCCAGAGCACTCTTCCGCAGGTGACGCTACTATTGACGCCTTCTATGCTCGTGAGTTCTGGCATGTCGGCGTCGGTGGACTCTCTTCGACCGATGGTTGTCGCTCCTGCTCGCGGCCGCCTGGTCAGACGCGTCCGATCCGAGTTTTAGCGTGTCACGAGTTCCTTACTCGCTCGCCCCGAAGTTCGAGCAGAGGCGTGCCGGCTTCTTGCACGCCACCTCGTGTCACTCTTCCGAGGCCCTTACCGAGGTGCGCGCAGAGGAGACTCGTCGAGTGGTGCTTGATCCGATGCCACTCCTCCGTGCTCGCCGCCCGCCCACCGCTACACCGATCGCTTCACGCTTCAAGACGCCTCCTCCCGTGGCCGCCACAGTGGTGGTGGCCATCCATCCTGGCGGTGGCCTCCTCGCCTCCTCTTGCGACAAGGTCGGCCACATTGAGTCCCGATGCTACAAGAAGCGGCATCTTTCACGTCGTTCTTCTCCTAGCACCGCACCGCATTTCTACATCGACGTCTACATCGACTACTACCGCAGATTTCTATCATCGAAAGCAGAGATAGCCGACTTCGACACCGCTGCCGCCGTGTTCTTCCTCGATGTGTTCTGCGAGTTCGCGATTGACTCTTCGGGCACTAAGAAACCACCTCCTACACAGTCAGATACCTCCCCGTGGATCCTTGATTCCGGAGCATCTTTTCACATGACTTCCGATTCTTCCACTGCCTTTTGTTACACCTCTTGATTCCCCTGTCAGTGTGCTTACTGCTGATGGTACCTCTCTTTCTGTCTCTGGTCGAGGACCTCTTAGCAACTCATCTTTTCATTTTTCTTCTATTGCTCATGTTCCTAGCCTAACCATGCACCTTCTTTTCTTTGGATGACATCGACCTTGGTTGTCGGGTCATTCTTGACTCTGACTCTTGTTGTGTTCAGGGCCGCCACACGGGGGCTCTGGTTGGTTCTGGCCCTTGGCGCCTTGACTCATAGCGTCTCTGGGAGCTTGACTGGCTTCATCTTCCTTCCACTGCCACCGTCGCCACCGTCTCTCCACTTCCGCCACTTCGGCTATCGGCTCTTTCCAACAAAGGGCACCACCATCTTGGTCATCTGTGTGGATCTCGCTTGTCATCTTTAGTCCGTCGTGGTCTTCGGGTCATCTCAGAGACGATCTTTATATTGTCGGGGTTGTAAGTTAGGAAAGCAGATTCACTTCCCTATTCTCATAGTGAGTCCGTGTCTCACGCCCATTTGATCTTGTTCATTCGGATGTTTGGGTCGGCTCCCTTCCTTTCGAAAGGGTCATCGATATTATATAATTTTATAGATGACTTCTCTCGTCACACTTGGATATACTTTATGTCTTCCCGTAGTGAGGCTTGTCTATCTATAAACAATTTGCCACTATGGTTCGCATACGCTTCTCCACTCCTATTCGAGTCTTCCGGCCGACTCCTGGCGAGTACCTCTCTCGTTACTGCGCAGCCTTCCTTGCCGAGCAAGGCACTCTCGCTAGTTCTCCGTCCCGTGCTCATGCTCGAAATGGTGTCGCTGAGCGCAAGCATCGTCACCTCCTTGAGACGGCTCGCATAATCGATGATTGCCGCTCTATTCCACCTCACTTTGGGCCGAGGCTATCTCCATCGCCACTTATCTCGTCAACATCCAAACCTCTTCGCTTCTTGGTGAGATCCGGCTGAGCATCTCTGTGATCTTTCTCCGGACTACTCGCCTTCGCTCGCATTTGGTGCGTTTGCTACGCTCTCCTTGCACTCGAGAACGCACTAAACCGACTACTCACCGTTGAGTGTGTTTTTATGGGATACAGCGTGCGAGCACAAGGGCTATCGGTCTTTGGGATCCCGTGGACGACGGACGCGGATTTCTCGAGATGTGACTTTTGACGAGTCTCGTCCCTTCTACCCACGTCTGTTCCTCTCATTCGGTTTCCTCTTTGGAGTCCCTATCTTTTTGACCTTTCTAGATACACCCATCTCTCGCCTTGCCCTCGCCCATCCGCCCCAGCTGAGTCTCCACACATATCTCCCGAGGCCTCTCCATCGTTGTCGCATCCTCGCTTCATCGCTGTGGCTCCTCGTGCTCCTCCCTCTCTTTTACACTCGCCGACCTCGTGATTGAGGCTCTTCCGATGAACCATCTTCCCCGATGTTCATCTTCTCCCGATGCTCCATCTTCCTCCGATGGGCCATCATCTCCTCGCTACGGCCTCCGCGATCGTCGGCCGATTCGGCCTCCCGCCTGCTTTTGGTCTTCTTGGTGCACTACCCATGAGCCCGCTCTCCTACCGGGATGTTGTTACTCATCCTGAGTGGCAGCATGCTATGGCCGAGGAGATTGCTGCTCTCGAGCGTACAATTACTTGGAATCTTGTTTCTTTTCCATCTCACTCTCGTCCCATCACGTGTAAATGGGTCTATAAGATTAAGACTCGTTCGATGGCTCTCTTGAGCGCTATAAGGCGCGTCTTGTTGCTCGTGGCTTCCAGCAGGAGCATGGTCGTGACTACGACGAGACTGTTGCTCCTGTGGCCCACATGACCACTGTCCGCACTCTTCTTTAGGTGGCGTCTGTTTGCCATTGGTCCATTTCTCAGCTTGATGTAAAGAATGTCTTTCTTAATGGCGAGTTGCGTGAGGAGGTCTACATGCATCCGCCACCTGGGTATTCATTCTCGAGGGTATGGTGCGTGGTCTTCGCCGCTCTCTATGGCCTTAAACAAGCTCCTCGTGCTTGGTTTGAGCGTTCTCCTCTATGGTCATTCGCCGCCGCTTCTCGCCTAGTGATCATGATCCCGCTCTTTGTCCACACTTCGCCTCGTGGTGGACTCTTCTTCTTCTATATGTTGATGATATGATCATCACCGGAGATGATTATGAGTACATTGCCTTTGTCAAGGCTCGCCCGAGCGAGCGTTCCTTATGTCGGATCTTGGTCCTCTTCGTTACTTCCTTGGGATTGAGGTTACTTCCACTCCAGATGATTTCTTTATGTCCCAAGAGAAGTATATTCAGGATCTTCTTGATCGCGCTTCTCTCATCGACGTCAGATCGCTGAGACTCCCATGGAGCTCAACGCTCATCTCCGACCTTCGATGGCGAGCCTCTTTACGATCCGACTCGCTATCGCCATCTTGTTGGGAGTCTTGTCTACCCTTCGTTACTCGTCCAGATATCACTTATCCAGTTCATGTTCTGAGTCAGTTCGTTTCCACTCCCACTCATGTCCACTATAGCCACCTTCTCCGAGTTCTGCGATACCTTCGTGGGACTATCTCTCGCCGTCTCTTCTTTCCACGCCCGGCTTCAGCTTATTCGGATGCTACTTGGGCACGATCCTCCGTCGCGGTCTATCTCTCTTCATTGTGTTTTTCTTGGTGGTCTCTCATTGCTCGGAAGACGAAGAAACAGATCGCAGTTGTCCCGCTCGAGCGCAGAGGTCGAGTTGCGAGCTATGGCTCTCTTGACAAAGCAGAGATTACTTGGCTACGGTGGTTACTTGAGGATTTTGGTGTTTCACACTACACCGACTCTCTCTTGTCGACAAGACAGTGCTATCAAGATTGCCGTGATCCTGTGAAGCATGAGCTCACTAAGCATATTGGTGTTGATGCTTCCTTCATGAGGTCTTGTGTGCATGATCTGGTGATTGCTCTTCAGTATGTGCCTTCAGAGCTTCAGATAGCAGATTTCTTCACGAAGGCCCAGACTCGAGCACATCACGGCTTCTACCTTTCCAAACTCAGTGTTGTTGATCCACCATGAGTTTGAGGGGTGGTGTTAGAGATATATATGTGTTAGAGTAGGACTCTAGATATGATTTGGTTTCCTTATCTGTAACCTGTACTTGTGTATATATACTGGCCCATTGGTCCCCTAATAATACAAGCACTATTCCTAACAACACTAAGTATGATCATATGCAAGGTCTTCACTATAACACACGACACATGTAGAATTAAACTCTGCTATGCATAACCCAGTGCAAATATTATGCTAACTAATATCAGAGAATTTGATAACCAACAAAATAAACAAAGATTTGGAATATACCTCATCATCTTCAATGCATCTTTCCGGAGGTTTAGGTAATCGTCATCAAGCCCTTCCAATTCAGGTTCCAAGGGTATAGAGACCATATTCATTGGCGGTGGCAACAAATGTGAGCCATTTGGATGTTTACTGTCTGCTGTAGCATCTCCTGATGCTAAACCAGGTGTTTTATTCACCTCAGAAACAAGTTGACCAGGTGTTTGACTCTCTCCTGTCGGCAAGTCAGGAGAGACCATAGCTTTCAACAAAACAGATGCTTGGCCAACATCATTATTCACACCAGCCAATACATCCTCAATTAAAGTACTGTCAGCCCAACTATGAGCATCTTTCAGCAGCTTAATTTTGCTATCAGATACACAGTTTGCACCAAAGTTTGCACTCTCTATGTGATCAGCCAAGTGCTTATTTCCGTTTTCATTACCAACAGGTGCAAAGTCCACAGAAGGGCCAAGCAAAGATGCAAAAGGCTTTGTTTTTGGCCTATTATTATTTTCTGTAACTGAGCTGCTAGCAGAACTGGGGGCTCTAGAATCTGAGAGAGCTGGAAATGAATTGACATCAACATCATCCCCTCTGCCAGCTGTGCCACGCCACCTGCGATCAAAAGCAGCCCACCCAGAATTGGAGATGTTTTGCCTATACATGTTTACAGTTGACTGCCTTCTTGAAACGGTCTTATTTTAGTTTGGAATAAAGGAGCCCCAATGCTAGCCAAAATGATGCTGGGTCCCCTTTGCTTTACTTCCCTCAACCAATCGAGAAATCCACCAATGCTCTCCTATAATGTGGGAAAAAAGGTTAACTCACTTAATCTAACACAAGCTTGTGATAAGAAGACACTTAAAAAGCAGCAAAAGGCTGGAACACAACATATCACTAACACTGTATTTCTCCTAGAATAACATGCTCCACTTTTAGCCACCATGCTTGAATTAACCTTATTATAAGGTTTTGTTAAATTAATACGTTTTCGCATCAGATAATCTTAGGATAGTGTAGCAGCAATGTTGAAGTAGTGCAAATGGAACTTTGCACCAGTTGCAAATGTTATGAATAGCGCTTGTATTCAATATGAGATCAATTGGCCAATATATAAAGTACATGTATGACATATATGCAAATAACCCCTTGTACAATACACATCTAACACCCCCTCCTCAAACTTATGGTGGATGAAAAATATTAAGTTTGGAGAGATAGAAACTGTGCTGAGCTCTGGTCTGCGCCTTTGTGAAGAAGTTTGTCAACTGAAGTTCTGAAGGCACATACTGAAGAGCAACAATCTGGTTCTGCACCTGGGTCCGCATGTAGGAAGCATCAACACCAATATGCTTTGTAAGCTCATGCTTCACCGGATTTGTAGCAATGCTAATAGCCCCTGTACTATCAGACGAAAGAAAAGTGGGTGCAGAAACAGAAACACCAAAATCCTCAAGTAACCACCGTAGCCAAGTAACCTCCGCAGTCAACAAAGCCATAGCTCGCAACTCTGCCTCAGCACTCAAACGAGAAACTGTTGTCTGCTTCTTAGTCTTCCAAGCAATGATAGAACCACTAAGAAAAACACAATAGGCAGAAAGAGACCGGCGATCAGAGTGATCACTAGCCCAGGTAGCATCAGAATATGCCTGGAGCTGTAAAGAGCTGGAACAAGGGAAAAACAGACGACGAGTGATGGTTCCACGAAAATATCGCAAAACAGAAGAAGATAACTATAGCGGAGCTGAGTGGGAGCAGAAACAAACTGACTCAAGATATGCACAAGGTACGAAATGTCAGGACGAGTGACACCCAGATAAACAAGACTCCCAACAAGGTGACGATAGCGAGTAGGATCAGTAAGAGGCTCACCTTCAGTAGGCCGAAGATGAACATTAAGCTCCATAGGAGTCTCAGCAGTGTGCTGATCCGTAAGAGAAGCACGATCAAGAATGTCCTGAATATATTTTTCTTGGGACAGATAGAAGCCCTCAGGCGTAGAAATAACCTCAATTCCAAGAAAATAGCGAAGAGGACCCAGATCAGACATGAGAAACTGCTAATTAAGACTCTCCTTGACAAAAGTGATGTACTGAGAATCATCGCCAGTAATGATCATATCATCAACATATAAAAGGAGAAGCGTCCGACCACGAGGTGAAGTGTGAATAAAAAGAGCAGGATCATGAGAACTGGCAGAGAAACCAGCTGCAGTGACAACAGAAGAGAAGCGATCAAACCAAGCACGAGGAGCTTGCTTGAGGCCGTAAAGAGATCGGCGAAGGCGACAAACCATACCCTCAGGAACAGAATATCCTAGTGGTGGCTGCATATAAACCTCCTCACGCAGCTCACCATTGAGAAAGACATTCTTGACATCAAGCTGAGAGATGGACCATGCCCGAACAGACGCCACAGCAAGAAGAGTGTGAACAGTGGTCATGTAAGCCACATGAGCAAAACTCTTATCATAATCACGACCATGCTCCTGCTGAAAACCACGTGCCACGAGACGAGCCTTGTAGCGCTCAAGAGAACCATCAAAGCGGGTCTTAACCTTGTAGACCCACTTGCACGTGATAGGAGTAACACGTGCGGGAAGAGGGACAAGATCACACGTGCCAGTGCGTTCAAGGGCAGCAATCTCCTCTGCCATCGCATGCTGTCACTCCTGATAAACATCAGCATCACGATAAGAAGTCAGTTCGGCAAGAGCCGCTAAACAAAAGTGCGCAGGAGGCTGAATAGACTAACGATCACGAAGAGCATATCGAGGAGGAGAGGCCGAAGAAGATGACCCTTCAGAAGAAGATGGTGCATCAGGAGAATCCCCATCTCGCGGACGACGAGTGTAGTAGAGAGGATAAGAAGGAACAAGGCCAGGAGGAACCTCTGGAGAGGATGGCAGTAACGAAGGAGACGGTGAAGTTGGCACCAGAGAGGTCAAAGGCTGTGATGGAGGTGTGGTGACTATGGGAGTGGCAGCAAAAGTCAGGAAAGAAAGAGGCTCGACAAGAGATGCTAGAGTGGTGGAAGGAGAAGGACGATGGTAAAAAGGACGAGACTCATCAAAAGTGACGTCCCGAGAAACCCGCATCCGTCGGCCAATAGGATCGTAACAACGATATCCCTTATGCTCGGCACTATAGCCCAGAAAAACGCACTCCACAGACTGAGCGATCAGCTTAGTGCGCCCACGAAGGGCAAGAAGAACATAGTGCACACACCCAACGAGGCGAAGACTAGAATAGTCAGGAGTTTTGCCACAGAGACGCTCAACTAAGATCCCACCCTGAAGAGCAGAAGAAGGCTGAATATTAATCAGGAAAGTGGCAGTAGAAACAGCCTCAACCTAGAAATGTGGTGGGACAACAAAAGCAAACATAAAAGCATGGGCTGTCTCAAGAAGATGATGATGTTTCCGTTCGGCCACACCGTTCTGGGCATGAGCACCAGGGCATGAAAACTGAGAGATAGTGCCCTGCTCAGCAAGAAAACCACGAAGGACTCCTGACAAGTATTCCCCAGCAGAGTCAGTACGAAAAACACGAATAAGAGAATCAAACCGGGTACGGATCATGGTGGCAAAAGTCTTGTAGATGGATAAAACTTTACTACGAGATGACATAAAGTAAATCCATGTGTGGCGTGCAAAATCATCAATAAAAATTATACAATATCGATGACCTCCTTTCGAAATGAAAGGAGCTGGACCCATACATCAGAATGAACAAGATCAAAAGGACGCTGTGACACTGACTCACTTGATGGATAGGGAAGTTGAAGCTGTTTACCAAGCTTACAACCCTGACAATTTAGAGAAACACCACCAGACACAAGCCCTAAAAGACCGCGACGAAGTAAAGAGGATAGACGCGACCCGCAAAGATGTCCCAAACGATGATGCCACTGAGCAGAAGCCGTGGCGACGGTGGAGGCGACAAGACTGGAAGGGGCAGCGGAAGGAAGATGAAGCCAGTCAAGCTCCCAAAAACACTGTGAGTCACGGCGGCGAGGACCAGTACCAACCAGAGTCCCCGTGCGTCGATCCTGAACACAACAAGAATCAGAATCGAGAATAGCACGACAACCATGATCAGTGAGCTGACTGGCAGATATGAGCTGCATGGTTAGTTTGGAACATGCGAAACAGTAGGAACATGAAAAAAGGAATTCGAAAGTGTGCCTCGTCCTGCGACAGAAAAGAGGTATCATCTGCTGTCTGAACAGTGATAGGAGCAGCTAAAGGACGAATGGAAGTGAGACTGGTGGAATCAGAAGTCATATGAAAGGAAGCTCCAGAGTCAAGAATCCAAGGTGATATACCTGAGAAAGAAGTAAAAGGTGACCTCTCACTAGAAGACTGTGCAGCAGAAACAATAGAACCGGACGGTGCAAAAGCAGCCATGCGACGCAACAATGTGAGAAACTCATGAGAATCAGAAGCATCAGAGCTCCTCTGAGAAGAGGAACCACCGGTTTCCTGTGGAGGACGGCCACCACGACGTATATCGTTCTTCTTCTTGTAGAAGATTTGTTGTACATGTCCATCTTTATTGCAGTAAGTGCAATGTAGTCCCCTACCAACAACAGCTATCACTGGTGAAGACACAACCGGTGATGGAGCAACTGTAGCAGGTGTAGAAGCTGTAAGAGCTGCCAGATCCAAAAGAGACGACTGGAACGGCAGCAAACCCGCAACACGAAGGTAAATCTCCTCAGCACGAACAGCTGCAAGAGCCTCTAACAAAGTCACACGAGGGTGTCGTACTAGCAACTGAGCACGAGTCTGCTCATACTCAGCCCGGAGACGTGTCAAGAAGTCATAGATACGACAAAGCTTTAGGTGAGACTGCTGACGCTGACAGCACTAACAAGTGTGGCAAACATCCGGTCCCAAAGAGTCAATCTGACGCCATACCGCAGACAATTGGGTATAGAACTCGTCCACACTGGCATCTCCCTGCTGTAGTGGCTGCTCCTGACGCACAACAGAAAGATATAAGGAATCACCAGACGGCTCGTAGCGGTTGCGCAGATGCGTCCATATCAACTGTGCTGAAGCCAAACCAATCACATCCCCAGTGAATTTCACCTCCATGCTAGCAACCAGAATAGCAGAGGCACGAGCATCCTCATCAATCCATGTCTTGTAGGCAGTATACTGAGTCTGAAAAGTCTCCTTAGCATCCTCAAAAGCATCAGCTGCCTCCTTATGAGCGTCTTCGGAAGTAGTCTTCGGAAGCACGGGCTCAGTAGGTGGAGCAAGGCGAGGCGGACAAGGCAACTCGCCGGTAAGAAACTCCCAAAGGCGCTGGCCATGCATGTGAAGACGCATGTGCTGAAACCAGTCCTGATAATTGAGACTATCAAAGATCACTGGTTAGCGAGGAACAGAAACAATGTCTATTGATAGGCGGCGCGGACGGTGCGGCGACCAAGGCAACGAAATCTAATAGGCGGCGCTGGACGGTGCAGTGGTTAGAACAACATTTTTTTTCCTCTCTCTCTCGTACTGGCTGGCTCAAAAAAGGGCATCACTCGGCCCCGCACGAGCCAAAGGCCCGCAGATAGGAGCACCACGCACGGGGGGAACCCTAGTTCCCCCTGGCGGCGGCGAAGGCAACCCCAGCGACAGCGGCGCAAACGGAAGTAGCGGTGGCGGCGACCTCACAGTCGGTGGAGGCGACGCGTGAAGCACCGATGCGAGGGTGGCCGGATCCGATCCCCGAGCGGCCATGGGCGAGGAAAGACGGCGGCCTGAGCTCGTCGGCGGCCGATGGTCCGAGGCTCCTCGAAGCGGTGGCGGTAGCCTGGTGGCGGCTCAGATGTAGCGCCCCGAGGACCACAGGCGAGGCGTCGGTGAAGAGGCAATGGCGGCGGCCGAGGCAAAGGCACGACGTCGGTGTCGGACGCGGCGGCTTCCGACGACCGCGGACGACTGATGGTGCCTTCAGAGGGACCGGCGGCGAGCTTCTCGGTGGCGTCCAGAGGAGATCAGCAACGGCGACCGGCGACGACAAGCGACGGGTGGTGGCAGAGGACATGGGAAGGGCGGCGGCCGGCAGATAGACCGGCGACGGCAACTGTAAGACCCTAACCTTAACCTCGCTCTCATATCATGTTATGAATAGCGCTTATATTCAATATGAGGCCAATGAGCCAATATATATACAAGTACATTTGTGATATATATACAAAGAACCCATTGTACAATACACATCTAACAGCAAAAACAAAGGGTTATAATACATCAACTGAAACTTTGACTTGAATATGTGACATTAAGCCCTGCAATTAAACAAACATTGAGCCACCTTTAGAATTAAATTAGGTACTTATGAATGTGTCCATTAACTGTTAAAAGTACGAACATGTGTCCACTAAATGTTAAAAGTACGAACTGTTACACTGCAGAATACAAACTACTGTTCTGTACATTAATTTTGAGTTAAAACTACAGCTTTGAAGTCATTTTCGGTGTTACAATTGCGACTAACAATTGTTTCCAGCGCTTTACTGATTAAAAATATGTTTACATTGCAGAAACAACTTCAACGGTTCAGCTATTTCGATCGATATGCACAGTACGTCGTACTTTACTAATTTAGAGTTTCTTTTCACAACAATTCACGAGCAAGTAGCACCGGGGGCGGGGAGAAATATAGCAATGAAACGCACATATGATGTACGGAATTCACTTTGCTAGCAGTCCAATTCTTAGGCTTCCGACCTTATCCCCAACACCCGCCGTCACAAATTCAATAGCAACCGATCCGTCCTTAGATGAAGACCACCAAAATTCACACAGACAGAACGGCCAATCCACTCCAGCGTTGAATCAATTACACATGTAACTTATTATCCCGAAATGATTTCACTCTCAAACAGAATTAGGAGTTTAGGACAGGCGCACCTTGAGGGAAGCCGTTATTTGGAGGCGTTGACCCGCAGCTCCCGGAACCACGGCGTGGAGGGGGGCAAGAAGGGCAGGTCGGAGAGTCGGGGGAGGAGGGGGGCTTGTTCGCTTCGGACGTCCGGATGGCGGCGGTTCTTCCGAAATACATCAACTGCGGCGGCGGATTTCGGCGAGCAAAGCTGGGGGACTTTTTTTTTTCTCTCTCTCGCGCGGTCGCCGAGGGAACAACTGTTCGTGGGTGGAGAGGGGGAGGCCGTTATTACACGGTTTGCCCGTGGAAGTGACGGAGATGTTGCTGGCTGGTAGGTGGGTTGCTCCGACTCGGACGGTGGACGTGAAGTAAAACACGTGGCGCGGATTGCGTTTGTGGTGGATTCCGTATCCGTTTCATTCCAGGCAAGAGACGAAGGGTTTGTTTGGTTGACAGTATATTCCCAACTTAATATGTATGTGTCATTCTGGCTAAATTTAATTAGGTTGAGTGGATGCAATGATGAATTATTTGGTTGCCTGTTTTGTTGGATCAGCTATGTTGAGATGTTATTTAGTTGCCTGTATCTGGCATGGGAGAAGGTGAATACACTCACGAACGCTGGTCAGCCTGCATGCGCTCAGCCTGGCTGAGGAGGGAAGCTCGAATTAAGTGTTTCCCTCGGGCCTGGTCCGATAGAGAATCTTGCATTCACTCAGCCAGGCTCACTCACCCAACCAGGCAATCAAACACCTAAAAATTTGCATCTACTCATGCGAGCCAACCTCATACAGGCAACCAAACACACCCAAAGAGAATGCGCGGCGGCGCTGGATCGGACGTTCCTTAGGAAATAAATCACGTAAGATCTCCTTGTCTCTAGATTTTTTTTAATCTATTTACAGTCATGATAGATGCCTATGAGAAGATGTGGTTGATTTATTTTGTCACATGTCATGAGCAGTGACGGACCTAACAGAGGGGCTAAGGGGGGCAGGGCATCCCCTACGGTCGATCGGTCAGACCATGGGTACCCCTAGCACCCCCATCTAACATACGTTATGGCTTGAAACTTCGTTACTCTGGGGTAAAATAAGAATAAGGAAATGATTTGTATGGAATTTTGTTGTATGGCCTGCGCCAAGCTAACTACTGATCGTTGTTGTCCTGGGCCAACTAGCCTAGCTCATCAAACTCATCTTTTCCATTCTATGTCTGCTCTCTCTTCCCGTCAGGCGTCGAGTCCCACTTCAATCTCTAATCAATTCCTCAATCCCCATCATGGCAAATTATAGTGACTAACGACGTGGTCGGCGTGCAAACATGGGTTTGGGCGTGTTAGGCAGCTCGCGCAGGCATGAGGTACGGTGGCAACCAGGAAATGCTGCGTGGCACAAGCCTATGTGCAGCGCGGCAGCAGGTAAGGCGGGTAAGCAGCGCTGACAATCAGGCAGCCATGCAGTGTGTGGCCGGGTAGGCGCAAGCGACAGCGTCCCATTAGCACCCCCTAAATTTTAGTTCTAAATTCGCCACTAGTAATAAGATTGATGGGGTCTAATAAGATTCTAAAGGTGATGAGGTCTCATATGGTTTTCTTTCGTTCTGTTACTGCCCTAATAAAGGTCTAAAGGCGATGAGATCTCCTATGATTTTCTTTTGTTCCATTACCGCCATTGCTACGTCGATATGCTCCAGCTAGAAAATTGAGTTTTTGGCTAAAATGACACTATTGACGTCCTCAACAGCAAATGTAACCCCCTCCCGATATCAAAAGCAAAAATGGCACCGCGGAGCTTCTACCGCTTGACATGTCGCCAAGTCTGATCCCTAGGGGGTCCAACCTCGCTCGTCCGTGCCCTAGGGGGGCAGACCTGTCTCGTTCGTTCCCTAGGGGGCCGGACACCTCCTCTGTGTCTGAGCTAGCTCATTGTGCCCCTAGGGGCCTAAGTTTGCTCATCCGTGCCCCATGCACGATATTAGCTTGTCTGTTGCCCTGGGGCACGATCTTGCCTAGTTTAGTGCCCCTCGGGCACAATGTCCCTTTGCACCACGCATGT
This sequence comes from Hsuehochloa calcarea, assembly GCA_036346395.1. Lineage (NCBI taxonomy): Eukaryota > Viridiplantae > Streptophyta > Magnoliopsida > Poales > Poaceae > Hsuehochloa > Hsuehochloa calcarea. The sequence continues at coordinate 21,931,755 of CM070600.1, forward strand.
GCCTGTGTAGGGAGGGAATCGATTTGATTCCCTCTATCCTATCGCGTCACACCGGGACGTTCTTCATGTCTCGCATGCATGCAAAGCCTCCCCGCATGCAAAAAAACCCCGCAGAAGGTAATCCGATTCCCTCGCGTCGCTTTGCAGTCAGCGGAAATTATTCGTTCGCGTGGCTATAAAATCCAATGTCACTCTTGCTCTCATTCTCGCTCGGCGTAGAGATAGAGAGAGTAGAGCGATCGGGTTCCGATTTCGCTACCGATTAAGAAGTGTTTAGAGCAGTGCTTAGAGGTCGTATTAGTACAAAAAGTTCGACATCAAGAGAAGGTAATTATTTCTCCAATGCATTATGATTATTAACTATGTAATTAGTGCTAAATTAATTTAATTATAATTACTTGGTCCAAATAATTTAGTTATAATTAATTTAGTCATAGTTAATAAGTCATAATTATTTAGTCCTAATTAATTTAGACGTAATTTATTTAGTCATAGTTAATTAGTAGTAATTAATTTAGTCATAATTAATTAGTCGTAGTTAATTAGTCCTAATTAATTTAGTCGTAATAAATTTGTCATAATTTATTAGTCGTAATTAATTAGTCGTAATTAATTAATCATAATTAATTAGTCATAATTAATTAGTCATGGTTAATTTGTCGTAATTAATTAGTCATAATTAATTTAGTTTTATTAACTTAGTCGAACTTAAATTTGTCATCACTTTTTGTTCACAAATAGTGTAATATTTGCTCCTTTTTTGTATTTCATTTCGTTTTAATACTTCGTTTCCATGTATTTTTGACATTCTATTTGCTCTGAACTGACTCAACATTTCATCTCTTGCAAGCCATGCCTCTACCCGAGCTACTCGATCCATTCTATGATGAACATCATCGTAGCAAGTTGTGGATCACCGGGAAAAGGGATGGTCCTCCACCCCTCGTACTTAGGTCGGAGAAGCATTACTGGGAGCTTGACCCTCGCTACGTCTCACTCCTTTGGGACCTGGGCTTGTTGCCATTTGCGAGGATGCTCCACGTCGGCCGCCACTTCACCATGGATGGGAGTCTCATGTCAGCACTTGTTGACAAATAGAGACCCGAGACGTATACCTTCCACTTTCGGTGGGGAGAGATGGCAGTCACTCTCCATGATGTATCCTTCTTAACTAGTCTGCTGATCACAGAGACACACTTATTCCACATCGTCGTCGGCAGATTGGAAGATCCACTTGGCTCATTGGTTTAGCCTAGCTGTGCCAGACAAGGCCCGAAGTGTCCCTGAGACAAGGCTTATTAATTTCAGTCGATGCCCCGCGGATGCACCGGACGAGGTTGTTAGGACGCACATCGTCGCGTACCTTTTTCATCTTTTCGGTTGAGCCTTGTTTCCAACTATGCAGGGTAATTGGGTGTACCCTAGTTTCATCCACATCGTCAAGTCTTTGATTGACGCCGAGCCTAGGGAGATTGTCGGGACCAAAAATGCAATTATGAACCCTATGTGTATTCTGCACTAGTTCAGGATCACGCTAGTGCACACAGTATCAACATAGATGAATATCGATCCACATAAGATGTATAATATCGTAAATGATTAATTTGAATAACAAATAAATGTTTTTCACCTTATTGTCGAGTTTACACTTATTAAGCATCGCAGGGCTAGCAATAATTAAATAAGCAGCAGAACAAAATAAACTTCAGCGGAAACCCATCGATTCACCACAGGCAACCGACTGGGATCAAGACCTAACGATCAACACCTTGGTAGAACTCCTCCTCGAAGGCAGGCTAAGACTCCTCCACTTCTGTTGATTGATTACAACAAGCATGAGTACACAAATCGTACTCACAAGTCATACCACAGAATAGAATTTATAGAAGATGGCTTATTCCAAAGGAATGGCTTCTGTGGTTATTTAATATAAATAATAGATTGAAAATATATGTAAAACAAATAAATTGTAGTAATTTAACATTTCTTTTCACAAAGACACAAAGCCTAATCAAATTATTTCACATAGCCATATAACTTAGATCATACAGTTCCCATCTCAAATATTTTATGAAAATCTAACCCTCGTATGAAATACCCAAACATGTCTATGACCGCAAAAGTAGCTATTCAAATATATTGTTTAACACTTTGCAAAGGTTGTACACTTTACCCACACGATATAACCAGTGTTGCAAGCACTAATCATAACAAAACCTTTTGAAAACTTTATCTCAACAATTGACACTGCCGGTGTGCTTTATCATTGTCCAACCCATACACAATACTTTGGTATGATAAACATCGTTGGACCTGAAGACGGCGAATCGCTCATAAATATGATCTACCTGGTAGTTCACACCTCCGCCCATCACTGAGTTCCTAACCTACAACCTGAGTAGTCAATGTCGAGAATACATAACTTACTAAGTTAAACCTGTCCCATACCAGGCATGTGGTCGTACAGTAAGGCTCAGTTCAATGACGCATAAAGTCAAGTTCATAATTGACCAAGGAAAGACTTCCAATTTCTAACTATACCATAAATATTATCATTCCCATTCACAAAGTTCCACCATATCACTTAGTATCCACCACTTGCATCAGTCCAAATCCTTTCCCACACTGTTGGTTAAGTGCAACACATGCTACCGCAAAGTAATACTCCCTCCATTCCAGATTAGAGGGCGCCTAGTTTTTTCTCAATAGTCCCACAAAACAAGGCGCCTAAGCCTGTAGCGATGTGTTATCTCAGAAATGCCCCCGCCCTCTGCATGCATGCGCATGGGCGACGCTTCGTGAGGCGTTGCTGCATTTAGTGTTGTACACTTCGTGGGGCGCTGCTGCATTCATACGCGTAGGAGTAAAATGGTTCCCTGTGCTCAAACTCTCTGAAACCCATCGTCTCCTAGCGGAGAGAATGGACGAGAGCGAAGGCTGAGATCGAGTTCCACGACGAGGGCGGCAAGGAGGCGCGAGCGCTTCGTCTCGACGAGGAGGACGCCCAGGAGAAGTGCGCGCTCCCGGTCTCAACGACAACGACGCCAGGGAGGAGCACGCGTGCATGCAGGTCAACATGGAGTGGTTGGGCGGGCACGACCAGAATGACGATGATGGCCAGCACCTCGGTGCGCTGCCCGTGCTCGGCAGCGACGACGGCAATGGCTCGATGCAACCTGACTCCGAGCGCGGCACTGACAACAACGTCCAGAACCTCGGCGCGCTCCCCTGTCGTGCCGTCGACGTCAATTATGGAGGCCGCGATGAAGTGGAGGCGATGGAGGTCGGCAAAGACGATGAAGACATGGAGATACACACACTCCCTACAGATCACCCAAGGCGGCGAAGACGGCAACGGTGCTCTCGCTGCCGACGCCGCCACGACGACTACACATGGACTGTGAGGATTTACGGCTTCGACCAATTCGATTGCACGGTAATCCTACCCGATGAAGCTTCTCTTTGCGCTTGGCGTGTCGACATGGAATGGATGGCTAGACGCGAAAAAAGCATCATCGCTGAAGTCGTCAACCTCGATTATTCAGTGCCGAAATCTGTGGACGTTGTCCCGGACTCCCTAGCCGGTGATAGTTATGTCCCATACAGCCTCAATAAATGGTGATGTTCAAATTAAGAATGTTTTGTTGTTGCTACAAAACCTGTCTAAGTGATCTTATTTGAATTCGAGTACTTTTTGTCTCAGTGAATGGTGAAGTTCAAATTAAGAATGTTTTGTTGTTGCTGCAAAACCTGTCTCGGTGAATGGTGAAGTTCAAATTAAGAATGTGTGCATTCGTTCGAGCTAGAGTGTTTTCGGAGTAATTTCACTAAGTTATAGTATGTGGGCAGAAACTAAAATCCATAGATGATCATCCCATTACATTACAAAAAAGACAAACTAGGACATGACATTCTAATTGAGATACTCAATTGCTTGGTTTACAATTTCTGGATCACACTGCAACCTAACGGGAAGAACACCATTCCTCTCTAGTGATTGCTTCTTCAAGTGTGGAATATGGTAGTGTTGCCCTCCTTTTTGACGTAAAATCTCTCCCATGCATGATTGGTGAGTGAGAAAAATACGGTTGCTCCTATCAACCAGATACTCGTCAAAAGCTTGGACAACCTTGGCGACGATGTCTTCAACATTACCCGGAGATGACTTTTGAAACATGGCTTGAAGAGCTGCAAAAAAAACCTAGGTCTAACACATTGAGATCAGGAGAGTTGGGCGGCTGGCAAATCATCCTTATGTCAAAACCATCAGCAGCTGCCACATGACAAAACTCGACATCATCGACTGCAATGTGCGTCCTAGCATTGTCCTGTTGGATGTATATGGGGGTACCATGTTCCTCCGCTGGCCATTTCTCCTTGATTGCGGGCAAAACCTTGTTAACAAGGTACTCACGGCTTACTTCCTTGGTCACCAACGGCAGCACCTTCGTTACTAAAGTACCGACAGGCCTATTCACGCTACTTCTTTTCACCACCTCTACGAAAGTGAAATGAAATATGCCTATCTTTCCTGAGAATGTCATATTACCATCCCCGTCAAACCTAGGCTTCGCAAATGCCGCGAGGAACATCACCTTCTCTATAAAATTCTTGCTCTTTATGATTCTTTCCAGATCCTCCTCGTCTGGCGCCAGGCAGTAGTTTTGAGTCTGCCTCGTGAGATAGAACCACTTATCTTATATGTACATGATGTTGTACATTCCATGAAAAGTTGGTTCTTGTAGCAAGTTGTTGTTGTCAAGCATTGAGAGGCAGAAACGAACCCTTCCTCTCTTGTTCTCTTCGGTCAATGTAAATTTGATGGCATTCGTGTGCCGCCTAAACTTGCCTTCTTTCAACCGCCTAAACAATGTAGTCTTCGACATATGCAGTTCTTCGGCTAGATCTCGAAGTGTGGTTCTCTTACGCAACGACACTTATTTAATGGCTTTGGGATCGAAGGTTATTCTCTTGCGGCCACAATTCTTTGGCTTCTTGCTCACGACTACGTGTACCCCTCCACCCTGTTGTCCATTGCGCCATATCCGCTGGACAACTCTCAGAGGCACGCCCATTTCATTAGAAACGGCCTTAGTCACTCCACGCTTCAAAATGCCTAACGAAGTTCTCTCTAGAATCATGGCATATATGGCTCGTCGTTCATCATCGGTGTATTGTTTCCTCCATCGTGTCATGGCACCGCAGCCGACGAGCTCGAGCCCGCGCATGGCATGCCTGCGCCCGGCGAGCCCGGGCCTGCCATGGTCGTGACGGTGTGACCGTGCCGATGTGCGCGCAGCGTCACCTCGCCAATGAGCCCGAACTTGCTATGGCCGCAGACGGTGAGCGTGACCATGCCGGTCTGCCAGCGTTAGGCGTGCCCATGCCTGCGGCCGGCGAGCCCGAGCCTGTCGTGCCCACGGCATGAGTGCCAGTGGCCGCCGTGATCGTCGGCGGCGTCTCGACCTTCCTCCTCTCCTTGCGCATGGTCGGCGTGCTCCTCGCCGGCAATAGCACCACCATCTGAGGTGCCACCTCCTTCATCGTCTCCGTGCACATGGTCGCGCGCACCATCACCGGCACCACCTCCTTCGTCGTCTCCGTGCGCATCGTCGTCCCACTCGAGATCATAGTTCAAGTTAATCATCGGTCCTTCATACTCCTCAACCCCCTCCCAATTGATCGGGATAGTATTAAGGTCTAAGCTAGCCATTGATTTGGACCATGTACAGCTTTGGTGTTCATCGAGTACTTATAGGTAGAGAAGAGAGCAGAGAGGGATTAGCTAGATTCTGAAAATTTCACACGGGCATGTCCCTCAAATCTGTCAAAGAGATTTTTGTTCCCTCCACATGTGGTCCTCAAAATTTCAATGAATCTTCAAATTTTCCTTCCCTCCACATCTCACTCAATATGTCAAAATTTCAATTGCTCTAATCCGGACGTATGCAGCTGTGGGTTTTTCATTCACTCAATCCTTCAAATTTTCAATCACTCACAACCAATGCATGCAGCCGCGGGCTCTAAACTTCACTGCGACTGGCCATGCATGGTCCATGTAGGCAGGCGCGGGGATGTGGAGCAAATCACTAAAGGAGCCGCAGGCGCACGCGGCTGGAGCAAAGCGCAGGCACGGCCAGATGCTGGAGCGCGGGTCTGGAGCGTGCGACATGCGAGGCAACGCAACACTTCGTCCGAAGCACAACGGCTTGATTTATCGTGTGTTTAATTAGGGGTAAATCAGGAATAATCTCTCCCACGCACCACAACCTTGGTCTCAGTGAAAAATACTACATGCCCTCTAATCTGGAATGGAGGGAGTAATACATAGCACATAGTTTTACACAAAGTTCCATAGTTACTTAGTCAAATTTATAATTGCAACTCAAATGATGTATGTGACTCGTAGCATGGCTAAGCAATACTATTTGTCTAACCAACCCACATTAGTGCTATGATAATACCAACTAATAATGAACCAAACTAGGGTGACAAAAGATCATGGCATTATAATAAGCAACGTGGATATAAACAATTAGGATTAATAACTACACCCAAAAGCATTGAAATAAATACTTAAAGTAGAATGAAGTACTTTGAATCAAAGTAGTTTTAAAAACTGGGTTCAACATGATCAAAGGTATAACTTTACTTAGAATAGATCTTGATACTGGTCTTGATCTTGGTGAACTCCTTGCTCGAAATTCCCTGAAGTATCAATGTCTACTCGCAAAGGAAACAAATAAACAAGATAAATAAAAACAAAGTGGAAAACAAACTCCAAAAATTAAATAAAAATCTTAGAAAAATAGAGCTCGAATTTAGGAATTTGAATGTGCTCAATCGAAGTTTGGATGAAGAAGATATGGCCTCTGGAAGATCTAAACCTAAGAAAATACCAAAAATTAGATTTTTGAATTATTTTTCTATTGAAAAATCAGATTATCACATCAGCAAGGATTTTTCAAATTAAAATAAATCCAAAAAAACTATAGTGGCTGACAAGTGGGACTCACGATCTATGGACCGAGTCCACGGAATTGGCTCATGGTCTACGGGCTCACGGTTTCACAGAACAGTGGATCTGACCATGGGACCCACATGGCTAGATTAGGCTCACGGTGGATTGGGTTCACAAGATTTGGATCTGGGTTAGGGTTGCGAAGTGGCACGGGTGCGTTGACGCGGCCATGACCGAGCAAACACGTGCGCCCACGAGTTGATGTGGCAGGTGAGGTGGCAGACACGTGCACTCACGAGTCACGAGTTGATGTGGCAGGTGAGGTGGCAGACACGTGCACACACGAGTTGATGTGGCACGCCACATGTGCTCACGAGTTGATGTGGCACGCCACATGTGCTCACGAGTTGATGTGGCACGACACATGTGCTCACGAGTTAAGGTGGCACGCCACGTCGACGACAAGGCTCGGGTTCGTCCAGCAACGGTGAATGGCGGCGGTTCACCGGCGGTGGTGTAAGATCGAGGTGGCCGACTAGAGGGGCGTGAATAGGCGGTTTTAAAAATCTTTAGCGCTAAAACCAATTAACAATGCGGAAGCTAATAACAAATTAGTTTTGCACAATTAAAACCCAAATCAACTAGATGAGGACATCCCTACTATGGATACAGCCGCACCTACACATACAACTCATCCACTACAAGGACCTCTTACCCGAGCTCGTGCTCGCCAACTTAATTATCAGGTGAATTCGTTCATATGTTTATATATTACTGAGAATAAACCGCTACCTAATGCAAGTGATTTAATTGTACTTAGGAACATGGGAACAGATCAAGGAGAGGCTTTTGGAGTCATGGACATGCATGGAAGACATAATGAAGGTCACCACGTCACTTTGTGTCCATGTCAAGCAAGAGTTCGAGTTGGGCTCGTTCTGGATTCGAATTAGGACTGATGCGATAGTACTAAGTTCAAACAGTCGTAACTTCTTCATACGGACTCCGTTTGGGGTGATTCTGGACTTCATGGAAAGCTTATCAAGTCTACTTTCCAGCGGATCCAAGATCATCATCAAACTCCATCCGAGTCGGCCACAATCATCAAAAGAGTCCACATCTATTTCTAAGTCCGAGTCAAACGGGTGTTGCGCCACCTCCACTTGGGCCCATGGGCCTTGTAACCCTAGGGGCGTGCGCCCACTTCACGCCGCCACCGCCGCCTCTCCTATATAGGAGCCGCCATCTCCTTTTTCTAGAACTGGGATTTTGTTTGATTAGTTTCTCCATTGTGAAAACTCTCGTTCTTCGCTTGTGTCGACTAGACCAACCGTAAAGGATCTCTGCGGAATCCCACCTTCTGAACTTAATCATATATTTGCAATTCAGATTGCTTTTTACCTCGTTCTTGCTTGTTCTTCGATTGCTTGCAGGAATTGATCCTCGTGATCAGGTCAACCGGGTCTTTGGCACGGTTGATAACGACTTGGTGGTTAGTTTAGCGATTGCTTGGTTCGTGCGTGCTGCGTTCGTAGCCTGGATCGTGAGAGTTGACCATCATCCAATCGGAATTTACCCCTCTCACCGAAAGATCGGGACAACAGAGAATATCAAACTAGGCTTCCCTAAGTGCACCAACAATATGAATACAATACAAGAGAGCAATCATACAATGATATATAAGCAATTAAAGCATGTAATGTAAATTGCTTAAAGTAAAGCTAAAGATAAAAGAAGATGACACGATTATGTTTTACCGTGGTGTTCGGAGACTTACCAATCTCCCCTAATCCACGTTGAGGTAAGCCCAACCACGTTGGACCGGCTCTAATAATTAAGCCAACACCTCCGAGGTAAGTCCAACCACTTGGACCGGTTCCAACACGAACCAACACCTCGCTCCACTAAGCTTACTCTTCCTCTACTCCGGAGATGGTGAGCACCAAACCACTCACAACCATACCAGGCCTTCTCACAAGCTTCCTTGAGAAGATCATCGGGCTCGACGCCTCCACGCCGTCTAGGTGTCGGCAAACACCAAGAGAAACAAATCTCAACTCTCACTTGAACTAATCAATTATCAAAGCTCAAGTGGATACACAATCTACTACCTAAGGCAACACATACACTTAGGGTTTGCTCTCAAATCTCACTAAGTGCAACACATGCACATAAGAGAAGAAAGACTTGCTCTTAGCTCAAAACATGAGTATACAAAAACTACACAAGTTCTATATACTCAAACGGATATGTTTCAAAGTAAAGATCCCAAATATGTGTGGTATGGATCAATACTAGTGAAACCATAAAATATAGAATGAGCTCCCCCTAAATGTATGCATACACAAATGTGTAATAAGATCATATGCACATATTCAAGTTAAACTTATGGTTGAGTTCATCCTATATTTTGGATCCGAGGAATGCAATAATATATAAGAGTATAGGTCAAATGCATACCTCGTTGAATTTCACCTTTATATCCAAATGAGACCACACTAGATATAGCAATAGAATTATTAGTCTCACAATTAGATTTATCATTAATCACCAAAACACCCTATTAACTTATAATGGCGGGTCTAGATCCTTTAGGTGGATGCGTGCACTGGGTAGAACAGGTTACTGCGCACATACTAGTACTGGTATTGGCACGAGAGGTCGTTGGAGTTGGTCAGAATTGGCGATGAAATGAAGGAGTAGGTGCGGCTGTTGCCGACGACAAACACCGGTGACGTGTCGTGGTTGTGAAGGGGTACTGGAGGCAGCTCTGGTGATGGCCAAGACGATGGTGTGGTTGACGACGATAAGGCAACAAAGATAACGACGCAATCTAAACAAAATGAGCAGCGACGATGGAACCCTATAACTTCCAATGCGGCGGCGCTAGAGGTTGAGGGGTGCGGTGGCTTGGGGTTTCGAGATCAGGGTGAGAAGGCGAACCCAGGGGTCCTATTTATAGGGTAGGGGTACGCCGGATTTGGGAATCCCCAAATCAAGGCCTAAATGAACACATCACACACTCCGAGATTGAGGGCGTTACGGGATAGGATTTGACTCGTTTTGTTTTGATTCGGATGCGAGAAGATACGAGGATTTAAAAGGTAAGGTCGGTGCAAGATTTTCTTGTTGGTGATTTCGTTGTCGAACGGAGCTTCCAAGCGTGGCCATGGCGGACGCGGGCGAGACGCAGCGCGAGGAAGGCAACGGGAGAGGGACGATGACCACCTGACAGGCAGGGCCCACCTAGTAGAGGGACGAAAGCGCGGCGTGACGATAGGGCTGGTGTGGGAGGAAAGGCTGAGTGGCTGGGCCGCACAACGATGGGTCGGGTAGGAATAGGGCTGGTTTTCGGCTCAAGACTATTTCTAAGATTAATAATATATTTTCCTTTTTAGAAAATACAGAAAATAAAATGGCAATTATAAAATAGCAAATGAACTCAGAAAAATTCTAGAAATTATATCCAAGCACATAGAACCCAAATAAAATAGTTTTGATAATTATTGATGTTGGCATTAATTATATTAAATTATTTTAATACTGAAAGTTCCTGTTAAGCTTTATTAAAATCCAAACAAAATCTCAAGGGTGAATTTTTCAACTACTAATTATTCAAAAGGTTTTTAAAGCTCAGAAAATTGGGATGTTACAAACCTCCCCCTTAAAGGAATCTTGACACCGAGATTTAAGCTAGCTAGAGAAAAGGCTAGAAAACTCGGCTTTCAGGTCTTCTTCACGCTCCCACGTTGACACATGCACTTAGGGTTTGCTCTCAAATCTCACCAAGTGCAACACATGCACAAAAGAGGATGAGAGGCTTGCTCTTACCTCAAGAGGCTCAATAGAGGTTCACAATAACACCAGCAACCATTTCCAATCGGCGAAGGTGGGTATATATAGCCCACACACAAAAACTAGCCGTTGGGAGAGAATTTGCTGAAAAATCAGCAAATGTGGAACTTCCGCCGTTATACCGCCGGAACTACCGCTCCTCAGCAACAAGCACAGTAACAACTATATCAGACGAGAAACTAGCCGTTGAAAAGTGAAATCCAGAACTACCGCCGTTCAACACGCGGTACTTCCGCACTCCGAAAGTTCTGTTTCTACTAGGCGGTACTTTCGCTTCCACTCATGTCCAACACATGGTACCTTCTAGAAAAAAATGTACCACGCCAAATTCCGAACTTCTGCGGTGCGGTAGTTCCGCTCCCAATATGGTGGTACTACCGCTCTTCTAGAAAATTGGCTAAGTCCCAAAAAGGTGCTTCTTTGGAAAAAACATACCGCTGATTTCGTAACTTCCTACTGCGATAGTTACAAATTATAACGCCGAACTACCGATCTTCCGATGTAACCAAAGAATGGCTTTTACAACAATTTCAATTGCAAAACACATTTGCCAATTGATAAGCCATGCTAACAAGGATCACAGACACGATTCCTAACAAGTTGCAAAACACATTTGCCAACTTTAGAATCGTACCACAAGGAATAAGGTACATGGACTCACACCATTTGCAAAATACATTTACAAACTTAAGTCACATGCTACAAGAAATCAAACATGACCTTCAACTATTTGCAAAACACATTCGTAAATAACAGCATCATCCCACAAGGCTAAGGTGTATGGACTTCAACCATTTGTAAAACACATTTGCAAACTATAGTCACATGCTACAAAGATTAAATGCATGAGCATCATTCATTTGCAAAACACATTCGTAAATAATAGCTCTATGAATAGATGAGCTAGAGCAAACATAATGAGCTATCAACACATTACTAACTCATGCTACAAGTCAAGACCCCTCTTAATAGTACGGTAATCCTATACTAGCAATCCAGTCTTCCAACCAAACACCAGGACCGGTAAAAGACTAAGGACACATCCTTAGCCCTAGCTAGCCATACATTTGCCTTGCATCTTCTTGAAACTTGATGACACATATCAACACTTCAAGTCCGGGTCCTTAACTTGACAATCATCAACACATGATGATTTCTTCACTTCGGGATCTTGTCTTGAACATCATCACACATGATGATTTCTTCATCCCGAGTCTTGACATGCATCAACACATGATGCATTCTTTCACTTGTCCTCCATCAACACATGATGGGTCTTCTCTTGACTTGATGTGCATCAACACATGATGCAACCTTTACATCAAGTCTTCATATGCATCAACACATGATGCATCATTCACTTGAATCTTGACTTGATGGTCAATTCATGATCATCCCAAGTCTTCATCTTCCTGGAACATACCCTATATATCCAACTCATGGAAAATATTAGTTCCACAATATGATTATCATTAATTACCATACCATACCATTAACTCATAATGGTGGGACAAGATACCTCTATCTTTCCCTCTTTGGTAATTGATGATAACCATTTCAATCACACAAATTTGATTTAGATAAAAGTAACACGTTATGAGTATATATATAAACTACACAAGTCATATATATACTCACAACATGAGTATGCGAGAACTACACAAGTTCTACATACTCAAAACTTGAGTATACGAGAACTACATAAGTTCTATATACTCAAAACATGAATATACAAAAACTATACAAGTTTTACATATATTCGAAACATGAGTATATAAGAACTACACAAGTTCTATATACTCAAAACATAAGTATACAAAAACTACACAAGTTTTGTATACTTAACCAGATATATTTCAAAGTAAAGATCTCAAATATGTGTGGTAAAGGGAATATGGATCAATACTAGTGAAACCACAAAATATAGAATGAGCCCCCCTAAATGTGTGCATACACATATGTGTAAATAGAAACATATACACATATTCAAGTTATACTTATGGTAGAGTTCAACCTATATTTTGGATCCGAGGAATGCAACATTATATAAGAGTATAAGTCAAATGCATACCTCGTTGAATTTCACCTTTATATCCAAATGAGACTACACACTAGATATAGCAATAGAAATATTAGTCTCACAATTAGATTTGTCATTAATCACCAAAACACTCCATTAACTCATAATGGCGGGTCTAGATTCTTCAACCATGCAAATTGGTAATTCTTGACATGCACAACTCGGCAAGGTGATCTCCTGAGTAGGTGGTTTTGACTGGCAAGACGTGGGCAACTTTCGTCAAATGATCAACTATTACCTAAATCGAATCGTAATCTGGTTGAATCCTACGCAAACCGATAATGAAATCCATTTTGATTTCCTCCCATTTCTACTCTGGACTCTTTAGAGGTTGCAACAGACGTGCTGGTCGCTGATGTTCTGTCTTTACTTTCTAACACACGTTCTGCGACTTCTCGCTTTAGATTTGGTTACCAAAATTTATTCTTAATATTCTGGTACATCTTAGTGCTTCAAGGGTGGATAGAATACTTGGACTCTTGGGCCTCTTTTAAGATTAGCTGCCTTAAACCATCAACGTCTGGCACACAGATACATCCATTAATCCAAAGCATATCTTGATCATCCTTTGTGAAATCTTTGAATTTACCTTCTTCCATCTTACGCATTATGTCCTTAATCTCAGGATCATTTGGTTGGGCTTCATGAATTTACTTCTCCAAAGTGGGTTGTACTTCTAGACTGGCTACGAATCCTTCGGTTACAACTTTTGAAACTCTTCATGAAGTTCTGGACAACTCTCCTTTACCTCCAAAGAATTGCAGGAGCTCTTTCGACTTAAAGCATCTGCAACTACATTGGCTTTACCGGGATGGTAATGGATGCCGAGGTTATAATCCTTTATTAACTCTAACCATCTTCTAAGCCTCATGTTCAGATCAGACTGAGTGAAAATGTACTTCAAACTTTTATGATCTGTGTATACTCCACAGCGATTACCAATGAGATAATGACGTCAAATCTTTAAAGCATGCACAACGACAGCTAATTCCAAGTCATGAGTAGGTAATTCTCCTCATAAGGCCACAATTGCCTTAATGCATAAGCAACAATCCTTCCTTCTTGCATCAAGACGCATCCTAATCCTTGACGCAAAGCATCATAATATATATCGAAATCCTTTCGAATATCCGGCAGAATTAGCATTGGGCTGATGTTAAATGTTTCTTCAACTCTTGAAAACTTTCTTCACAAGCTGGGGTCCAGGTAAACTTTTTCACATTCTTCAACAATTGCGTAAGAGGCTTAGCAATCATCGAGAACCCTTCAATGAAGCGGCGATAATATTCCGTCATTCCAAAGAAACTGTGAATATGAGTAACAGTCTTGGGATATTCCTAATGTAATACCACTTTGAAATTACTGGGGTCAACTTCTACTCCTTCGGCTGTCATCACATGACTAAGGAAATCGACTTCCTTCTTCTAGAAATCACATTTGCTGAACTTAGCATACAACTGGTACTCTTTAAGTTTCTCTAGGATTAATCTCAAATGTTCGGGATGTTATTATTCTATCTTTGAATAAACCAAAATATCATCAATGAACACGACTACAAATTTGTCCAAATATTTCATGAATACTTTATTCATCATGTTCATGAAGTATGCAGTGGCATTAGTCAGACCAAAAGACATGACTAAGAACTCATAATATCTATACCACATTGAGAAGGTGGCCTTCGATATATCCTTCGGACAAATCTTCAATTGACGGTAACCTGATCGCAGATCGATCTTTGAGAACACTTCGGCTCCCATCATCTGATCAAACAAATCATCAATTCTGGGCAGTGGGTACTTGTTCTTGATAGTAACTTCATTGAGAGAACAATAATCGATGCACATTCCCATGCTTCCATCATTTTTCCTGACAAATAAGACTGGCACCGGCAATCGAAACCTTTCTCAAGAAGCTCTTCAATCTGCTTCTAAATTGCCACTAACTCATCGGCGAGCATCCGATAGGATCTCTTAGAAATTGGTGATGTTCCTGGCACTAGATCAATGATAAACTCAATGTCACGGTTTGGTGACATTCCTGGCAAATTCTCTAGAAAAACATCTGGGCATTATCTGACAATAGGTACATCCTTCAAAACAACGGTCTTCAAGCTATTCACTAACAGATGTCCATCACGGGTAGTGGTGGCTAGAAACTCCACCTTCTTTCCATTGTTATCTTTGGTCGTTACGGCTCTTCGGCCACAATCTAACAAAGTTTGTGCTTTGATAACCAATCCATGACAAGTATGGCATCTAAGGTTTGGGTGTCCATGACAATGAGGTTGGCTAGAAACTCAACTCAAGTTATGAGTAACTTAGCTCCCAAATATCCCACTTTAGAGCTCAATTCTGCTCGAGGCGATTGGACTAACAGAGTATGCGTAAGACGCATAACTTTTAAATTATTTTTGGTTGCAAAACCTCCATAAATACACAAATGCGAAGCTCTAGAATCAAATAGAACTGATGCAGGTACTGAGTTAACCAGAAACTTACCCAATACGACGTCGAGTGCTTCCTAAGCTCCTTCCAGAGTGACGTGGTTGACACGGCCTCTGACCACAAATTGCGACACTCCTCCGAATTGACCGGCAACTTGAGAGGCTCCTTGGTTGTTGCTTGGCGCTGACGTCTTAGCTGGCGTAGCTCCAAGGTTGAAACGAACTGGAGTTATCGTTCCCTTCTGAGGACAATAGTTGGTGAAATGTCCTAGTTGACGGTAGGTATAACAAACTCTCGGTCCACTCTGCTGGTTGCTTCCTGGATTGGTGTCGACTGGAGCAAGGTTGCGAAAGTTCTGAGCAACTGGACGAGGTGCTGAAGTTGGTGCAGGTGCTTTGAACGAGTTATGCGATGAAAAACGAGCGAACTGTTGAGGAATTGTCCTCGCTCTCTGCTGAGACTGGTGGCTTCCTTGTTGAGCCATTCTGCGCTTCTGGATGTCCTCCAACTCTTTACGCTTATCCTCAAGGATTAAAGCTTTATTGACTAGCTCTTGGAAATATGGGAAGGTATGAGTAATTAAACTGACTTGCAGTCCGGTATTCAGTCCTTTTAAGAAACGACTCTGACGAGCCTTGTCAGTTGCAGCATCTTCTGCAGCATAACGGGTGAACTGAGAAAATTTATTGAGATAGTCAGTCATTGACATGCCTCTTTGCTTGAGGGCACGAAATTCATCCTTCTTTATATCAATAATTCCTTCTAGCATATGATACTAGCGAAAAGCTGTTGAAAACTCTTCTCAAGTAATATTTTTTGGTGTCTCATGTGCGGCACAGAAGTTCTCCCACCATTCGGTGGTAATGCCCTCCATCTGATGAGTGGCGTATAGAACCTTCTCATGATCGCTGCATTGGGTGATCAGCAGCTTCCTTTCGATGACGCGAAGTTAGTCATCGGCTTCAACTGGTGAAACATTTCCAGAGAATGTTGGTGGGCGAGTCCTCATAAACTCTGCCAACTTGGACGATTCATGGTGATTGCGAGTTGTTGGCGCCCCATTGTTATTATTGTTCTGGTTGTTCCTCATATTTTGCATCTGTTTCATCATTGTGTACATCATCTGTGTCCAAGCTATCATGAAAGCTCCAAAGTTTTGCAGATTAATTAGGGGTGCTTGCGATGGGATTGCTCATGCGGATGTCTGTTCATTCTCTTCTGACTACAAGTGAAAATGGATTGGATAGTTTTGACCGATCCGAACGAAAATGGATTCGGATATTTTCGGATAATTCTCGGACCGGAAAATGAATACAAATTTTTTGTCGGAAACGAATACGGATACAATATCCTTGTTATCCGTTGGATAGGGATACGAATACGGATAACACGAAGGCCAGATATCCAAATTTCGGCCCAAAAGAGAAAATGATATTTTTAATTGATTTTTGAATTTTAGAAAATGCAACAAATCAAATAGCCTTTTGAAAATAGCAGATAGAGTTCAAAAATTCTAGAAAAATAACATAAATTCCTCAAATTATTTTAAACTTAATAAAATTAATTCAAACTTAAATTTAGTTTTTATTTTTGCACATAAATTATTTTTAATTTCTTGAAAATAGGAAAACCCTTTTTAAAATCCAAAAAATTAAAGAAATTAATTAAAATTTTATTTTTCACTTTAAATCTGATATAAATCCCAGAAAACTCAATAAATTTTATTTTTTACAATAAAAACTAGGAAATTAAATACATGACTTTATTTTATTATTATTTTTCTTTTTAACCATGAAAACTCTTTTAAATCTCAAAAAATCCAAGAAAATAATAAGTTTATTAATATTATTTTTGCTAAGATACTTTGCGATGTTACGGTCATTTGCGTATAGATTAACCATCCAGCCTAATCGATGTTAGTGTGAAGTAAGTTTTATATACATGATGAATCAAGTGTGAATGTGTGATAACTTGTGACTTTGTGAGTTATGACTTAGAGCTAAATATGGTAAACTAAGTGTTATGTTTGTGATGAACTAATTAATATAGCTTGCTAGTGCCAATATTGTGTGTGGTTGCTGGAAATATGAACAAATCATGAATGTTTGCATCAAATAAACTAGTTATATATTTTTGTTAATTTCTAGCATACAATTTAAGGGGTTTTCATGCCTAGACACTCCCGATGTGCTCTACCGTCGTCCAAATCATACACAGTGCTTTGGTATGATACACATCGTTGGACCTGAAGACGGTGAACCACTCATAAATGTGATCTACCTGGTAGTTCACACCTCTACCCATCACTGAGCTCCTAACCTACAACTTGAGTGGTAAATGTCGAGAATCCATGACTTACTAAGTTAGGACCGTCCCACACCAGACATGTGTTCATACAATAAGGCTCAGTTCAATGGCGCACAAAGTTAAGTCCTTAATTGACCAAAGCAAGACTTCCAATTTCTAACTATACCATAAATATTATCGTTCCCATTCACAAAGTTCCACCATATCACTTAGTATCCACCACTTGCCTCAGTCCAAATCCTTTCTCACCCTGTTGGTTAAGTGCAACACATACTATCACAAAGTAATAACACATAGCACACAGTTTTACACAAAGTTCCATAATTAGTTAGTCAAATTTATATTTGTAACTCAAATGATATATGTGACTCGTAGCATGGCTAAGTAATACTATTTATCTAACCAACCCACATTGGTGCTATGACAATACCAACTAATAATTAACCAAATTAGGGTGACAAAAGATCATAACATTACAGTAAGCAAGGTGGATATAAACAATTAGGATTAATAACTACACCCAAAAGTATTGAAATAACTACTTAAAGTAGAATGTAGTACTTTGAATCAAAGTAGTTTTGAAAACAGGGTTCAACATGATCAAATGTATAACTTGCCTTGGAATAGATCTTGGTTCTAGTCTTGGTCTTGGTGAACTCCTTCTTTCTCGAAATTCCCCGAAGTATCAATGTCTACTCGTAAACGAAATAAATAAATAAAGAGGAAACCAAACTCCAAAAATTAAATAAAAATCTCAGAAAATATAACTCGAATTTAGATGAATTTAGGAATTTGAATGGGCTCAATTGAAGTTCTCATGAAGAAGATATGGCCTCTGGAAGATCTAAACCTAAGAAAATACCAAAAAATAGATTTTCTTGAATTTTTGAATTATTTTTCTACTGAAAAATCAGATTATGATATCAACATGACGCCAGGAAGGATTTTTTGAATTAAAATAAATCCAGAAAAAAAACTACAGTGGCTAACAAGTAGGACCCACGGTCTATGGACCGAGTCCACGGAATTGGCTCATGGCCTACGGGCTCACAGGTTCACATAATAGTTGATTTGACAATGGGACTCATATGGCATAGACTAGGCTCACAGTGGATTGGGTTCGCAAGGTTTGGATCTGGGTTAGGGTTGCGAGGTGGCACGGGTGCGCTGATGCGGCCGTGACAGGGTAGACACGTGCGCCCACAAGTTGATGTGGTAGGTAAGGTGGCAGACACGTGCGCTCACGAGTTGATGTGGCATGTGAGGTGGCAAACACATGCGCATACGAGTTGATGTGGCACGCCACGTGTGCTCACGAGTTGATGTGGTACGCCACGTCGATAAGGCGACGACGAGGCTCGGGTTCGTCCAGCAACGGTGAATGGCGGCGGATGCGCGTGCTGGGTAGAACAGGTTATTGCGCACATACTGGTACTGGTATTGTTACGGGAGGTCGTCGGAGTTGGCCGGAATTGGCGATGAAGCGACGGAGTAGGTGCGGCTGTTACTAGCGACGAACACCAGTGACGTCTTGTGGTCATAAGGGGTGCTAGATGTAGCTCTAGTGATGGCGAAGACGACAACGTGGTCGACGACAACGATGAGACAACAAAGACGACGACACAATCTAAAGGAAACGAGCAGTGGCGGTGGAACCCTAAAACTTCCAATGCGGTGGCGCTAGAGCTTGAGGGGTGCTGTGGCTTGGGGTTTCGGGATCAAGGCGAGAAGGCGAACCAAGGGGTCTTATTTATAGGGTAGGGGCATGTCGGATTTGGGAATCCCCAAATCGAGTTCGAGATTAACACGAGACACACTCCAAGATTGAGGGCATTACGGGATAGGATTTGATTCGTTTTGATTTGATTCGGATGTGAGAAGATACGAGGATTTAAAAGGTAAGGTCGGCGCAAGATTTTCTTGTTGGAGATTCCGTTGTCGGACGGAGCTTCCAAGCACGGCCATGGCGGACGCGAGCGAGACGCACCGCAAGGAAGGTGACAGGAGGGGGACGATGACCACCTGACCGGCGGGGCCCACCTGGAAAAGGGATGAAGGCGCAGCCCGACGAGCAGGCTGGCGCGGGAGGAAATGCCGAGCGACTAGGCCGCACAGCGATGGGCCGGGTAGAAATAGGGCTGGGTTTCGGCCCAAGACTATTTTTGAGATTAATAATATATTTTCCTTTTTAGAAAATACAAAAAATAAAAATGGCAATTAGAAAATAGCAAATGAACTCGGAAAAATTCTAGAAAATATATCCAGGTACATAAAACCCAAATAAAATAGTTTTGATAATTGTTGATGTTAGCATTAATCATATTAAATTATTTTAATACTAAAAGTCCCTGTTAATATTTATTAAAATTCAAACAAAATCTCAAGGGTGAATTTTCCAACTACTAACTATTCAAAAGGTTTTTAAAGCTCAAAAAATTGGGATGTTACAGAGATGACCCATTGCAGCTTCGGGTCAGCCGTCCTTTGTGCCACATACAGTAGATTGTGTGATGCTTCGTGGCATGGCATCGGTGTGAAATTGATCCTTGTCGTCTGCGTGCTGTTGTAGTTGTGGAGTTGGAACCACTTCCCTGTTAGGTGGCCCACCTTCCGGAATGCAGCGCACCCGTTCGCCGAGTTCCATGACCCGGTAGACGGGCCAAATATGGGCACCTGGTGGACTGCTGCTAAGTTACATTGGGCCAGAGATAAATCGGCGAGGTGCTACCCCATGTTCCACAACGATGGCAGGTGGTAGCCAGTTTGGCATGATTCAGTTAAACAATATTGATATTGGACAGACTCAGCTTGGTCAAAGTCAGTTTGATGAAGCACCCCCGCTCACTCAACAGTCTTCGTACGTTCTCTGAACATATATGTGCTCTCTGGACCTATTCACATATCCCACGGGACATACTATATTCAACGCGAGATCAGGACGGGCACGCAGACGTAGACGCAGCAAGCAGAGAGTGACTTAGACGAGTGAGCCATATTGTAGCCCGTGTGTAATTACTTTGTATACATTATGTGCGTATGTATCCACAATGATGTGCATTTATGTTGTACTACATTTGTATACATATTTTGCATAACATATTTGTATACAATATGTGTGTATTGTACATATTTGTATACATCATGCACTCTATTATCACATAATTAAAATCATTTAAACAAATTTGTTCGCATGATTTAAAATCATTCAAACAAATTCATGAACATTTTTTGCCATACCATGTAGTCGGCTAGCCGCTACATGCATGCCAACTACGCTAGCTACTAGTACGAGTACACCGGTTCCGAAGATGAGTGCGACGCACGTATGTAGTTTGCCGAAGTTCACATGAAATCATAAAACACACGAGGGCGGGGGTAGTCCGGCCTCTAGAGTCACGACAAAGCACCACTGTGCCCCAGGAGCACTGAACTCGGCACCACCGTGCCCCAGGGATACGGACTAGTTAGCTCTGCCCCCAGGGGCAAGGACGAGCTAGGTCCGGCCCCTAGAGACACAGACTAGCCAGGTCCGATCCCTGGATCACGAAGGAGGGGGTCCGGCCCCTGGGGTACGGACGCGGGAGGTCCAACCCCATGGGGACCGGACTCTGCAACGTGTTGAGCGGCGAAACTCGTGGTACTATTTTTGCTACTGATATCGAGAGAGACTAGATTTGCTGTTGGGTGCATCAACAATGCCATTTTAACTGCACAAAAGAACTTTGGAACACATCCCGTCCGGTGTTACCCGTCATCGTACAAAGACGATGGCAGCGGAACCTTGAAGCCTTGAAGGTGGGAAGAAGAACAAATAATTGTGATGAATAATATGTGGTCTTGTTTTAATCATTTCGATTAATTCAATATACTATCGATTGATGGATTGAGCTTCTATACGTGTTATATAGCTCATCCATTGCACAGTTTTGGTCTGGGTTTTGCTGATCTAGTTATTATATTCACAATTCATGATGATATTACCCAAGGTGCCAACAAGCGGTATGTATATAGATTCCACTCTGTATCCGCTGAAAGGGACGCGCAAAAGAACTTTGCTTATGATCATGCTTTTTACGGCCGTAAATTGGTCTATTTGGCCCACAAGAAACGAGAAGGTTTTTCAGGACCATTTCCGCTCGTCGCTAACTTCGGTGGCCCACCGAGTGATTTCTTTCAAGCAGCGCTGGAGAATTCTGGTGCCAAAGAAGCGCTCGCTGGGGTGGAGGAGCTCATAAATCAGCTTCGATCAAGAATCCGTCAGATTTCGTTTGCTAATGCATCAGTAAGATCTGGAGTTGGCTGTGTAGGCTGTGTTTTGTGTTCTGGAGCTTGAGCCCTAGTAGTCAGTCTATCTTCTTGAGTTTGTAATAGTAGTACCTGAATTTCTTATCCTGGGTGCCCCTTTGCTTTGTGCTCAAACCTGCAGGCCGGTGTCCCCAGCAAAACTATGGGCATGGCTGCTGTTTTCTGATAAGCAATTTCCAGCTGGTCTGGAGGGTTGAATTGAAGACGTTCGGTGTTTAACAGTATGACTTTTAGGTAGGTTAGCTGAAGCTTCTGAATTAAAAAAAATGTTTGAAATGCCATGAGGCAAATAACGACAATTAACGATAATTAACCGCAATTAACAACAACGCGGAAGGAGGACGGAAGCCGGGTGGCGGCGGTGAAACAACCCAATAAATAAATTGGGGTTTATTTGAATTTCGGTTGAATTTGAAGTTTTTGCAAAATCCAGAAAGATTTCAAACATTTATGCCTTCCCAATCCGTAAACCCGCC
The DNA here is from genome assembly GCA_036346395.1 of Hsuehochloa calcarea. NCBI lineage: Eukaryota > Viridiplantae > Streptophyta > Magnoliopsida > Poales > Poaceae > Hsuehochloa > Hsuehochloa calcarea. The sequence goes on from CM070600.1 coordinate 21,954,186, forward strand.
ACCCTAATCGAGAAAGTGTATTCTAGGAAGCCACCTCCTCCTCGTTCGCTCTACTCACGTGTTGTGCCGCCGTTCGCGCATGCATACACCGCCTCTACTCGTTGTCTTCATTGCCCGCGCCATGACTGCACCAGCATCGCGCCACTGAAGGACCGAAATGGCAACAGAGGGGGGGTGAATGGTGCCTTAAAAAATAAGATCCTCCCCTCTCAAGTGTCCACACAGCAACTCAAACACTTCTGATAAACAAGAGACGTGAAGTGAATCAAATCCAAAAAGTTTAATAAAAAACTGGACTGTTCTGTCGGATATCGGAAGTTCCGATTTTACCTAGCGGTAGTTCCGCATCGCGTAGTTCCGTATCGCATGAAGTTCCTCCCGCGGTAGTCACTGTGAACAATCGGAAGTTCGATTGTCCGACCAAGAACAAGACGCCGGGTTTTGCCCAAAATCCAAATACTAACTCTTGAATGCTCTTCTCGAGTCAAGTCTCACAGACATCATCCTAAACAACATCTTGACCTCATGGAGAAGAATCGCAGACAAAGATCCATTAATCAAAGCAAAAATGGATTTCTTGAGTATTAGGCAAGAACAACCAAAAATCCACAATTTGCAAGATTCTTAGATTCTCGGCTCACGAGACTTTGAAGATATATTAGCAATATCAATAAGCCTCTCAATATCAAGTTTCATGCCATCTTATAAGAGGAATCAAAAGATTCACCAAAAACCCTAGATATTCAACGTATGAACAGAGAGACGAAAAGAGGCATAAACAAAGAACCAAAACCTCAGAGTTTCATTGATAGAAATCAAAAGATTACAGAGGGAAACACAGAGGAATGATTACACAAATTTTAGTTCATCCTCTCCAACTCAACAAACTCTCAAAAAGCAAAACAACCTCTCCAAAGGCTCTTTAGCTAAAGCTAACTCTAATATTCTCTCTCAAAAAGTCTAACCCAACAACCAAGGGTTCACCTCTATTTATAGCCCTTGGCTAACGGGTCTCCAACCCGTTATGCCGGCTAAACCCTAACGGAGTCCGCTTCCACTTGTACCGCTTTGCGAAATTACCCTTTCGCCCCTCGCACACCTTCTGGAAGCTCCCGCGTTCCTTGTTGTTCACGACTCGCATGCCACCTCGAGTGCACGCCGTCTTCGACACGTCTTTACCGTTCTGACCTCAACGCCGCCTGTGTCTAGTCCGGTCTCCATGTGTCTCGCCACGACTCCACCTCGATGCCCTGCAATCAGTACAAACAAGAAACACATCACATAGCATTGCTCAAGATATTAGAATCATCATTTGTATTAAAACCAAACTCATTCACAACTCAAAATGCAAACTATGCTCTCTCTGCACAGTTCTGTGCACAATCGGAAGTTCCACACTTACTATTGCGGAAGTTCCGATTATCGGAACGTCCGCACTTCCATGGCGGAAGTTCCGATTATCGGACCGTCCGCACTCCCAGGTTGGAAGATCCGATTGTCGTCACAGCAGAATACTCTTGTCAGTATTATCGGAAGTTCCGCGATCCCAGGTGCGGAAGTTCCGATTACTACAAAGACGATGGCAGCGGAACCTTGAACCCTTGAAGGTGGAAAGAAGAACAAATAATTGTGATGAATAATATGTGGTCTTGTTTTAATCATTTCGATTAATTCAATATACTATCGATTGATGGATTGAGCTTCTATACGTGTTATATAGCTCATCCATTGCACAGTTTTGGTCTGGGTTTTGCTGATCTAGTTATTATATTCACAATTCATGATGATATTACCCAAGGTGCCAACAAGCGGTATGTATATAGATTCCACTCTGTATCCGCTGAAAGGGACGCACAAAAGAAACATGCTTTTACGGCCGTAAATTGGTCTATTTGGCCCACAAGAAACGAGAAGGTTTTTCAGGACCATTTCCGCTCGTCGCTAACTTCGGTGGCCCACCGAGTGATTTCTTTCAAGCAGCGCTGGAGAATTCTGGTGCCAAAGAAGCGCTCGCTGGGGTGGAGGAGCTCATAAATCAGCTTCGATCAAGAATCCGTCAGATTTCGTTTGCTAATGCATCAGTAAGATCTGGAGTTGGCTGTGTAGGCTGTGTTTTGTGTTCTGGAGCTTGAGCCCTAGTAGTCAGTCTATCTTCTTGAGTTTGTAATAGTAGTACCTGAATTTCTTATCCTGGGTGCCCCTTTGCTTTGTGCTCAAACCTGCAGGCCGGTGTCCCCAGCAAAACTACGTTGGCTGCTGTTTTCTGATAAACAATTTCCGGCTGGTCTGGAGGGTTGAATTGAAGACGTTCGGTGTTTAACAGTATGACTTTTAGGTAGGCTAGCTGAAACTTCTGAATTAAAAAAGTGTCTGAAATGCCATAAGGCAAATAACGATAATTAACCGCAATTAACAACAACGCGGAAGGAGGACGGAAGCCGGGTGGCGGCGGTGAAACAACCCAATAAATAAATTGGGGTTTATTTGAATTTGGTTGAATTTGAATGCCAATCACAAACTATTCAACATAGCGCCAAATACTCGAGAATCATTCTAGGAAGGACCCTACTCATCACGGTCTCGTTCACCATGCACCACCGCCTCTACCCGTTGTCTTCATTGCGCGCCAACGCTCGCCATCGCACCTCGCCAAGCCACCTCGCATGGCATTAAACACCCTCGCCACCATGCTCCTCACCAAAGAAAAACCAGAACCGCACACGCCACTGCTTGATCTTCTTACCTACCGCCACCGCCTCCCCTCGCTCTAAATCAAGAACAATGACCTCCTTGATCTTCTTTCGCATTGTCCCACACCCAAGACCGCCACCTTCTTCATCTCCAGCCACGCCACGCCACCAAGGCCGACGCCCCTTTCACCTTGCCGGTAAGCCGCCACCCAATAACTCATCTCCTCCCATGTTCTTTTCAAATTGAGCTCACCCATAGCACCACCTGGACCTCCCGAACCCTCTCCATAGCTTCATGTCCAACCCCGCTGCCCTTAGCTCACCGCCATCGTGCGCCATTGCCCGCTGCCCATGGCCGCCGTTGCCAGCCCTCCCCTGACCTCCCCGAGCCAAGCCATCATCACCACCGCACTCCTTGAACCCCACCGGTGCTCGTGTGGGCGCTAATTTGGGCAGAGCACCACCGGAGCTATGCCACCACTACTCCCCATTTCAGCTATGCACCGCCGCCGTTGTGAACTCGCACCAAACCATCCCAAGCCACGCCCATGCCCAAAAATGGAACCCCCATGCTTCATAGATGCTCCCCGCACCTTTCTTCACCGTCGCAATCGTCGTCGTCGTTGCCATCTGGCAGAGAGAGAGAGAGAGGGAGGGAGAGAGCAGAGAGAGCCAACGAGAGAGAGAAGGGAGTTGGGTTCGAAGTGGGCTGAGTACCCATATGGGCCGCCAAGTAGGCCCATTTGCCAAGCCAACCCATTATTGTGTAGAACTGCGCAGCCCAATACTATTCACCATGGCCCAACATCGTGCAACCCAATAGTAACAAGCTCAAACCCATTATTACTATTCATCGACCCCGATCATGTCACTATTCATTGAACCCGTTCATGTTCCGGTAGAACCCAGTACGGAACAACGCTGATCCAGTACTATGCAAACCAACCCGATATAATTCTCCCATACCCATTAAGCATATTTATATCCATTTCAACTCTTTTCGTCCAACCAAGCACCATTTGAACCCTAGCTACCCATGCCACCTTTCCTTTATAACATTTTCTGGATTTATTTAATCCATTTTGTTCCTAACTCGCTCTTACTAAGTCTGGACTTATTTATTTGATTTTATTTCGTGTTAGAATCCGAATTTGAAGATCAAACTACGGAAGATGTTGATCAAGGCACGGGAGAAGTAAATCCAATTGAAGACTATGAACAAGGAGGCAAGTCACACTCCTTTACCATGTTGAGTCCATACCACTATTATTATTATTATCACTTGTTTCATTATGCTATTTATGCTCGTTTATTTACATATGAAATAATAGTTTGGAATGAAATGATGAATAGTTCATTCCTACCAACTAAAAGCCTAATTGCGATTTTGTAAGCTATACTCACCTTGACAATCATAAGTACTAGTATAATCACACATTGGTAATTATGGATAGGTTAATGTCACACAATTGTTTTACAAACACCGATAAGGATATTTGGTTGCTCGCCATTATACTTTGGAAAGTGAGTTGAGTGTGGAGACCAAGAAGGTGGACATCCACGAGTTGGTCAGGAGTCCATCTCCTCACCCAATAAACTTTGGAAAGTAAGTTGAAAGTGAGACCAACAAGGTGGACAACCACGGGATGGTTGAGAGTCCATCTCCTCACTTGAGACAAATAAAGAGTCACTTGAGAGTCAACCACGGAAAAGGTTTTGTTATCACAACTCGGTCGCACGCGAATATGCTGCATGTTCATAGCTTGATATTATGAGTATGAGGTATCTTGTGAGTAAAGTTAGACAACTCTGCAGAGTATAATCAATGGTATTCGAATACGTCATGCTTCTGGTCAATGAAGCTATGTTGACGGGTGATTCCAATAAACAAGGCATAAGTAGAGATTTTGATATGTTAATGTGGTAATTACATATGTTGAAAACCCCTTCTCTTATTATTATTATGGTTTTACTATTTCTAAAGTCAAAGTGTTTTACTTCAAAAAAAAATGCATCCACGCTCATACTATGGTAACCCCTCAACAACCAATTGAAATCCTGATAAGTAATTAAATAGCTTTCCCACGTGGCTGGTTGTTGTGTATTCAAACTTGCTTAATTTTTATCAGAAGGTGCATCAGAGGAATGAAGGACACGTTAGGAGAATGTCTTAGGGTTACGACCACACTCAAGCTTTACTGTAGAAGCTCTTTGGCTCTTCTGATTGTAACTTAAAGTTTTGTGCTTGAATTGCCTGCTCAGTTGTTGCAAAATAGCCATTAGGCCATATTTTAATCAAATTAATGCTTTTTAAATGCTCGTAAGCATGTATGATATTGTTTGTCCACAACTAAAATCATGGGCGTTGCGAAAATCAACACAACCCTTTTCGAAAAATAGGGTCGTTGCAGGCGGCACAGGAGGAGGTTAGGGCGGCGGCGAGGGAGGACGAGGGAAGGCTGGGCGCGGCACGGAGGCGAATGTCGAGGTAGTCTTGAGGAGGAGGCGGAGGCTAGAGGCGCGTCGAGGGAGGGGCGTTAGTAGGAGGAGGCGGAAGGAGGGAGGTAGAGGCGGCAAGGGCGAAGGAGGGAGCTGGTGTGGACAGTGTCGACGACAGAGACCGAGGCAACGTCGAGGGAGGACAACGAAGGCGGAGGCAGTTACGAGGAGGGCGGAGGGAGGTCGGGGCGACAACATCGAAGGAGGGAGCCGATGTGATAGCGTCGAACAAAGACTGAGGTCAAAGGAGGGAGGTGGTCGGAGGAGGCGGACAGGGCGGCATGGATGGCGTCGACGTCGTTTGGGGAGGGGACAAAGGTTGACAGGGGAGGCGTGGACGGTGTGGACGACGGAGACCAAGGGAGGAGTTGGTTTGGTCCGAAGAGGGGAGGAGAAATGAGGAGTGGTTTGGGGATTTTGATGTTTATATACGATCACAGTAGTAGGTAATTTCATCCCAACTTTAGTGACAGTCCCAAAACCAGCCCGCCAAAGCCATCCGACTTCCCCATATTGAAGGCAGCTTTCGACTTTTCCAAAAGCAGCTACTGAAAGCCGCCTGATTAGGACTGCTTCCCACTTTTCCCAACAAAAAGCTAAAGCCAAAGCCGTCCAAAACAGTCCCTGTGTTCTAGCTTTCATAAAAGCTGGGCTTCTTCCTGTTGTCTAAAAAAGTAACCAAATTTGACAGCGAACGAGATCGCTCCGATTCTGATTCCTGCTGCTCGTGAGTATCAGCCAGGCCTGTCACCATAGTAGGTGTAGCTCTGGAGGCCGTGCGCGCTTATTTCTCAAATATTCTGACTCCCACGGTGAAACTCTATCCAGATGAAGGTTCGTCGCATCGGACCTGGCAGTAGTGGCAAAATACAGATTTAGATTTGGAAGACAGACGATAAAACTTGGCAATAACCACCGTGAACATTATGCAGAAAACATACTTCATATTCCGCCCTCAAGTCAAAACTTAGTTCTTTATTACTTTTGAAGATCTCCATTCAGATCTTCCCATGGAGAGATCGATGCTAACAGATGACACACTCCCAATACCAACCATCGTTCCAGAATTCCTGTAAACCTGTCGTCAAGGACAAATGTTTATGATATGCAACTATATGGTTGAAGTGAAGGAAACACAAACTTTTTGAAAGCAGGACACAAGTTGTAACTTCTTTCAGGAGCTTCGTCACATTCAGATTTCATGTAAACCTCATCCCAATAGATATTTTGTGCTCCTTAGTCTCAAGATACTTGTTAACAACAGACTTGTTCTGGGAAAAGTCTGAAAGTTGTTGGCATGATTTTATTTACGAAATAACACTTGTTCATAATTAATGCCCGCTAGGATCATCATGACAGTTTTACTAGTTCACCAAAGGAAGGATTACTGGAAAGGAAAATAGTAAGGCATCCATGCAGGATTTTGGTTCATGTATGGAGCATAAGGCTATAGTAGCCCAGATGAACAAGAATTCTTTCTTGTGCCTGAAGCAAAACAAGCAATACATAGTTTCTTCTCGAGCTAGATAAAATCAGCAGGCACCCTTATTTGATAGTTTAGCATTGAAGAAAAATGTAACAAGATGCCAGAAACAAACATGTTGTGATGAAAGACATGAACAAAACAAAAAGTTGTTGAACCTGGGTCTGTAGAAAATCCGAAAAGAGAGTTTCAGTGGAGATGGCACAGGATGTCATTGCTTTTTTCTAGGACTCCAAGATGCATGCTGTGGCTTGATGGATGGCAGCATGCTACTTATTTGCCTCATGAGCCTCCTTGCACCAATCCACAACTCCCCATTCTAACTTCTGCCAATAAGCAAAACCTGTTTGTCCCCCCCACCCGAAATCCCCATCTTACCCCTCATCCAATTGAAAAAAACGAGGTACATGTGGGGTCTACGTTCCATTCTTATCCTTCCCCATCACTAATTTCTCTCCTCCACTCATTCGCTCACCTACATTATCCTTCCCCACCACCGATTTCTCTCCTCCACTCATTCCATCACCTACATCTTTGCCCCCCAACCCGATCCGGCAACCGGGAAGGAGTCGACGCGGCGGTCGGCGACAGAGGGGGCGAGTGGGGTGAGCTGGGGTGAGGAACAGAGAGCGGCAAGGGAACAAAGAGGAGAGAGCTGGGGCGAGGGGACTGGGGAGATTACCTTCGGTGCCGACGAAGGGCCGGCGAGCTGGGAGCAACCTCGACAAGATCTGGAGGCTACCTTGCGGGATATGGAGGGAGATGAGGCGGGAGCTCCAAATCTAGAGGGAGATGAGGTGGGGAGACGATGGGCGGCGGCGAGCTAGGAGCTTCAACTCCGCCAAGGGAGACGAAGGGCGGTGTCGGCTGGGAGCTGCGGCCGAGGGCGGCGGCGGCGGCGAGCTGGGAACCGAGGGCGACGAAGGGCGGTGGTGACGAGCTGGCTAGGAGCCGAGGGCGACGAAGTTTTCACGTGAGCTTTCACTCCCTCTGGCTCTCTGTGAGCTCTTCACTCCCTCTGCGCTCTGCTACCTCCCTCAACTCTTCTCTGTGACCCCACCTTCCCCCACGGCAAGTCGGCCGACTTGCCGCCGCCTGGTCGACTAGACGGGCAAGTCGATGACTAGTCGACAGGTCGCCCGACTTGCCCTGGCAAGTCGAGTCGCCGGACCAAGTTGCCTCTGCTCCACCGACTTGTCGACTAGTCGTCAACTTAATAAGCATGATCCATAGATCAACTACGCTGGATGTCAGGATACAAATGGCAATGCACTAAATGCATCCAAGTAATATGCTTAGGTTATTGCGTTTTTGCAAACCTCAGGAGGATAAATGCAATGGATGGCAAGCAAGCTACCAAAGACATGTTTGACAATGAAAACTCCAATTCAAGTTTATGCAACCTCCGATCTGTTTGATACTTGCATCAATGTCACAACTCATAACTGTATAATCTGTGTCTGAGTATCTTTGATTTGCTGATACAAACTTCCTAAAATGCCGTAGATAAAGGACCTATCTTGGTGCTTAACATCACTGGCTATGAACAAATGCCTGGTCTTCTCAACCTCAATCCAACTGCATCCTGCAGGTTTCTTCATATCCCTGGACTTCATCAGTTTCCTGACATGCTCAACACCGTCCCATTTCTCATCAGCTGCATAGATGTTTGACGCAATGACATAGTTCCCGATGTCCCCAACCTCCATGGAGAACAAGCGATCAGCTGCAAGCTGACCGATTTTAAGCTCTCCATGGACCTTGCACGCCCCTAGCAAGGAGGTCCATGCATTGGCATTGAACACGTGAGGTGGCATATCCAAGGCAAAACTGTATGCATCTTGGAGACGTCCGCCACGGGCAAGAATGTCAACCATGCATGCGTAATGCTCTGCTGTCGGTTCTACTCCGTAAATATCTCTGATGGACTTGAAAATCTTGATTCCTGCATCAACAAGCCCTGCATGACTGCAGGCTGACAGCAGAGCAGTCATAACAACATGGTCAAGCTTAATGTCAAGTGTAAGCATTTTGGAGAATAGCTCTACTGCCTCTTCTGCCATTCCATGCATTGCATAACCTCCTATCAAGGCAGTGAATGTGACAAGGTCCTTATCTGGGCTGACTTGAAAGAGGTTGTAGGCATTAGTTATGTTCCCGCACTTTGAGTATGCATCAAGAAGAGCTCCTTCGAGATGGATGTCTTCTAGGGATGCTCTGAGCATATAACCATGGCATTGTCTCACAAACTGTACTGAACTCAAATGGATGCAAGCCAGAAGAATACTTGTAATGCTGATAGTATCAGGATTTAATCTTTCAGATTGCAACTGATGAAACAGACTGAAAGCGTGATCACACATATCGTTCTGTGCATACAACTGGATCATCAGATTCCATGTAGTCAGATCTTTCTCGGGCATCTGGTTGAAGGTCATCTCAGCATCCTCTACACAGTTATTTTTCAGGTAGCAAGAAATCATTGTATTGTCAGTTATAATGTTCCGTCCTGCAAGGTTTCTAAAAAGTATAAATGCATCCTGTGGGTAGCCACACTTTGCGTAAGCATCCAAAATAGCATTTGCAACTGAAGTTTCACCAGTATAACCGACTCGCAGGGAATATCCATGAACTTCTTGAAGCATCTTAATCCCATAGAAGGTACTCACACGGATAACATTCAAGATTGTGACCGAGTCCCACTTATTTACCTCACGGGACATTTCACTCAAGAGTCTGAAGAACTCCTCAATATGCTGTTCACTGTTTACACAAGCAGAGAGAATTGCATTCCATGATATTGAGTCTTTGTTCAGAATATCGGTGAAAGCACGAAAAGCATCGTCAAACCTGTCACATTGGCTATAAAAACTGACAAGAGCATTCATTAAGGGTGTTTCTTGACGAAGTACTGAACGTTGACAAATATAACCATGAACACCCATCCCCACTTTGACATCGCCTATTTGAGCACAAGCAGTGAGTAGACTGATAAGAGAAACAGAATCAGGAGCCATTCCAGTAGACAAAAGCTCCTGAAACAGTTCCAATGCCCTAGAGTGATACCCATTCATCACATATCCTGCAATTACAGTGTTCCATGTAACGATATCTCTTCTGTTCATACTTCTAAATATCGATTCAACAACCCTCATTTCACATACCTTGGAATAATGTGTCATCAGTGCATTACTAACAGATATTTCCATTTCTAAACCATGCCGAACCACAAAACCATGCACTTCTTTCCCATAGTACCTCCCATACTCCATGAATGAGCAGAGAGGAAGAATATTGGCCACAGTTGAATAATTCGGAAGAAATTCCTGTGAGATCATCTGACCAAACAGCGTGAGTGCTTCTTCGAACAACCCATTCTCAGAGTACCCTGCGATGATTGAATTCCATGAAACAACATCCTTGCCACAAATTGAAGAAAATGCATTATGTGCATCATCCATGGTTCCATTTCCACCACATTTTGCATACATCGATACCAATGCATTTCCACACAAAGTATCAGATTCCAACCCGGTCTTGACGACATAGCCATGGACACTCCTCCCAGCCCTCAGAACCCTCAACTTTGCGCATACCGGAATGACGACAGCCACCGTCACCGCAGTTGGCATGCTATCGTCTACACCACACGCAAGCATCGACCGGAGCAAACGGAAAGCGTCCTCAAAAATTCCAGCGCGAGAGGACCCAGTGATCAGGATGTTCCAACACACCGCGTCCGGGCTGGTCATTTCATCAAACACCAGACGGGCGTCCGCAAGAGCCCCGGACCTCCCGTACATGTCCATGACCGCCTTTGCCACCGCCGCGCCCGCCGCGTACCCGGCCCTGACGAGAAACCCGTGGAGGCACCTCCCGACGGCGCCGCCATCGGGGAGCGCCGAGGCCGACTTGACCGCTGCGGCGAGCGCGAGCCTGTCAGGCCGGAGGCCCCGGCCGAGCATCCGCCGGAGGAGGGAGACGGACCCGGCGTGCTCCCCGCTCGCGGTGCGCGCCCTGAGCAGCGCGCTGCACTGCCTGTGGTCTGGCGCAGGGGCCGCGTCGAATAAGCTGTGCGCGTCGTCGGTGTGGAGCCGGTTCCCGCACAGAGCGGCGCGGGCGCGACTGCGGAAGCATGGAGGGTAGTGCCCGTCTTTGGTCGGTCTTGCGATGAGGAGCATAGCTCAACGGTCGAGGCAGAAATACGGCGTTGGCATGGAGGTTTTTACGGGAACGCTTCGAATTTCAGGGCGGCGTTTGGGTTCTGCAAGGTGCCGGGGAGTGGCCGAGGCGAATAGACGGCACGGCACGTAGCCGAGCGCGCTGGGAAGGCGCCGCGCCCTGTGCCGCGTTGATGGCTCGCTCGAGAGGGCGGACAAGCGTGTGCCCGAGCGAACGCCGAACGGGCGGAGGAGGGCGTGGCCAGCGGCAGCGCGCGGTCGGGAGAGTTTTTTTAGGTGCTCACACGCTCGCACTCGCGCGGCCGTCGCATGAGCAGGGTGGTCGGCCGTGGCCTTCGTGTAGACCTGCTATTTGGTTGGCACGGTACACGATATACAGTGGGTCGGGTAATAGTGAAGAATATAATTTATCGACAGCACAACATAACTAGTTAAACTATGCTTGGGTCAACACGACACGAAAGATGTTCAGTCCTTCCTGGCCAATCCCCTCGGCTGGCCTAACTCTTCCCCATAGCCTAGCACAATCCCACCGGTCTGCCCAACCAACTCCGTCTCCCACTCCCCCCGACCTGGTCCAACTCCCCCGCACGGCCTCCCCCATCCCGACTCCCCGGGTCCTACCTCCCAACACAAATCCACAATCCCCACTCCTCCAGCCGCCCCCCCTCCCTCTCACTCCTCATGTGCCTCCGGTTGCCGCCCTCCCTCCACTCCACCAGCAGCCTCCCCTCTCCCTCCCCACGCACCGTCGGCTGCTGCCCTCACTCCACTCCTCCAGCCGCCTCCCTCCCTCTCCCTCCCCACGCGCCGCTGGCCGCCGCCCTCCCTCCACTCCTCTAGTCGCCCTCCCTCCAATCGCCTCCTCTCCTCCCTCTTCACCGACGTTCGGGAGGAGGAGGCCACGGCGAGGGGGAGCGGGCATGGATGGCGGAGTCTTCCTAGGTAGCGGCGACCGTTGTCTTCCTAGGCAACACACTCCTCATCCTCGGCCTCGTCATCGTCAAGGTCGCCGAATCACTCAAGGTCGGGTCTAGACTGGCACGACACGGCGGCGTTCCATCGTGTCTTGGGTTGTGTCTGAACCTCGCTGGAGATGAGTCGTACCAACACGATGAAGTGGTCGTGCCTGGCACGGCCAGAAGCACATCGTGCTCGTACCGTGCCGGCACGACACAGCCGACCCCCGGCTCTACCTTCGTGCCTGAAAAGTTGTTTATTTCAACAAGTCAACAACCATATTTCTGAACATCCATACGTGGAATTTATATGCACACAGCTTGTTGGCACTTGGTAATCATCATCAGTGGCGACACACACACACAAAAACACAGACCAAAAAATGTGCAATGGGGTACGTCGGCGCCCCGCTTCCGCACTTGAAGGCCAGCCTGTCGGCCTCGGGCTGCCGGGCGGCCGGCGGGGAGAAGAAGTAAGGGTCGCGCGAGATGCCCATGTTGTTGGTGAAGATGTCGGGGAAGGCACGGAGAAGAAGTGCGGGCGGAGGAGGTCGTGGGCATCGACGAGGTCGCGCCACGCTCTGCAGACGCCCCAGAACTCGGCGAGAGTGGCCAGGGAGGCGCCGGAGGATTTCGACCAGGACGTCGTTGGGGAGATCGACGCCGGCGCTGCCGATCGGGTCCATGGCCACGGGAGTTGCTGCTACGTTAGGCACGGGAAATCAAGGACGTATCCGCGATCGACATCCATGCATGCACGCAGGTATTTTAACTTGGACATGGACTCTGATCAGTGATCAGATATTCAGATTACAAATCAAAGCTGGGTTGGTCTGTACATGTATAGTCGAAGCACAGGTATAGTAGCACACTAGCACTCGTTGCTACTTTTGGTCGCTGCAAGACCAAACTTTCTTGCCTGCCAATACCGATCACGAAGGCCCATGCGACAGCACGATTGCTTTCAAGGCGCTGCGCAATATGCTATGGAACTAGAAAGTACGCCTTTCCCTCGTGGCCTCACGTATGGTTCAGCAGCTCAGAGCAGGTTCAAGTGGGAGAGCAATCAGACCAACAAAATCTTCCTCTGCATTGGAGGTCACAAAGCACACTGGATCTCAGGTAAACAAAAAGCACAAAGGTCAAAAATGCACGTACACGGTACACCGGTACACGGCCTCAAGAAGCCAAAACCACCACAAAATTGACAGCACAACATTTCTTATTAGATAGCTTATATACAGATGGCTTCCACAAGGGAGAAACGTACAAATGCTGCAAGAAACATACATCCATATTCCATCACCACCGGCCACAAGATTGTTGCTGATAAAAATAACAATTGGTGAATTGCATCAATGCATCAAAATACCCGAACCTCAATACCAGGGCATCCTAATGATGCTATATACATATATACTCCTATTAACTAGTAAGCAATGAAGGCACGGGGCAAGGCACCGTCTATATTGCAGTTCACCGGTTCTCGCCTAAAACCGAGTACCTTACAAGAATGTCGTGTCCCCTACCAGGCACGCAAGCAAACCGGAAACGGCATGCAAAGCCAGAATGCCTCTTCCAGGCATTCCTTGCTGGCACAGGACCCTGGCAATCCAAAAGCCGCCACAGTTCATGCCAAAGGAAGATAACACCTTCAGTCTGTGAAGCAATGATGAGTACCTCTCCCCCAGCAGAGAGTGAAGGATCATGAACATTTCCCCCAATGATCGACAGAACAAAGAGCATAATCAGAGCAAACTTAGTGTTCATTGATCATTGTTGGTAACAGAGGCCGGATTGTCCAAGTCACTCCACAGATTGACTGATTCAGGTGATGAGTTCGCACCACTCAGCTTGATGGTGTCACCTATGACTGGTAGCTTAGCCTTAGGCGCCAGCTGCTTGGCTTCCTCATATGAGTAAATGTAAATTCTTTTCACCATGCTGCAAAACTCACTGCAACAACACACATTACGGTGGGATTAGGACTTCATTACTACAAAACTACATCCATTCATACAAAGATAATCGGTAAGAGTTCTTACTCCCAAGGATCGTCCCCAACAAGCATCATATCATCCTCGTCATCAGTGTAAACAACCTGCCATCTCTTGAGTGTGGAACATAGCTCCCCCTGTGTATCAAACATCTCCTCCAACTTGTGGTGAAGATCACCATACCCACCTAGCTTTGTCAAGTCTACTGCCCTTCCAACTGCCATTCCTTTCATAATTACCTAGAGGAGGAACAGTAATCAATTACTCTGCAAGCTACAAGCAATGAAAGTTGAGCATCTTGACAGTGAAAATAATGTGATAAACTATCACCTTTGTGCAGCTCCTCACTTGGTGACTTTGGGTCTCAAGAAGAGAACGCTCACTGCTTGCTGCCGGGGCATCAGATTTGTTGACATTGGATGGCTGCGAGAGCCGATCAGAGTCCATGTCTATAGAGACAGCAGTTTGGTCATAACCAACACCTGAAACAGTAACCACAGGCAGTGTTTCTTCCACAGCAGAGCTTAACTCAATCCCAAATAATCTGCAACCAGCAGTAGTTGGTTCTTGCTTCCTTTCAACTGTGACTTTGTTAGTGCTAGCAGGATAGGAGTCAGCTCTTGAGTCTCTCACTGGCCAGTAGAACTGATTGCTTATTATGGATGGCTCGTTCTTTGAATTGAATCCAGTGTTTGATGACGCTGAGAAAATTGAAGAGGGAACTGAAGGAAATAACTCTTGAGCCCGTTGTGGTTCCAAAAATGAGAGAGTTTGGGTTGGCTCAGCTGGGGATTTCCATGGTCCTAATATAAATAGCATCAACTTAGATATGTAAATCAAAAGAGAACTGAAAAGAGATAATAAGCCAAGTCATATAAAAAAAATGCTACCCATGACCATGAGCTGAGCATCGTTTTCAAGAAGTAGAACTATAACTTGCAACAAGTGCTAAGGGACTTCGTAGTTCTTACCAAAACTTGGAGGAAGTTCTTGAACCATACAAGGTGAAGCTGGAGGTCGTGCACGCTTATTCCTCAATGGAGGTTGAGGGGGTTGCGGATTAGTTGCATCCAGTGGTTCCAATTCCCAAGGTGAAACTCTATCTGGACGAAGAATGGACGAAGGCTCATCCCATTGGACCTGACAATAATTACAGAACAGAGTCAGAACTTGAAGGCAAACAAGATAACAAGACAATGAACTGCGACAAGCACTTTGGAGAAAACGTACTTCTAATTTTACTCTCAAAACTCAAATCTTCATTACCTTCAGAGATTTCCAGTCAGAATCTGCCCATGCAGATGCAGCTGTTGGCACTGTCGGTGTGCTCCCAGTACCAATAATTGTTCCACTGAACCTGTAATTAGAGAAATGTTTATGATATGCACCTACATGGCTGGAATAGAGCCAACATCTTATCAAAAGTACGTCCCAAACTATACCTTCTCTCAGGAGCTTCATCACCTTCAAATTTCATCTTAAACCTCATTCCAACAGATATTTTCTGCTTCTTAGCTTCAAGGTACTTGTTAACACTCACAACAAACTCAGATCGGCTTGTTCTGGGAACAGAATGAAAGAAGTACATTAAGTTTTGTTGGAAAGATTGTATGAAGGAAATAAACTTGCACATCTTAATGCTCATTAGGATAACCATAATACTAGGCCACTGCAGCAAAAGAGAAGGATGTTCGAGTGCATAAATAATCAGACATAAATACATGTCGTAGGTATAAACATTGAGCATGAAGGCTATAGTGACCCAGATGGGAAGAATTTTGTCTCACGCCTAGGCAGAATGTACAGTTAAGTCAATAAGTAATTGCGTTTGGAACTAAGTAAAATCTGCAGAAACCCTTATTTTATCTGGCAATATAACACAATACAGTAAAATGCCAAAAATAAACATCACTATGCAACGAAGGGCATAACTAAAAATGGAAATTTATTGAACCTGGGTTTGTAGAAGACAGAAAAGAGAGTTCCAGTGGAGATAGCATGGGAGGCTGTTGCAAGGACTCCAAGATGCATGTTGTGGCTTGATATGACAGATGATGGCATGGTATTTACTTGTCTCATGAGCCTCCTTACTCCAACCAGTAACTCACCATTTTCACCTCTGCCAATCAGATGAATAAAACTTAGTACAGGTAATCAGAAATGACTAAAATATGAAGTTCATCCCCAACTAAACCGGCCCAGGAGACAGATGTACATGCCCCTAATGCCTCCAAGAGACATGCTTAGGGTATTGTGTACCTCAGGAAGATAAATGCATCACCGGCAACCAATCTTTTTGAGCTAACAAAGACACTCCAGCCAGTTGTAAGTAGATGCCTCCTAGGTTGTCCTGAAAGAAAAAAACACAGTTGATTGAAAACCCGAAAACAGACATATCACATAAATATTGAACTATTCAAGAACTACTGAATCAGTAGTTGGTGCATGTCACTGCACAATGGTAAGAAGATTTAATTGTGAAATGAAGTGCTACACCAAACATAGTGATGAGAAGGTTAAAGCGGTTTCAAGCTGAATGGAGAAGTTGCAAACTCACCACGAAAGATGTGACGAAAATGCCACTCAGTTCCATGGATATCTTTGGCAACCAATTCTTGACATGGTGGATTCTGAGACATGTCCTGCAAAGCAACCATACCATTCAACGACCCAGAAACTGACGCTATATACAAGAAGATATCTGATACAATTGTCTAGACATCTGCTGGAGTCATAAAATGCTTTTGATGCTAACCAGCTGAGGAAGACACTCTTCAGCATGTCTCCTAAGAACAGACAAACCGCCATGGGTGCTCGTATCTGAAGCTGTTAGTGTCTTGCAAAAGGAATGGGTGCATCTCTCAAGTTCTTGTGGCTCAGGATCCGGGCTGGTGAGTTCACTTGGCTAATCAAGCAAATTCAAGGAAAGAAATTAACGAATGTATAACATGCTATAAGAGTGCATTGCGAAAATAACATCAATTCTTGCATATAGGCAAGTGTTCATACAGAAACACTCACGTTAGCTTCTGGTTGCAGCATAATTTGAGCATAAACTTCATCCGAATCAGCTTCCGCCTGCATTGCAAATTTCAACCAATGAGCAATTATAGTATTTCTAACTACAGTAATTAGACTAACCATTCCCAGGACACTCACATGGAAGGAGGTTATACCAGACACTCAGACAGATTAAAAAACACTGACCTGGAGTTCTACGTTGACCACACTGCATAGGATCTTGGATGGTAGATTGAACATAGGCAGGTACTGGTCAAGCTGCTGGTCTGTAGACGCCTCTAGCTATAGAAGAAATCATGGTCAGCTTGATGAGAAACTCTTATCAACTAATCCATGTACATTAGAAGGCGCCAAATATACATAGCAAAAAGGATTAATCGATATTGACAGAAAGGACTCATACATCGTTGAGTACCTGTTCCATATGGCCCTGGGGGAAGTAATAGACGCGTTCGCCTTGTCTAGGCACGGTGACCAGCGGACCGGCACAAGCATGCCACAGCTCCCGGGACAGTGCATCGCTGCAGGTTCCTACACAGAAACCATTGATTCACAACAATGGTCATCGGAACAAGAGAGACGAAGCATGCAAAACTAGTTTATCTCCATTTTATAGTGCCACAGATCAATCATTAATCATTAGTTATCCTACACATAACTGAAGAAAGCACATAGATCCACGTCCACCACACCAAACATTACTATGTATCATCAACAGAGAAGCATCAATACTCGAGCTAAAGTCGCCACCAAAAGAATTCACTAAAAATCAAACAGATTAACAAAAAGAAATCATAAATTGGCCGCGAAAATATTCAAACGTTTTTCCCATTTGACGGATCGTAATTCACATGAATGGATATGAGAGAACAGACCATAAAATGTGGAAGAAAATAAGGAGAATCACACAAACATTGTAAATCCTCTCAAAAGAGGGCAAGTTACACGAATCAACAAGAGCGACGGCACTCAATTAATTCAAACAAAACGGCCAGAATCGCCTAATTTTTCGTTTACTAATATTGCCTCGAATTAGAAGAAGTTTCGCTACTTTTCCTACACAAATAGGTCAACTACTCAAGTCCACTTAATCAACTACTGCCTCAGTTTCGCAAAACCCAACTTACCACTCGAAACCAGACCAGCTTTTAACCAAACAAACTAGCTCCAAAAAAGGCACAAATTGCAGGAAAAATAATGCGACGATACGAGGCGCGAAATCGAACCTGGGCCAGCAGCCGCGCCAGGATTCGCCATCTCCATCGCTGCTGCCATCTTCCCCAAACCAAACGCCCAGAAAACTCACTAGAAACGAGGAACCAAGAGCGCCTCACGATCTACTGCTGTTGACGCTGTGCCCAGCTCAGCCCCATGGATCTACCTCGACGCCCGCAAACGCACACAGCCAGACCTCCAGAAACCACGGAATCCTCCCGAATTGGGCGCCCGCGGGAGGAGATCTCGCCTGACGAACCCGAGGGCCGCGGGGAGCGGCTGCGCGGCCGGATTCGGGTCACGGAGGAGGAGGTCGCCTTCCGGGAAGCAGAAGCAGAGCGGCGTGTGTGGGGGAGGCGGCGTGTATCGTGTGCGGTGAGGAGGAGGCGAGAGGTGTGTGAGCTGCGGGTGGGTAGGTTGCTTCTGCTCTGGCTGCTTTTGAGTCGTCTAGTGAGTCTCTTTGGTTTTGACAGCGAGCGGCGGTCGCGGTCGCGGTGGGAGGGGAGCTGCACGAGGCAGAGGAGGCAGTGGAGGAGGGAGACTGGAGAGAGAGACGGCCGCGTCACGGATGGAGCAGCGGGTGCAGTGCGGGTCAGCGGGTGCGTGGGTGGGCGAGCACCGGGCAGGCAGGTTGGTGTCCGTCGCTTCGTGCGGCGCTTGGTTTTTAGCGTGGTTTTTCCTCTTTTGCGCGTGCTTTTCTGGAGTTTTGAGATGGGGTGGCTCGGTGGCCGGCGCTTATTCGGCGGTGGTTGGATCGTAGGAGGCCGGCACGCGGCGCGGGCGGGCACGGCGTCTCCGTTACGGTGGCTTGGCCTGGTTTGGTGGGTGTAGCGCCAGTCACGACTCACGACGGCACGCAGCACCGGCTCCCCCGAAAAGCTCTCGCGCCAGGAAAAACACCCACCCGATCGTCGATCGATCCGGGAGGTGGCACAGGATCCGCAAGGGCCCGCCGTATCTCGCCGTGCGCGGTGCGCTGCGCTCCCTGCTCCTGCCGCGGCGCGAGCGTGAATCTTTTCCCTGATGGGTGTACCGTACTCTCGTGTTGTCAGCGAGCGGGGGCCCAGCCGGATCCGACCCGTCCTCCTGGCCGATCTCGTCAGGGATCTTCTGCGCCACGAGCACGGAGCCATCCGACCCGACAGTATCCACAGCCCACATGGGTGGCTATCTCGCCTTGTGGCTAGAGGAGAGGTAGCAAATGTTTCCTCCAGTGCCTACCATGTACTCCCCTGCCCCGTGACAAATACATATTATTTTTTTATGTTAAAAATTTAAAACTTTCATAATCATATCTTTTTAATATTTTAATTGGATATATAAAAATCATATATATATATTTATTTCAAAAATTACTTTCATATATTATAATTTTATTACATTTTATAAATATATTCTAATATAAATTAGTTATCAAAGTTATGTTTTGAAAACCATATCGATATCTAAAACAACATGTATTTATAACCCAAAAGAATAGTAAACTGCTAGTACCAGAACCCATGATACAAGAATAGCGCAGCGTGGCCCGTGACGACGAAGCAACCAACGCACCCGTCCCGCACCATGGGCGGGTAGACACGAAGAAATCATTAAATTGGCCCCTTGTTGCCATTTTTTTTTTTAAAAAAAGCCTCTTTGTCCCAAAATTTGTAATTCTAACCCCCTCTCGAGCTCAGAAGCATGTGAAGCCGCTTTATATGCTCTTCCGACAGCATGAAGTTCACGTGTCAACTTCAAATGCTTTTGCGCTCGAGATAGAACTAGAATTGTAAATTTTAGACCTCTGCCCACGCCATCAAGTGCCCGTGAATTCTGCGCCTCCCACTGGCGGGTGGGCCCAGGCACCAAGTCCTAACTGCCTACCACCCAGCCCATCAGCATGTCCCTCACCGACCGGGCATGCAACCGCACGCACCACAAAGCCGGTCATGCCGCGGCAAGCAAAGCGAAGAACCTACGCCTCCGTTTTTTCTCCCCCTACGCGCAGGGTGCCCGGCTTGCCCCACGCTGTCATAGGAACCGTGTGGTGGCATGTGATGTGAACGGCGAGCGAGCGGCTGCAAATCTGCAATGAAAAGTCCAAACAGCGCAGCTGGACCGGTGCTCGGTGGTGGCGTAGCTCCGTTTGTTTACGGTGGACGATGGATGGGTACTGCTCGGGCACTAGAAAATTTGTTGGTTCTCTTTCATTCCTCTCTGGTGTGCTAGCAAATGTAGTACTGCTGCAGTACCACAGTACAGCTCGATGGTGTGGACTGTTGCAGTCTGCAGTTGTTTGGAAAGGGCTCTGCAACGCAACATGGCGGTATTGACTTGGTGTTTTCTCGAGAGAAAAATACAGTACGATTTAGTAAGGTTTTTTCCCTTGAAAAAAACATTAGTTTATAGACAAATGGAACTATCAAAGAGACCTGTGCAACGAATCCATTGCAGCCAGAGCTTGAATTTGCAGCTTGGAGACTCAAAAAGACCACACTCCACGCATAAATATGTATGAAGCTCAAATTTCCGATCTTTCAGCTGAAGCTCCCCAAATAGGATCTTATTGTATAGACGATCGGACACCGTGTTTTTTTTTTGGCGATGTGGCCAGGGCCGGCAGCGGCGGAATTCACCGGGAATTAACGTATGTAATTAGTATAGTCACCGCAATAAAGTGAATTACAATGATAAGAGTTTGTTTGGTTGATATCTAACTTTGTCATAACTAACATTAACCGAGTCTGGCTTATCGTACTTTCTATGGCAACAAAATTCAGAATAATGGTAAGCTTAAGCACAAATACGAGTCTATGATGTGTGGGTTATGTGGTTAAGAAAGTGTAGAAAGCTACAATTTCAACAACGAACCAAACACTCGTCTAGTAATCCGTGGCATGCCTAAGATTCGATGCGGCAGGATTAGACCACAAACCAAACACCCCTCAGGAAATTACGTCCATACTCCATATATACACAGTGGTACACTATCAAGTGTAAAATTAACATCACTGGCGTGTCAACAGTAGCACTCTTGTCATAATGTTTTCCATCAACACATATCGGACGAGATACATGTGAGGAAAACAAATGACAAAAGAGACGTGGACAAGGGAAAAAGAGGGGAAAAGACGATGGAAACAGGGGCATTGTGGCCGTGCATGTCGTTGTCGACTACCACGGTCCACGGTCTTGCGGTGTTTTGCGCATGTCTCTTATGTCGATTCTCGTTTTCTCGCAAACGAGAGCGATTTTTGGTTGGTAGCTGCCTGCCTCCCGGAGCATACGCTTATTCCTTGTTTTTTAGCAAGCTCTCTCGTGGGTTCTTATAACCATTTACTGCTCTATTTTGGAGTGGCTGATGTAGGGATTAATTTCTTATGTATCACGAAATTTGATGAAATCTTTGATAATGACATAATAAGTGATATATAAGAGATAAGATAAACTTTCAGTGGCATATAAATAATTAACCTTTGATGTAACATTTGATCTGATCGTACACGTTGATCACGTAAGCCCAGGGGCGGAGTCAGCCACGATCGAAACCTTGAGTTTGACCAGCTGTTTTTTGGGTTGAATTTGAATGTTTGGTGATTTTTTAAAAGATTTTCGTGGGTTTTAACACTAATAAGATTTTCAAGTCTTAGGCTATAAGAGGTCTGAATCCGCCCCTATGTGAGCCCGTGCACGGACAAAACGATCGATGACGTAAGAAACAACCACCAATGAACAACGATGAATTTAGCCTATTTTGAAGTTTTGATCATGCAGCTTGGATCCCCCCATAATCTGCATAAAGAAAAATGCATGTGATATGTTAGCATGCATACCATTAAATATGTGCTCTCTATGACTTGCATAACTATATATGGCGGAGGTTTTTAACAAACGCATGCATGTGCTGTGCTGCTGACGGGTGGACCATTTCGCTGCTTATTTTAGCTTAAGCAAGTGTTTTCTCCTCAGTTATTTGTGAACGAACTGACGATTGCAAGCTTAGCTGTAAAGGAGGAGAGGGTCTACACTTTACACCGAGGTCCTTGCCGCAGAACGTGAATCCTGGTCAGAAGCCAAGTTCGTCAAAAGCTAAAATAAACCACGCCAATTAACTACCAGTTTTTTTAAAAGAAAATCCTGCCTCTTCCCGTGATTAGCCAGTTAATTAAAGGCGGCGCCAGGAGTATTTTATGCTCCATTATTGCACTGAAGTACTGTACCAATGGACTCTCTCTTTCGTCCGCTTGGTTGCCGGTGGGGAAGCTGAGGGAGCAGGGCGCAGGGAAAGGGGGCAGAAAACAAACGGAGATCGCACCAACCGATCGAACAGCGTGCCTCCGCGGACTCGTCGTCTGGCAGATTGTGCCTCCTCAGGCGTCGTACCATGCTCCATCCACTAATAGTGTTGATTAATCCATCCTAAGAACATAAACTATGCTGCCGCCGGTTGTCTCCTGGCAATGGCCAAGATTCGCACCTTGTTCCCCCCCTTGACCCCGTGTGTGTTAGTGTGATCACAACTTGCAAATTAATTAGCGGTAACGGGTTCGGTTAGTATGGCGAGGATCTGTTTAGACTCTAGGATCCGATAAAAATTTTACGAAATTTAATAATTAAATAGACGCTCGCTGATATCTATTTGAATCAATAAAGAGAAATGCAGGAACAAAAACCAAACCCACTCTAACCCATACTCACCCTAACCCACTAAAAGAACCCAAGGAAATCCAGCCCAACAAACCCAAATTATAGCTCTGATAACCCAACCCATCCCAAGTCTATTCACATAAATGGGTTGAACCTATCTCCCAACCAATTTCCAACCCGAATCTACTGTATGAGTGTTTGAAGAAGACCCAATGATCACGAGTCGGTCAGTGAGACCAGACTGCACACACCTAAAATTTTCAAAAAAAAAAAAGAGAAATCTAATGAAAATAAGAAAATGAATAAAAATAACTAATAAAAATAAGAGAAATAAATTGTAACATTCTCAAAAATAAAATAAAATAAATCAGAAAATGAATATATCTATTCAAATCAATAAAGAGAAATGCAGGAACAAAAAACCAAACCCACCCTAACCCACGTAAAAAAAACCAAGGAAATCCAACCCCAATCAACCCAAATAATTACTCTGATAACCCAACCTAACCCAGGAGGTGGTCAGTGATGCCAGACTGCTCACGCCTAAAATTAAAAAGAAAATCCAGATTTCTAATGAAAACAAGAAAATGAATAAAAATAACGGATGAAAATAAGAGAAATAAATCGTAACATTCTCAAAAATAAAATAAATCAAAAAATGACAAAAAAAATCAGAAAAATGACAAAATAAGGGGAAAACAATGATAAATGTGTGGAATGCAGAAAAAATAAAACATAAGAAATAAGATATTCGTAAAAAAAGTAAAGATATAAATTGTTACAGTTTTAGTTACATCAACAAACTGTAGACGTTATCCAAGTACAGTACGAATTTAGCTACAAGTTTATATCAATCTCACGAGTTCTTTAGCTACATCAGTGCCAACAACAACATGGTTCACATTCAAATGCCTTCTATTTCGTCAGAGGTGCTTCACAATCAAATCAAGCTCTTTCCAAAATGCTTCACAAGAAGACTGGAAGAAACATGCGTCATTTGGCTGCTAGCTTGGGGAACATGGATTTTGAGAAAGGCAATAATCAGATAACATGCTTGACGTATGGGTTGAGAAATGAGTGCACGAAATTTAACAGATTCTTGGCTGATTGCACATGCTTCACAATCAAATCGAGCTAGCTACACACCAATGCCATAAGCAACCAAGAAATAATGTAAAGTAGTGTTATGTTTGCTAGACCAGATATTTATATAAAAAAATGACACACACATGACTTGAAGCCACCAGCAGCAGTGCACTCATTCTTAGAAGCACTCTTCGCCTCACCTGCTTAGCATGGCTGTTAAAAACAGAACTTGAAATCCGTACCACAACATACATACTAGTAACCTACACTGTACTGAAATTTCACCTTACCTACATTGTACTGAAATTTGATTAGCCATTTCAAGTCCTGGTCATCTCAAACTAAAACCACAAGTGTCATTCATAGTTAAGACTATATTTGGTATCACTAACTGTGGGGGTTTATAGGCTTGATCCATATAATATTCTAATTAAATCCTAGGAATATTCCAAATGCACACTCATACATGGTGGAAGGTACAAAGTTTAGTACCATATTGCTAGTCTAGATGGGAGGAGACTAATATATAGAGTGGAGTTGGTCTTACCTAGTTAAAGCAAGTAATAGGAGAACACGCGCCTCGCCTCGCCATCCTTTGCACATGAATGGTTCAACGATTTCGTGTCCGGTTGGCTGTGAAGCTGTTGTTTCTTTTTGCACCTCAAAACCATACAAATTAGAAATAAAAGTTTGAATTGCACTATTTCAATAGGACTTTTATGGCACATATTAACTGTGTTTAAAACAGAATAATGACAACAGTTTCTTTTGCTTGCTATTGGCTCTATATGAGGAAGAGGAGTCTCTTCTCATAAACAGAACAGAGAGAGATTTATATCGTTTTGTTGCCTTATTCCCCTGTGTTGCGCAACCTCGGTTTCTCCATCCCTTCTTCGGCGTACACCGACGTGGGGAGAGTAGTGTCTTCGAAGCAGGCTTCCCACATGATCCTGCATGGGTTAGGACGAATTATGTTTTTGGGGAGCGTTCGCGTAACTACTCATGGCTTCATTCATTATCTGCTTCGCGATGTCTTCTTCGCATCAGACTCTATCGTGACCTTCGCCGTAGCAATTATCGGTAAGTCGTGGTGATATCATTTGATATGGATAGTCCTTGTTTTCTAGAAATAAATCATGAGACGATATTGATGCCTACTTCTGTTAATAGTGTTCTTGTTTTAGTCTTTGTCTTGCTAGCGCGTATATATGAGATAAAAATATTTGAGTTGATGATTATGTTACTACTTATAGTTCCAAATATACATAGTATATATGCTGATGTTGATTCAATTATTATTTTAGGAACTATAATAATCACAAAGCGTGCAAATACTAACACTAAAAAGGAATTATACCAGCAGCCAAGAGGACCCAATTATTGAAGAAAAGTAAAGGCAAGAATCGATGTTCAGACTTCAACTTTAATCTGAGCTTTTACAGATGGCCCTATATGCATACTAGGTGCAAGATCTAAATATCCAGCTGATCACAAGAATGACCAGAAATCACAATTATGGGCTTTCGATTTTTTTTCCTGCCTAAACCTTGATTTATCAACACGTAAGAACTGTATTAGCAGTCACAAGCTTCTTAGCTACCGCTCACATTCTGTTTCAAGAAACAGAATATTTGCTAAACATAAGCGTACTTCTTCACTGATCAAAGGAGAAATCTAAAGAATTGCCAGAAGCAAAACATACTAGACGATTCTGCCAGCTATTTATTATCACCAAATATTTGTTAAACAATTTTGTGCATTTCTACATTAAGAGAGACCGCTGAAAGCAAATATGTTGGTACATTACCATCTTTATTTAATAAGAGCAATTAAAAAGTAGGTGAGGCACCAATGCACCATCACTTAGATTCAGTGCATTTCTACAAAAAAAAAAAAAAAAATCTATTACAGGCAGCATCAAAAGAAACTGAATGAACTGATCCATTTGATTTTTTTGGGGTATAACTTATATGTTTAGCTGTTACAGAAAAGCTGGATTGTAGTTAAATAGAATTGGACTAACTACTAGTAAGTAGTAATAACAGACATGGAGGAGTCATATGTTCCACAGAAGTTGATTAATGTAGCACGAAATGGTAACAAGTCTGAAGTTGTCTGATATGCATCCATATATCAAAGTTGTATGAAAACATTGTAATATCATTTTCAAGAAATATCCAGTACGCAGATTGGTTGATTTAGTACCTGTTTTTGAGTTACATATTTCAGCTTCATGGCTCTGGTCGAGTTCCATTTTCACCTGCACAAAATAATACACATTAGTTCATAGAAATTTTTGACATATAGAACATTTGTATAAAAATAACAATTATACATTCGCCAATTGAAACTTTGGTTAGCCAATCTTTTCCGCGAACCAAAGCTTCAAGCACTTGAGGAGTTAATGAGCTTCGATTGTCTCCGAGAATCCTACCACTGAAGGTAGCAAGATATTGTGGATAGTGGTATTGCAAGCAAAGACAACTAGGATATGCAAACTAGATAAGACGAATGGAGAAAACATGCTTATAATTTGTTAAGTTTATTTATAAATAGGGCTTACTTTTCTGTTTTCTCAAAGGCTAGTTCCATTTCATCTGAGCATTGAACACTACCCTATTAAAGCATTCCAGCAGAGATAAAATAATTTATATTAGCGAGATAAAAACAAGGTATTGTGTATTAACGCACTGCTCAAGTCAAAAGATTGCTAGAGTGGACCTTATATAAAGTTCTCAATTAAGAGCAATTGCTATATGGTACGTGTTTATATTATTTATTAGGAATCATGCAATATTCGATGCTACATACTCATACCTAAATAAAGATGAAAGAATTTATTATTGTTTCATGTAGTTAATAAAGAATAGACATTCAATTCAGGACAACCAAAATAATCATAAAAATATGAACAATATAGGAGACATGTCCAAGTCATAGTGTCCTGAAAAAAGCTATCATTGGAACATTTTTTAGAGAGAAACTGATTGTACAAATAATCTGTAAAAGATACATGAAATGGCTATCTAGATAGAACAATCTGTGTAAATATATCATTGCAAAAATAAGGTACAGTACAACAGTACCAAATAAAACATAGCAAATCCTAACACATGCAAACCCAAAAAACTATCCAGGCAGCTACACAAAACCTAGATGTTTCACCACATATAGATCTTACACATCAACACTCAACGGACTAACAGATAAGCAATTTACTACCACTGAGGGAAGCAGTTGTGTCCATTTAAATATGCCAATAAAAGTAACAGAGTACCTACTCTACTGTTTGATTTACAAGAACCGCTAGAAGCGAACAAAACAGTAAACAAGAAAGGTGTCTTTCAGAAAAGGAATCTACACAAATAATTTCATACACCAACATCAAAACAAAATAATACCACCTAAACTTCCTTCCTCGGATATTCAATTCAAGCATCGTCATAATTTCAAAGATTGAACAAAGGACATGCCATTAATTCCCTTTTGAGCATCCAAACAATATGATAAATCCTAAGACAGCAACGAACCTCCAGAACAATAGGCAAATCAACAATCCATTATTAAACATGACATTTTTCACCATCCCAATTATCCCCATCACCTAAGATAGCACCTAGAAGAGTTTTGCACATTTATGTGATGCAAAAGTTCTAGAACTTTATTTTATCTAAAAAAAGAAAGAATTCAAAGGAGGTGCACCTGCGTGTGGGGGACAAAGGAGATCCAGGAGTGGGGGCCTGTGGCGGCCGACAACGATGGAGATCGGGGGAGGAGGAGGGGGTCAACGGCAGTAGAAGAATTGGGGTGTGGTGCCACGCGGTGCTTCTTGTTCTTGGCGATAGAGATGAGGGGAAAAGATCCGGGGTGGAGGAATGCGGTGGCCGCCGACGGCGGAGAGCGGGGGAGGAGAAGGGAGTCGACGACGATAGAAGAATCGGAGAACGGTGCCTGGAGTTCTTGGCGATAGAGATGCAGGGGAAGAGATTCGGCGAAGAGTGAGTGAGGCGGGAGTCGAGGAGGCGAGGGAACACTAGCCGCCGCCGCCACCCCCCTCACTCTCTCAGTCACGCCCATGGTTTGAAATTCCGGTCGGTTTTTTCAGAGTTCGCAAATTTAAATTTTGAATTTTGAATTTCGATTGATTTTTAAGTAAAATTTAACGAAATTCAACGGAAAAACCAGTAATCCGGCGGTTACGACGTCTTGGCATGGCTGGCGATAATTGCGCCGAGATTGATTTTTTAACCCTGGTCACGCCTTCACGCGGTAACCGGCTCGGGCTCACCCAAGACTCTACCACTCATTCCAACCCACCCAACCCCAAACCTTGGGTCGAAACTGTACGAACCCAAAATTTCTTAACGCAAACCAAACCAAACCAAACCAACCCGTTTTCAGTACAAACTCAACCCAAATCAAACCATTAGCTACCTCAATCCGTTAAAATCCATCCAAAAGCCAACCCGAATTGAAACCCAACCTGTTTCGCCCGTTCCAATCCAACCTATTACCAGGTCTATGTGTGAGCTAGCGCAGATATATATCCTGGTCAATACTTTCTAGGGATCGGAAAGAAAACACAGGCCTCTTAAGGCATTTAAACAATTGTGGAGAATAAGATGCTATGCTCACCAGCGCCACAGTTAATGGCATAAATAAACTTGATTTGCTCATAAGCTAAGGGGGGAAAGGTAGAAGTATGCGTTGTTAACATTGCAGTGCCAGCCAGCCAGCTAGCTAAGTACGTTCTCACTAAATCTAGAAATCCATACAAAATTCGCATTCGTTCAGCAGCCATAGAGAATTATAACACACAAGTCACATACATACAAATGCACACGTGATCCTATTCTCCCCAAAATATCTTTTTTAGGCAAAGATGGTGAACCGACCACCGTTACTAACGATTAACAAAATATCTTTCTTTTTTAAACAAGCATTGTCGACGATCAAATCGCCGATCTTATGAATATATAAATGAAAAGAGGAAAAATATGCGTGACTTCTGGGAGTGGATCTAACTTGCTCTTTATTGCTATGAACTCGCAATTACAAACACTGGGAGTATCTAAAAACACAACACTTTGCTATATCTTGCTTGATGTCTTCTGCTTGTGCTGTCTATGCTGTACCCCGTGTCCTCTGTGTCCGTCCGTCCTTCCATGACTCTCCTTAAATAGTTGATGAAGCGGTGGCAGTTATCCCATGAAGAGACATCCGTTGGGAGCGATGCGCCTGGTCGGGAAGAGACGGCAGTTTGGCGGTTTCACTAACTGTAAAGGCGGTTGGTGAAAACGTCAACTGTTCTGCGGTTAATGATTCAGGAGACGTTAAATCATCAGCCGTAATAATGTTGCATTATGTGGAATATGAAACACGTGGTTCATTCATCACATAGTGAGTGGCGTGGTCGGAGACTTGATCTAAACGCCTGTTCATAGCTTTACGAGCACTTACCTGGTCGTGGACTAGGCTTGGAACTTTGTCCGACCAGGGTATTTATTATATAACTTCTGTAATACCTATGACCAGTTAGGTCGGTGGTCTTAGAAGATACGACCACGAAGACGTATGTCCTTTATCATATATTAAGATAATATATGAATATTTTAATCCTCAACAAGCATCTACTGCATCTAGAGAACAAACACCTTATGGAGCAACAACAAACACCCCCTTAGAAAAAGGAGTGAGGGCAACCCCTCCACTCACACCGGTGATAATCACAACTGCACCAAGCACCACCATACGACCACCCGACGCGCGCCACCATAACTGTAATATCTATAGGAGTAAAGATGATTGTAGCCTTCTGCATACTTCTGCAAATGCCCAAATAAGTTGAAACAATTGGTCGTCATCACCTTTATATTTGATTTCAATCTACTTCAACTTCTGACACTGGAAATAAAAGTATTTTGGTTCGGACATTGGAGAGAGCCAGCTCCTGTTGGCCTTTCGCTCGGTCCTCGTGGAGTCATCTGAAAACTTTTGGCAATATAAACGATTCATGTAAGATAGTTTAGCAGGGATGAAGAGAAGAGTCACGTAAAGATCTTCTCCAAGTTAGGGGCCTTCTGCAGGAATCTCCCGGTGGCCTTTAATTCGGCGTTCGCGTCACTTTCGTCGAGTAATCATCTCTCAAGTGACAAGGTTTTTAGGTTGTCGAATTAATGTTAGGAATTTATCCAATTCATTTGTAGCATCACCTAAAATGTACATAGATCAAACTTAAAGTTGAGCTAACGATCAGTCAATCCTAGTTCAGTTGCAAACAATGGAAATTAATGTTAATGTTGAAATCTTAAATGACGCAATAGAAATGCATGCATGGAATGGAAAATTCTCTCGTAATATCGCCTGAAAACCTTCGAGCACCAAACATGCGTGGACAGCGCTGCCATGAAGCGTGGCTTGATTTCGCAAAGAGATCCTCTTTGTGGTGCCGAAAAACATTACAGAAATCGATGCTTTTGCAAGGGAGTTCGTTCCAACTAATGAGATGCAGTTGCTACGACCGAGATATATAGTGAAATAATCCCAACACGCAGGGAAGCAAGACCAGGCGCCGTGATAACCAGCACATCTCCGGGGCTCCTCTTGCAATCAAGAACAGCCAAGTTCTTCAACGTGTGGGAAGTGATGTCGTGGAATCCATTGTGACAACGTTCAAGCTCTAGATCTTCCGGCACGGGGCACCCGACGGATCTGCCCCGCGGAACGGCTGACCAAGGTCACGTAAGAATGATGCAGTCCTGAGGCGCCGGCAGGAGCTGGCGCCCCAGACGGGGTAGTTCATATGGATCACCAAGGTAAGTGATAGCCGTGATCTCGAGCACCGAAGGGCGGTACGTGATGCTGCGGCGAATCCATATATCGGCGTGCCGCCGCTTCCGGCGATCGTCGGCGAGGACAAGATTTGTCCGGAGCGCATCCAAGGCCGGGGCACTGTGAGACATCAGCTGGTTCGTGGTGAAACCCTCCATCTTTCCCACTTCTCCATGAGGGCGTCACGAAAGTCTGGGCCGGTACTTCGGAATCCGTGGATGTCGAGGTTGATGCGAGGCGCCGAGCGCCACAGGTCCGCCCACCTCTTGGACAGCGCGCACGTCCTCACGACCTGCTGCGCCGGGAGGAAGGAGAGGACGGAGTGGAGGAGGGCGCTCAGTCGGTCACCGGCGGAGCCGCCTGCGTGGCCCCGCTCGGTGATGGTGGCGGCCTCCATCGATCGCATGGAGACGTTTGTGCGGAGAAGGGCTATGGATAGTTGGATGGGTCGGAGTAGATCAGGGCAAAGCGTCGAGCCCCTGTGGGTCTTGGCAAGCCGTCCGATCCGACGCGCACGGCTCGGATCAAGAAGGGCAAAAGGCTTCGAAGACGTTACGATTCTTACTAACACATCCCGCTCGGACTGGAAAACTCTGCATCGGCATCGAGGTATTCAACGCAGCATACACATACTGAACTCAGCATGACCAGTGAGAGCACAGATATCCTAGCTAGTCTGCTTCCTAGGCATCGACATGGTTCTAGTTCTAGGCTTATAGTAATCTAGGCATATAGTAACAACTGTGGAGTATAAGATGCTGGTGGCATAATTAAACTTGCTTTGCTCGTAAGCTAACAGAGAAATGTAGGAGTATGCATTGTTAACATTGCATTCGCAGCTTGCTCATAGATCATATAGAAACGAGCTGATACTAGATGGATGTTCCTTAACTAAAAACAAACAGAACATAATTATTTGTTTTTCGGTTTGCATTGCACGTTCGGGCGTAAATGGCTCATTAGTGGCTCTCTTGATTACGCTATTAGTTGCTCACTTGATTGTGTGGATGGCTCATTAGTGGCTCTCTTGATCACGCTATTAGTTGCTCACTTGATTGCATGTAATGCGTAGGAATTCATGCATGTAACGTATATAGTTGTCTTGATCAGAACAAAAGAGAGGAAAAAAACTAGAAAAGCTGTAAACGCTGGGTTTTTGTCGTGTCCAGGAGCGCGTGCGTGTCCAGGAGCGTGTGTGTTTGTTCAAAAGGTCCAGGCATTTTCGCGTGTGTAGACACCGAGTGGGCTGACGGTTCTTGCTTGGTATCAGAACTTTATGCTCTCCTGGCTGTAAAGATGTCGCATGACGGTTCACATTCTCCTACCAGGTCGCCTCTGGTGCAAGGCGACGACAACACTACTCGCACGATCAATCTCGGTAGCAATGGCGATCGCGACAATGCCTTTACAAAGTTTCATTTTGACCTGATTCTGCTCGCTAAGGTTTCGCACTCACGGCCCCCTCTTGCGCCAATATCAACCCAAACAGAACTGACTCAAAATATTCCTAATTAATTGGCCAGGTCCATCCCATACTGGACTTGTGGTTGCACAGTATGACCCAGATCAATGGCTTACAAAGTTAAGTCCTTGTGGTCCATCCCAATGCGCCTCACGCACCCCCTTTTATTGCACGATCACCAGCCCGAGCATAAATCATTTTTGGTTCATCTCGACCAAATGACAATCCCTGCCATGGTACAACATCTTTTAATAAAAGTGGCCTCACACCACAGTTCCATAGATCTTTAGTCAAATTCATTCATTCTTTGAGTATGTGATCGCGAGTCCTGCGAGTAACTAAAGCACGGCTAAGCAATAATACGCGCCCGTGTTGGTAATACAAATGTCTAACCAGTAATTAACCATCCTAAGGTGTCCATGGATTTATGTCATTCAAAGGGATATTTTATTCTCAATTTATCAATGAGGAATAATGACAATTCGGTAATTAACTACTCCCAAAATCATTTTGTTATAAAACTAGCCATGCATGATAATTTAAAATAATATACTTTTGCAAAATGGGTACAACATGATCAAAGGTCTACGACTTGTCTTCGTTGAAGAGTGGTGGAGCTTCGGTTGCCGGGTCGAAGAAATCTTCTGAAACACCGGAATCTACACGTGCGAAAAGAACAAAATAAATAAAACAACACCAAATGAACTCAAAAATTACAAAACTAGAACCAAATGAAAGGGGCTAATTTTAGACGAATTTAGAAATTTGGATCACCCAAATCGGAGTTCGGATGAGGAAGTTATGGCATTTGGAAGTTTCAAATCACATAAAATGATGAAAACTAGAATTTTCAGAATTTTTAAAATTATTTTTCTAAAGAAAAATCAATTTATTGCGATCATGCTGACGTCAGTGACCGATTTATAATTTTAACCGAATTATTTTTTAAAAGAAAATAAAATGAGTCACTAACAGGTGGGCCCCACGGCCTGTATAGACTGGGTCCACAGGCAGGCGCTAGTAGTGGACCGGGCACACGGCACAGTGTGCTCGGTGCGCTAGCGCAAGCTGCCACGCCAGCGCTGACGCGGTAGCCATGTGTGCAGAAGGGCTGAAGTGGCGCTGAGTTGGCGGCCACGTCGACGGCAAAGCGGCGGCGCTCGGGGACCGATGGCTTGCCGGCGATTGGCGGGGCGGTGGCTGGATGGGAGTGAGGGGAACCGAGTACGCACGGTTTTGGAAGCGGGGTGGCGAGGGATGGCCGGCAACGAGGATGAGAAGCAGCGTCGGTGGCGGTTGACAGAGGCGTCGACGCTCCGATGGGCTCCAGAGGGCGGGGAGGCTTGCACTAGGACGGCGCGACTGGCGATCTTGGAGGCGGGTCGGCAGACCGGAGGAGGCGGGTGGCGGGCTGAGGCGACAATGAGCTCGCGGCCGGAGGAGGAAAGCTCCAAATTCAGCTGGAGGTGAATGAGGGAGAAAGAGAGGAGGGCAAAATGGAGAGAGGGGAACAAGGGGCGGCCGGTGCGCGCATAGGGAGGACAAGAGGGGAAAACCGAGGCGGAGCTTCATGCAGCGCTGCGGTAGCGCAGGCGGCCGGCGGGAAACGAGGGAGAAGGAGCGGGAAAAGGGGAGAGAGGCGGGCGGCGATGCGACGTGCTCTGACGTGGGCACGGCGGCGGGCTCGAGGCGGAGGAGCTGGGTAGTGTCGATGAATCGGTAAAAAGAAAGAAGTCGAAGGGTAAAAGAAATAAAATTTGTTCCTTATTTCATTAGCTTTCTTTTGGCACCTGGATCACGCAGTAGATTAAAAGTTATGACTGGCGAAATGTTGGGTATAGTCGGTTGCACCTAGGTTTTGATCTAGTTAGAGGCTAGATTTTTGAATATAATTTCACCATATTTCCAGGCTGATAAAAATAACTTTATTTGGATCAGTGGTTTAAAAGTTAGAGCCTTTTCTTTAGGGCTGTTCTGATTCAAGGGCAGACTGCGGTTAAAGTTTTTCATTGGATGGTTAGACCTCTGTATTGGCCGAATTAGAGTTTACCATCAACTAGAGTTTTGTAGCCAGTTAAGTTAAGAAAATTTGAGCACTGGTTTCAGGTCTTTTGGACTTACGGTTTTTATTGGTGAAATTTTTAGTAAAACTTCCAAATTAGGGATAATAGAAATGTTTGGGTAAATTGATCAAATTGAACTTTTATTTGGTTAGTTTGACTAGAGATTGAGGAGGCGTGATTCGTTTGCGGAAAAACAGGGGAGAAGTACAGCACGCAGGCGAGGCGAGTCGTCCGATTTCAAAAGAATCAACACTCCGTCCGGTTCAAAGCGATGGCGGTCTTCTTCTTGGCGCCACGTTCTTCATCTTCGCCCCGATTGCGTCTGTCCCAGTCGGGGCATGAAGTGTTTCGGTGTGGTGGCGGGCATCGAGCTTGAATGTTCCTTCAAGGAACATGCGGCGATGTGGTCGGAGGGCCACAAGTCCTCGATGTGCAGCAGAATCCGGCTAGTATCATCAAATGGGAGACCGTCCCGGCAAGACTTCTTCCTCCGGCTTCCACAAAGGTTCGATTCGGACTACGGGCGGTTCTGCACCACGGTATCCTCGGCTTAGGTTCCACTGCGGCTTTTACTCGGCACCTCTGCGAGGGTTCTATTGGAATCCCGCACCATCTCGCACCTCGTCGTTTGTTCCTCCAAAGAATTGTTTCCGACTTTCCGTCGTGAGTGTCGGTCGTCTTACTGCCGGTGCATCGGGGTCTCGCCATGCCCACCCCCGAGACCTTGGGGCGTCGATGTGGTGACAGTACTTTACTTGTGGATTCGCATGATGCCTTTGTCTTTGTTTGATTCGGGGCTACATACTCGTTCGTGTCTTTGGAGTTTGTTAGAAAAGTGGGTTTGAGTTTTCACTTATTTCGAGTCGGTGGTAGTCGGCTCCCGGAGGACTTATTTCTAGCTCTACCGTCTGTCCGGTTGTTCTATACTTATTGATGATGAGGTTTTCTTTGCAAATCTTATGGTTATTCAATTGGCACCATTCGATGTTATTCAGGTATGGGTGGTTATTCCAATACCGTGCCAAGATTTGTTGTTTACGGAAGGCGGTGACCTTCTTGGCTCCTTCGGTGAAGAAGCGGTATTCGAGCGCAACCGTCGATTCGATATTTGTCTTGGCTAATCTATTCCCTAGCCGTCGTGCTTCGACCATCGGATTACTTTGTTCCCTCAATGAGAAGGCGATTCTTGGCGTATTGAGAGATTCGATTGTGAAGGAGTTTTCCGATGTCTTTCCTATAGAACTTCTGGAATGCCTCCGGTGAGAAAGTGGAGTTCCGGATTGATCTTGTTCCGGGAACTCGGCCTTTGTCCAAGTCTCCTTACCGTTTGGCTCGGCCATTTCAGGAAGAATTGAAGAAACAATTGGACGACCTGCTGTCCAAAGGTATGATTCAGCGTAGCGTATCGCCTTTGGGGCGCTGTTCTTTTATTAAGAAGAAAGATGGCGGTGGCGTATGTGCATGGATTATCGGGCGCTTAATCGAGATTGTGAAGAACAAGTATCCTTTGCCTCGCATTGAGGACCTTTTCGACCGATTGAAAGGAGCTAAGATATTTTCAAGATTGATCTCGATCGGGTTATAATCGATTCGAGTTCGTGGCGGGATATTGAAAGCGGCTTTCTCTACGGTATGGTCATTATGAGTATAAAGTTATGTCTTTTGGACTAACGAATGCTCTGCGATTTTCATGGAAGCCATGAGCGTTATCTTTGCATCAATACCTTGATGATTTCGTTGTGGTATTCATAGATGATATCTTGATTTATTCCAAGTCGAGGAGGATCACACCCACCATTTGCGGTTGGTACTTGAAACTTTAATAGAGAATCAATTCTATGCCAAATTGAAGAAGTGTGAGTTACGGATTTACGAAGTTGGATTTACAGGTCACGTTATTAATCGAGAAGGGTATTTCGATTGATCCTAGCAAGATTTCGACGGTGGTAGAGTGGAAGAGACCAACCAATGTTAAAGAAGTAAGGAGCTTTACGGGTTTAGTGGCTATTACGGCGGTTTGTGGAGGGTTTCTCAACCATTGCTAAACCGATGTCGATTGACACGAAAGGTGTTGGGTTCGATGATGCGATACTTGTGGCTTGATTTTGCACTTTGAAAGATAGATTAGTGATTGCTCAATTCTTACTCTTCACGAGCACAGGAAGAGATTCACTATCTATTGGATCGTCCATAGTTGGACTTGGTTGTGTACTCATGCGGGATGGTAAAGTGATTGCTTATGCATCGAGGCAATGAAGAAGCATGAGCAATTATCCACCCATGATCTAGAGCTTGCTGCGATGATTCATGCTTTGAAGATCTGGCGTCATTATTTGTCTGGCGAATCTTGTGATGTATTCACCGACCACAAGAGCACGAAATACATCTTTACCCGAAGGACTTGAACTTGAGGCAGAGGAGATGTCTAGAGTTGATCAAGGACTATGATCTTACTATTCAATACCATCCGGCAAGGCTAATGTGGTAGGCGATGCCTTGAGTCGCAAGGCGACACCTCCTATCCTCGATTGTCTTATTGCGACTTTGGCGTATGGATATTTCATACGCTGCGGGTACCACGAGCATCGAGACTCGATTGATTTTAGAGTCGACCCTTCCGGATCGGGTGCGAGTAGCAATGAACAAGATCGGATGCTCCAACAGTGAGAAGCGTTGTCTTGAGGGCAAGGAAGGTCACCGGTGTGGATAAGTTTGATTCTTTGCGATTTAAGGACGCCTTTGTGTGCCACAGAGTCTCGGGTTAAATTAGAGATTTTGAAAGAGGCCCATCGTACTCCTTATCACTGTACATCTGGTGAGACCAAGATGTACAAAGATTTAAAGAAAAGTTTACGGTGGAAGCGGATGAAAATTGATATCGCCGCGATATGTGGCTTCATGTGGGGTGTGCCCGGTAGGTCAGAGTGAGCACAAGCGACCAGGAATTATTGCAACCCTTAGAGTACAGTTTGGCCTTGGGACGATATATCTATGGATTTTGTGGTTGGTTTACCTCGCCTTGCCGAGGAAAGGATGCTATTTGGGTAATTGTAGACCGGTTCGATAAGTTTGCACATTTCATTCCTATTCGTACAACCAATTCGGCAGCGATTTGGCTCCTCTTTATGTCACGAAATTGTGCGTTTACGAGTGCCAAAGACCATTGTTTGATCGAGATGCCAAGTTCGTTTGAAAGTGCAGGAAAGTTTGCGAGTGCATTGGGCACACAACTCCGTCTTAGCACGACCTTTCATCCCCAAGCAGATGGGCGATCGGCGCACCATTGGACATTAGAAGACATGCTCGGTGTTGTGTTTTATCACAGAAAGGGAATTGGGAAGAGCATTTAGCCTTGGCGAGTTTGCTTATAACACAGTTATCATTCCGATGTCATTTGCACCATACGAGGTTCTTTATGGGCGTAAGTCAGAGTCCCGTTGTCTTTGGGATGAGGTTGAGAGCAGGCGATCTTAGGTCCCGACCGGGTTCAGCAGACAGATGGCTAGAGTGGCGCGAGGTTAAGCGAATTTGTTGGTACGCTTGAGCGGCGTAAGAAAACTGCTGATGTCGAGAAGGCGAGATTTGGAATTCGAGGTGGGAAATGAAGTTCATTGATGTAATACCGACTGCTCGTAGCATGGCCCATGTGGCATGAGGAGTTGTGTGGTGGGATTAGTCTCACATTGCTTGTCTCAAGAGAGTTGTAGTAGTATATAATGCTGTTGGATCCAAACCACGAGCACCTCGGGTTAACCCTTTTACATGAAGCGAGGACGAAAGTGTAAGTGAGGTGCTATGTGTGTGCTGAGTCCGCCCCGGTGAAATTTGGGCATTGAGCCGAATTTGGGTCGAGTGTTACTGGATGGTATCGAGCATCAACCTTGTTGCGAGGTGGCGTGCGGGGCGACAGCGCGGGCATATGGCGCATGTCACATGTGGGCTGGGTGGACACATGGCATGGCATATGTCGCGGCACTGGACGCCGGGCGTGTCTGAGGGGTGGTTACGGGCATTTGCCGTGTATCGCGATTATCTTGTCGAGCGTCGGCCCTTAAGTGGGGTGAATGTAATACCGACTGCTTTCGTAGCATGGCCCATGTGGCCCATGAGGAGTTGTGTGGTGGGATTAGTCTCACATTGCTTGTCTCAAGAGAGTTGTAGTAGTATATAATGCTGTTGGATCAAACACAGCACCTCGGGTTAACCCTTTTACATGAAGCGAGGACGAAAGTGTAAGTGAGGTGCTATGTGTGCGGAGTCCGCCCACGGTGAAATTTGGGCATTGAGCCGAATTTGGGTCGGTGTTCAGAGTATCGCCATCTAAAGGCGTAGTGCGTTTGACGGCACCAAAGGAAGCTTAGTCCAAGGTATGTTGGACCCTTCCCAATCGTGGCACAATTGGAAAGCTAGCGTACCGTTTGGACCTTCCGATTCTATGAGTGGGGTTCTAGCGTGTTTCATGTTTCGATCTTGAGAAGTTTACGAGAGACCAGATCATGTCATTCCTTTGGAGCCTTTGATTGTCAAGCAAGACCTTACCTTGAGTCCGACGGTGAAGATTTTAGAAGAATCGAGCGGGTTCGAGAATAAGACCACGAAGTATGTCAAAGTTCTTTGGTCTCATCGGTGAGAGAGAGGCCACTTGGGAGTTAGAGTCCCGCTTGCGAGAGCAATACCCCGACTTGTTTGTCTCAGGTAACTACCTAAGCTGTTCATCTATCTTTCTCGAAGTTTGTGCGTAGATTCGAGGTCGAATCTTTTCTAAGGGGGTTAGAGTGTAATACCTCATTTTATCCAGCTAGGTTGTTTTGTTTCAATTGTCTGGAAATTTTATTCGAAATCGAGATTTTTAACTTTCCGGAATCGAATCGGTAAAAAGAAAGAAGTCGAAGGGGGTAAAAGAAATATCTTTCGTCAGATTTTCCAAACAGCGAAGTATTTGTTAATGTCGTCAACTTTGGGCGCGAGCCAGCGGCCTGTGGCCCAAGAGGCCGTACTGGCCCATGTAGGGGCGACCAGGGTGGGCGCCACTCCCCCCAAAACCCTAGCACCTCCTCCTCCCTCCCCCAAGCCGCCACCTCCTTCCCCCTCTCCCCCACACGGCGCAGCACCTCCTCCTAGGCGCCTCCTCCTCGGTGGTGGCGCCATTGGTGATCCCTGGAGCTCTTCACCTTGGTTCTTCCTTGGCCGGCCTCCGCGTCTCCTCGGCGTCATTGTTTTGGGGCCAGCCATTGAAGGAGAGGAGCAACCTTCGGGAAGTTGATCCTCATCGTTCTTCGGGTCTACAAGGGTAACGAGAGACCCCATCGCTGTTTGACTGCGTTAGAGTTGTCGATTTAATGATTTTGGTAGTACCGCTTAATCTCTGTTAGTAGATTGATTCGGTACAGAATGTTGTAACTCGGTTTTGGGTATCTTAGAGGCAGAATTGGATGTCTTCGCCTTCTAGAGATTTGTTCCTTATTTCATTAGCTTTCTTTTGGCACCTGGATCACGAATTTTCACCCAGTAGATTAAAAGTTATGACTGTTTTACTACGTACTGGTCTGTCTGTCAGAAATATTGGGTATAGTCGGTTGCACCTAGGTTTTGATCTAGTTAGAGTCAGAATCAGGTCGGCCACCCAACTAGATTTTTGAATATAATTTCACCATATTTCCAGGCTGATAAAAATAACTTTATTTGGATCAGTGGTTTAAAAGTTAGAGCCTTTTCTTTATGGCTGTTCTGAATTCTGGGCAGACTGCAGTTAAAGTTTTTCATTGGATGGTTAGACCTCTGTATTGGCCGAATTAGAGTTTACCATCAACTAGAGTTTTGTAGCCAGTTAAGTTAAGAAAATTTGAGCACTGGTTTCAGGTCTTTTGGACTTACGGTTTTTTATTGGTGAAATTTTTAGTAAAACTTCCAAATTAGGGATAATAGAAATGTTTGGGTAAATT
This sequence comes from Hsuehochloa calcarea, assembly GCA_036346395.1. Lineage (NCBI taxonomy): Eukaryota > Viridiplantae > Streptophyta > Magnoliopsida > Poales > Poaceae > Hsuehochloa > Hsuehochloa calcarea. Next base: position 21,994,244 of record CM070600.1, read on the forward strand.
GATCAAATTGAACTTTTATTTGGTTAGTTTGACTAGAGATTGAGGGAGGACACGTGTAGCATTGCCATATTCGTTTACCCTCATTTCGATTATTTTATATTGTAGGCGGTGAAGCGGTGAGTGGAGGGGTATCTCAATTACCTCCTAACCCGTTCTGTGTGGCGGTAAATAATTTGTATTCTATGATTGATGCCATGTATGATGCGTGAATGAATGATTATATTTGTTCGTATTTGTAGATGAATGCCATGTGTTCTTTTCATTTATGAGTACTATTCAATATTGACATGGGATCTCATCATGACATGCATACATTACTTTTGTTTGATTGGACGGCTGTACTGCAAAGCCGTTTGAGGATAAGATAAAACGAACAAAAGTTTAGTACCCAGCAATCCTACAAACTGAGGCTCTCCGAATTGTGGGCCCTCCGAAATCTTTCGATGGCCTTAAATTTGCTGCTCACGCCACCATCGAGAAAACATCTCTCGGGCGACAAGGATCTCAGGTTGCAGAATATGGGGACTCCGTAAAATTCCTTATCTAGCATAGCCTGAAATACAGAGATCAGAACAAAATTGAGTGAACGATCAGTCATCCTATAGTTCATGCATTCATGGGATAGAAGATTCTCTAGTAAGGAAAGCATGCATACCACATGGCCTGAAAATCTGCGAGCTCCAAACTCGCCACATTGAACATGCTGACAAGAATACTTGTGCAGTCAACAACAGCCAAGTTCTTCAATGTGCGGGGGAAGTAATGTCGTGGAATCCAGTATTGTAACAGCGTTCAAGCTCTAGATCCTCCAGCACGGGGCACCCGGAACGGATCTGCTCCGCGAAACGGCTGTCCAAGAAGGTGCAGCCTTCTGAGGAGGCGAGAGCTGGCGCCCAGATGGGGCAATTCATATGGACCAGCGTCATCATATGGACGATCAGTGGTAATCTTGATCTCGAGCACCGAAGGGCGGTACCCGATGCCACAGTGAATCCATCTATCGGCGCGCTGCCGCCGCAGGCGGTCGTCGCCGACGAGAACGAGAACTACCCGGAACGCATCCAGCGTCGGGGCATCGTAGAAGGTCAGGAAGCCGGTGGCGAAATCCTCCATGTTCGCCGACATCTCTTCCAAATCCTCGTGGAGGTAGAGATCGGCTCTTGAGAAGTCATGGCAGTCGAGGTCGATGCACGGCACCGAGCGCCACAGGTCCGTCCACCTCTTGGACGACACGCTCCTCTGCACGACCTGCTGCGTCGGGAGGAAGGAGGGCGTCCGGCAGGGAGCTCAGCCGGTCGCCGGGGGAGCCGCCTGCACGCAGTGTTTTACTTTTCGGTAGCAAAATTTTTTCGGAGGGGACCGGTAGGGCCGGTTACCGGCGAAAACCGGAAATTTTGGCCGATTTCGGCCGAAATTTTCAAAAAAAATTTGAAATTTTTGAATTTTAACTTTACAAAAATAATCAAATTTAAACATAATTCATACAAATTCAAATTTTTTTGAATAAATTTCATCAAAACCGAAATTTCGCTATCGGTTTTAATTTTTACCGGCTACCGCCGGTAACACCGGTTACCACCGGTGGTAACCGGCGAAATTTCGCCGGTAGCGAAATCCCTGCCTGCACGGTCCCGCTCGGTGTTGGTGGCGGCCGCCATCTCGCGTGCATGCAGGGATGTTTTACAAGAAAAGGGAAACACTGCCTTTTCCATGTTCATTTCAATGTTCAGATGGAGACGTAAGCACCGACGGCTCAGCTCGATCCACTGAGCCCAGTTTTATTATTATTATATATAAAAAAACAAAGTCAAAATAGATGACGCGAACTGCACTTCCGGTTCGGATGAATTTAAAGAAAAGGAAAAACACTGCCTTTTCCACGTCATCGAGTTGGTTTGGGGTCTCACGGGCCAGGACCCAGGAGCCTCAAAAAATATCTCCCTGCCTCGCCCCAGATTCGGCGTCGTATCGTATGGTCCCGCTGGACGAAAGAAATTGTTGGGAGCACCCCCGCGCGGCTGTGCCTACAACCCTCCTACATCTAAATACCGCTGTACTGAGTATAGAAGGAGCCCAACTGACTACTGTTGATGATGAACGTGAACATGTTCTTCAGACTTTCGTGAAATTATCGATATTTTTTTGTGGTGAAATTCAGGTAATTGAACATATCTAACTAAAACGGTGATTAATCGAAAAGGAGAGAGAAAACAATTATTATATTTCGAAAAAACTTTTATAGAACTTTTAGCAAAGTTCGCTTACTATAAACAAAAAAAATTAACTACATATTTTTCTCACATGATAAAACCGCATACGTCATTTCTATAAAAAAAAATATTTTTGCCATGTGTTGTTCGCAACAACTCTATCCATCTCTCGGCTCATTTATAATCTCTCATTGTTTATCTCCAAACCTAAAAAATGAGTGTCTCACTCTCTATTTTAAATTTTAATCTAATTAATAATATAAAGCCACATATGTTCTCCTTTCGTGCTCTTGTAGGTCATATAACTGTATTTACTTTAGCGAATGTATAATATATTCACATTACTCGTAATTTATTATGATTTTATATATACGCTTATAGTAATGATTCTGAAAGTCGTCATCCATCGCATAAGTAGCCATATCTAATATTTAGAAGGCACTTCAAGGGCAAGTACAATTTATACAAAAATCGTATATTATCTCATCTCTCTCTCTCCACCCCCCATGTGGCCTCATTCTATCTAGTACAATTGCAAGCTCACAACTATGCATTGTCTTGCTTCTACCTCTAGTCTATCCGCCATCTCCTACGTGTTCCAAGCGCCAGACTAGCCCCCTCGACCAACCGGTAGCGAGTGCACGATTGTATTAGACTAGAGCAGCTTGTGGAGACACCTTATCTTTAATAAACAAATACTACTCCTTTATCCCTAGGTGTGCCAATGTAAGTCGATAACATTTCCAATGCTCCCATCCCTCATGGTTCTATTGGTGCTCCCACTTTTCGTAAACGATATAAATGGTAAAAAAATCAAAAAAAAAGTTACATAGGGGATAATATTATCAATCACGTTACAAAAGTTCAACTGAAAACACTACATATATCAGGATAAACAAAAAGACAAATTTATGTATAGCGGCTTTATCTTTTTCCTTTTATTTCAAATATCCTTTTCAACAGATTTTTGTCTTTTTGTTTCCAATTTTTAGGTCGAATCTAGATTTTTTGTATGATATATTTTAAATTGTCTATCTGACGAGGATAAAATTCCTAAAATTAAAAGCCACATAGCTTATGTGGTCGTAAACCTCGAGGCTAACAACACCTGTGGTCGTTAGAATCCCAGAGGTCACACGATGGGTAACCTAGTCGGAGGGTCCTCTACCCATTGCTCGACCAGTTGGCTACTCGTTGAAGCTTTGAATTGGCACTTGGGCTCAGTTCCAAGTATATTGCTTCCGTGTACGTGATGAATGGAACATGTGTCTCAATTTCTCCAATCCACACGACGTTTCTGGCCCTAAGTCACTAACAATAACTACCCTATGGTTTTGTCTCTCAATTATATCAACCGCTGATCAGTTGGCATTTCACTAACTGTCATCGCCCCTCCGACCAGTGCGTCACTTCCAAGGGACATCTTTTCCAGGAATAACTGTCACCTCTTCGCTAATTATTTAAGGATAGATGATGAACAACGAAAGAGGATCGAAGGAAGCAAGACCCAATGATCTGAAGACAATTTAGGTTGTAGCAAGCAATACACTCAGTATAACTAGGGCTAGTCTGACGCCTTATTAGAGGCACCCCCTGTAAAGATCTAGTTCATTGCAATAAAGAGTTACCCCATTCTCATCCAAGAACTCTAAGCCATTTTCCTCTTTTTTATTTCGTAAGACCGGTCAAAGGCCAGATTAAGATGATCAAACTCAGCCTACGGTCGGGAATCCACCGGATCAAGCTAAGTCCACCACAAAGCCCACCAAGGTGGTAATCTCCGACTGCGCCCCATTATGGAGGCTACTTGTAGAAGCCCTCGAAGGCTCTCCCTTAGTTACAATGAGAGCTCGTTGGAAGATTATTGTTGGGGACATGAGGTTACCACAATCAGTGATACTAATCAAGATGTTGTGCACCATCCTCCACGACATAACTCGCCAACACCCGTTGGTGGAAATGACGCGAGCGCTCAGGCACTGGCCCGAAAATGGCGAAGATAATAGAACTGGTGAACATCAATCAGTTAATTCACCTGTTTCTACCCCACTGCGCATGATGGGTTGGATAGGGCAAACTAGAAGGTCATAGGGGAATTCAAGCCATCGAACACCTTCTGCTAGCGGGAATCCCCAAGACCTTCGGCAATAATTCAAAACCTGTAGCGAGTTCACGATATTTTGAATAACCCAGATCCTATTCTAGCAGAGACTCTAGGTTATGTTCAATTTACAGACAAGTATAGGAGATCCTTCAACATACTATGCAACGTACAGAGATGTATATGGAACAAAGGAACTCGTAAAGTCACACTATGATTTCGTCCCAGCATTCCTCCCTTAGCAGGGGACAACATGATCGAACTAGAAACCATTCGATACCAAGATCTCCTCAAAGATTCTGATAAGGAGTCACGAGGGAAGACGACTCTTTCTTGAAGCCACTACTCCCCCCTCGTCAAGAGGAATTACCACTTGGCTCGGGTAATCTTTGACATCACCTGAACTAGGCGGTCGATCGAAGGCGATATACCAACATCCACGACCGGATTGGGACACAGATACTCGGAATGCTAATCCGAGGTATCGGTCTCCAACCGACTACAATCGACTCCTTTTCAAAGAAGATGTCATGACTCGATTAGGGGTTGTCGAGCATTCTCAGTAGGGCTCCAAGCAGTACGCTGGTCGAACAGGTTTCGACTAGCAAATATGGAGAAGTTCAACGGGACTCAAAATCCATTTGAATTTCTCTAAATCCATACTTGGAGAAATTCTAATGGATGGCAAACTACTTGACTGCGGTCCTTGAAGGATCTGACTGGTCTTGGATGCTTAACTTACCGGTCGAATCAATTTACACTTGGGAGCAACTCTGCGACCTCCTGATCTCAAACTTTCAGGGAACGTACGACCGCCTCGGAAAGTAGGACGATCTTCATCGGATCCGACAAGAACCTAATGAGACTCTTCGGCAATATATCAAGAGATTCATCCAGATCTGTAACTCCATTCTCGAGGTCGCAGATTCTTCATTTATATAGGATTTTAAAGTAGGATTGAGGAATCGACAGTTTACAGAGGATATTACGATGAATCCTCTCACGAATGAACGTCGAATTTTTCGACATGGACGATAGGTATGAAGCCGCCAGTGAGGCGGTCGAATGGAACAAGACCATCGATCGAAAGGAGAAAATACCTCAACCCACTGGATAAACTAAAGAAGAAACATAAGAAATTTCTCAAGGGTAAGAAGAAAAGCAGACCCAATAGCAAGGAGGTTCTTGCAATGCCCAAAAAGTTTTCTAAGGGCAAGAAGGATTATTCTGGTCGTTACAAGGCAAAGGCTCCGACCGATGAATGCAAAAAAACAAGAAGTGGTGCCCACTTCATCAGGCGGTAGGGCATGACCTGCGCACCTGCCGAGCCTGGTAAAAGAAGCTGGAGGATTATTATTCATGTAATGGTCTTTTTTTCCCCATACAAGAACTTGGAAAGCCAAACTCTAAGAAGGACAAAGATGGTGACAAAGAGATGGAGTATCATGAACCACATCACACCGTCGACATGATATTTGGCGGATCCTCCTCGTACGAATCAAGGCGTCATCTAAAGGCCCTGGAGCGGTAAGTGTACCTCGTCGAATCTCCGATCACCGTTAAGCCATCCAGGTGGTCGGAGACGGTCATCTCCTTCAGCAAAGAAGATTGCTCCATCCCTTCAACTTGACCGGTAGGTTTCCTATTGTCGTAGAACCTACTATTAATAATTGCAAAGTCAATCGAGTTTTATTGGATGGGGTAGTTCTCTAAATATTTTGTTTAAGGGAGCATCGGAAGAAATACAAATTCTCAAGTCAAAAATAAATCATGTGAAATATGTCTTTCATAGTATAGTTTTAGGATCTACTGCTAAGCTGATAGGGCAGTTTTTCCAACAAGTTACATTTGGAAGACCAGATAATTTTCAAACAGATAAGATTTCATTTGATGTAGTTGATTTTGAATATGTATACAATGGAATTTTTGGTCGTCCAACATTGGCTAAGTTCCTAATAGCTACACATTACGACTATCAGATTTTAAAAATGTTAGGACCAAAAGGGTCATTACAGTTCGGGGAGATAGAAAGATGGAACATGCATGGGATCGTAAATCCCTAGGACTAGTCGATGAACTTCCAAACAGAGAGACTAATCCACCTTCCATGCAGTTAAGCACTCAAGACTAATAGCCCCAAAACCTTCCGACCAGACCAAGAAAGTTCCACTCAATAAGGACGCTTCTCGAAAAGTGTCAAAGTGTCGTTTGGACCAAGAAATGCTAATGCACCCGCCCAAAAAGTACTGGCTGGGGAGGACTCAATCCTAAATAGAAAAAGTCACTCGTCTCCTTCCTCCAAGAAAAATTGGATGTATTCGCCTGGCAGGCATCCGACATGTCCGGAGTCCACAGGGAGGTTATCAAGCATAGGCTAGCTCTCCAGCCTAACAAGAAACCGGTCAAACAAAAGCTAAAGCGTTTTGCGCTAGATCGGAAGGAGGCAATCCAGTCGGAGATTGACAAGCTCCTTAAGGCTAGGTTTATTCGTGAGTTCGACCACCCAACTCTAGAAAATCGAGTTCTTGATGATTTTGGTTGTTTTGCTTCGGGGTTTAAATTGGATTCAATACAAGTCTTCCGCTATGCTTGTATATTGATCTTCATAGCTTTCATAACTACCGGAGTGAAAATCGTGTTGAATCTGATCTTGGTGAAAAAGATATCGTGCTCCTATTCACCCCCTGTGGAGGCCGACTAGAAGGGGGTGAATAGGCGGTTTTAAAAAATCTTTCGGCTAAAATCAATTAATAATGCGGAAGCTAATAACAAATTGATTTTGCACAATTAAAACCTAAATCAACTAGGCTGCACTAAGTGCACCAACAATATGAATACAATTGAATGTGAGCAATCATACAAAAATATATAAGCAATTAAAGCAAGAATGTAAATTGCTCAAGTAAAGCACAAGCACAAACCAAGATGACACAATTATGTTTTACCGTGGTGTTTGGAGACTTGCCGGTCTCCCCTAATCTACGTTGAGGTAAGCCTAATCAAATTGGACCGGCTCCACTAATTAAGCCAACACCTATGAGGTAAGTCCAATAACTTGGACCAGTTCCAAACGAACAAACACCCCGCTACACTAGGATTGCTCTTCCTCCACTCCGGAGATGGCGAGCACCAAACCACTCACAACACGTCGGGCCTTCTCACAAGCTTCTTGAGAAGATCACCGGACACGGCGCCTCCACGCCGTCTAGGTGTCGGCAAACACCAAGAGTAACAAGACTCAACTTTCCCTTCAACTAATCAAGTGTCTAAACTCAGTGGATACTCAATCCACTACCTAAGGCAACACATACACTTAGGGTTTTCTCTCAAATCTCACTAAGTGCAACACATGCACAAAAGAGAAGAGCTGGTTTGCTCTTAGCTCAAAAGAATATCTCACAGCACTAGAATACTTTGCAATGGCAGCAACAACCTTCTCCAACCAGCCAAGATGGGTATTTATAGCCCACACAAAAAAACTAGTCGTTGGAGGAAAGATTCCCTCGAATCAGTGCAGGGCCGGTCTAAGATTCCCTCGAATCAGTGCAGGGCCGGTCTGACCGCCAACTAATGGCCAGTCGGACCGCCCATGCGCCAACAGCTATAAAACTAGCCATTGGACTCACGGCTGGTCGGACCACCAACTAATGGCCGGTCTGACCACCGAAAAATCGGCCAGACCGCCAAGGGTGGGCGGTCCGACCTCCCAAGGAAATACAGCACAATCTGAAATGGTGCTTCTCTGAAAAAATCGTACCGCGAGAACTCCGATACTTCCGCTCCCCGGTAGTACCGTTTATTTAATAGCGGTACTACCGCACAGAGATTCAAATCAAGGGAAAATCGGTCGGACCGCCCAACACATGGCAGTCTGACCGACATGCCACCGGTCGGACCGGTGACCACTGGCGGTCAGATCGGCAGGCTACAGAGAGAGACCTTTTTCACTTCGCTCAAATGGCAAACCACATTCGCCCATTTGAGTGTAACTTCAACAAAGTTTAAAGGTGATATTCTCAACAAGTTGCAAAACACATTTATCAACTTTTAGAATCAACACCACAAGGAATAAGGTACATGGACTTACGTCATTTGCAAAACACATTTGCAAACTTAAGTCACATGCTACAAGGGTTATGCATGAGCCTCGACTATTTGTAAAATACATTCGCAAATAATAGCATCATGCCTAGATGAGCTAGAGCAAACACAATGAGCTATCAACACATGACAAACTCATGCTACTACTTAAGACCCCTCTTAATAGTACAAAAACCTATACTACCAATCCAGTCTTCCAACCAAACACCAAGAACGGTAAAAGACTAGGAACACATTCTTAGCCCTAACTAGTCATACTTTTGCTTTGCATCTTTTTGAAGCTTGATGACACACATCATCACTTCAAGTCCGGGTCATTAACTTGATAATCATCAACACATGATGATCCTTTGCTTGACCTCCATCAACACATGATGATCCTTTGCTTGACCTCCATCAACACATGATGGGTCTTCTCTTGTCTTGACGTCTCTTGTCTTGACGATCAACTCATGATCATTTCTTCTTCTTGATAAGCATCAACTCATGATGCATCCTTTACACCAAGCTCTTAACTTTAATGTCATTGACACATGATGACATCCAAAGTCTTCATCACCTTGGAACATAACCTATTCATCCAACTCATGGGAAAATATTAGTTCCACAATGTGATTACCATTAGTTACCACAACAAACCATTATCACATAATGGTGGGACAAGATACTTCAATCTTTCCCTCATTGGTAATTAATGATAATCACTTCAATTACACATAAATTGAATGTAGATAATGTAACACAACGTGAGTATATATGAACTACACAAGTTACATATACTCATGACATGAGTATACAAAACATGAGTATGCAAAATGTGTGCATACACAAGTATGCAAGAACTACACAAGTTCTATATACTCAAAACATGAATACACAAAAACTACACAAGTTCTATATACTCAAACGGATATGTTTCAAAGTAAAGATCCCAAATATATGTGAAAAATGGAATATGGATCAATACTAATGAAACCATAAAATATAGAATAAATGTAACACCCCAGCCCAACACTGAGCCTAGAATGCCACCACACTACACTTTAAACTAATAATTAGCGACACACTATATAACTACAGCAAGAAAACAATGATAATCATATCCATATATCACAAACGAACATGCATAACTAAAGATCAAACGATAGTAATTAATCAATTGGAGTAAAACTAGGTAAACCGTCCAAAATAGCATCAACCAATGAATCCAAATTAATAAAGCAAATAGTCTAGTCCAAATGATATCCTAAACATTATTCAATAACTAACATGTCCAAGTGTAAATCAATATTGAATGAAAAGATTATCATGGCGAATGATCATGTGATGTCCATGTGCTCTACTCGCTCTCAGTTACGGCATCCTCGAAGATCACCTAAAGACAACAATAGAGCAAGGGTGAGTCCACGACTCAGCAAACACATCGATATACAGCGATAATAATAAATCAACAGCATTCAATAACTTCATTATCATCACAGGTACTTCTATTTGATTCACATCCATTAATCTCATTTATCAATGCAAATCTACTCTATATGTCCACATGCACTTCTTTCGGCAGATATACGGTATAGCGTGAGTGAATGCTCGCGACAACATTCACTCTCAAGCCCGTTCCTCCATAAGGATCGGGACCTCCTCCACTCCCGTGGAGTTGTGATCAATCAAGATCACCTTCTCTTATGCAAAGATGCTTATGAATGCAAACATGCAAACTCCATCATAAACATCATATCCAACTTTTCATCATGCTTGTCAACAAAGATATAAACATACCAATTCATTGTTTGCAATTAAACCAAATAAAAGCACAACAATAATGGTAATAGAAGATAAAGAAAATGATCGATCATTGATCATTTGTCTACCATGCACTTGCCTTTACTAGTTGCGACGCGACGATTTGATTAGAAGACGGCAACAAGCACGACGCCTCCTATATTAAATACACCAACTTCAATACAAATTACAGCAACAAGAATAGCAATCAAAATGCTTCGCTCCTACACGTCCCCAAATATACCACGTTACTCCGGTACCGAAAAGTTACCCGTAGCTGTCTTGATACTAAAACGAACGTAACTTTTGACTCGAAAGTCCGATCACCACAAACCACCCCATTCTGGATTCTTTATAAAATTCTCCACATTTTCTTAGATTACGAAGACATCTAATTAAATCATCTAACCCTCCGTATTTAGCCCAGAAAGTCGGTCTGTCCGCTTCGGAATAGCGGTCTTCCAAATTTCATAACTTTAGTTTTACTCAACCAAAATGCGCGTTCTCAGATCCTACAGAACCATTGGACAATTATCTACAACTTTCATGTAGATCAAAAACTCTAATTAGGCTATTTACTATTTTTAGTTTACGGTCTACCAAAACAGCGCCGAAAGACGACAACCCTAAAAACAGCGGCCTTCTCAAAGTCATAACTCAAAATCTACTAGTCCGATTGACATGTTTAAATATGCTATAGAAAGATATCGAAATTATCTACAATTAACTAGTAGATGAGATTTCCAAAATTCGTCATTACGATACCCGAATAAAACGTTCAACAGAACAGCATAATAAACAAACTCATTATTCGGCCTCTCTAATAGAAAATTATAAAACCTCACTAATTAATCTAGATCATAATCTCTAATTAATCTAGAAAAACAGAGAGAATACAAAACTAAAATAGTTACCCACAAGAATATAGATCTTGGCTTCTTCTCTCCTAATCTCTCGTATAATGTTCAAGCTCGTGAGAAAAACAAAGAAGAAGAACACAGTGCGGCTCGGCTTGGCGTCGGCTTCGCAAAGAAGACACGCAGCGAGGCAGCGCCTGAAACAGCTTGAGAGGGACGGCGCTACGCTGGGCCGATCCGGCGGCGGCGATCGGCACTTGCTTCCTGCTGGCAATAAGCGACCAATCACGCGACAGACACTCGGCGGCAGCCTAAGCGATCCACGCCACAGCTGATCTCGGCCAAGAACGCGCAAAGAAGAAATTAACAGAAGAGCGAAGAAAACCGGTAGCAGCCACGCAGGCGAAAATCGGCGATTGCTCTCGGCGCAAAGACTCTTCGGCCGGCTGGGCGACAAAGCAATCGCATAGCAGTGATCCAACCAAGTGCGGGCTCGGCAGATAGATTTTGGCGTGGCATGAACGCGACCAAAAAAATAAAACGATTGGTGGCGGTGGGAAAGAAAAAGAATAGGCTAGGGTTTTCTAGAAAATCCAAGATCTATTTATATAGTTTTATAAATTCGAAATAATCTATTTTTCACAAATTCTTTTTATTTAAATACGCACAAGCCCTTAAAGACGATAACTAATTAATTATTTATTGATACTATTTAACTAATTACTCTCCGACCCTTAAGACGCGATTATTAATATGTATTTATTTTTCGGAGTATTACATTCTACCCCCCTTAACGGAATTCGACCCCGAATTCTAATCGCCGTTCTACTCAAATAAAAGCGCATAATTGAAATTAAACAACAAAATAACACGTGCTGACGTGAACAACTCTGGGTATTGCTCGCGCATGCGAGACTCCAACTCCCAGGTCGCTTTTCTCTCGGACCGATGCGTCCACAGCACCTTGACGTATACCAACGTCTTGTGCCTCAGCACTCATCTCGTCATTTTTTCGGTACACTCAAGCGATGAAGTCGAAAGTACGGTCTTACTTGGTGGTCAACGGCTCTAAGAAAACCTTGTAATCCTGATCTCTCAAATACTACCTTGACATCGGGTTATACAAAATGTTGTGTGCTCTGCGCATGGACACGAGACGGTCCTAACGATACACTTTCTTCCAAAAATCTCCACAACTTCCAGAAACAAACTAATGTAACTTGGGCCAAACTTCGTTTTGGTACCAAACCACACAATCTGTACATAACACACTGAACTCCTGTCCTGTCTCCCAATCAACCACTTCACATTTGCAAGGAGTACCTCCTTTAACCAGGAACGCACAACCAAACTAGTTTCAAACAAACTCTTTTATAAATAGAATCCAAGCGAAAACAAAGGATTATCATCGCAATCACGCATTACCAACTCCCATCGAATAGTCAAATCCAAAATCAAAGATTCATCACAAAAACCTTTCCATTTTCCAAATAGGCTGTTTGCAAATAAACACCACGTAAGCCAAAAGAGAAAACACTCGAATGCCAAAATCAATCACTTTTTTTCTTTTTCCTAAATTAGAAAGAATCACATGCCAACGTAAAGCCAACTCAAATTGTAAATGACCTCTGTCATAAACACACAGCTCAAACAAGAATCAAGAGGGCATTTCACTACCCGAGGAATCAATTTTTTTTTCTCAATTTTTCTTTTAGGAATAAACTCTCTCAAATCATAGGATTTCAAATCATCACACTAACTCATTCCTCTTAACTGGTAATCTCAAAGCGATGCTCAACCTGAGAGCAACAACCGCGCCCATTTAGAGAGACTCTACTAACCCATAAAAAGATACTATAGTCCCTTCCTCTACCCAAGCAACTATTTTGACAAATGATTCCCAACACCTCAAATAAAATCTACACCCACAATCACATCACCTCAATCTTTTAAAGATAATCAACTTGAAATTCTCTACACACACACACTGATTTAAAACCAAAGGATTCTATCAATGATCATCATACTATTTGGAATCCACTTTTGTTCTACTACTTCTACACATGATCATTGGGCAACCAAGGTTCTAGCATAAAACACATGCTCAAGTTCAACAGCCAGGACTCCTAAAGTGACTTCTGGTATACTTGATAGAAATCCGCATATTCGCTGTCTAGAATTCCCACAATCCAAACAATATCCTCAATCATTAAGATCAACCATCATCACTAATCAATTGACTGCCCAAAACGATTTACTTCACTAATCTTGGACCCTCAATAAACCACACCATTCAATTTCACCTACATAACCTTGCAAAGTATACCATCACAATATCCCAACTATTCGATAATTCCAATACTCCACCATCATGAACAAATATTCTTGGATCACTATTCACTATAGGTTCTACTAATTGTAACAATATAATCAGTTTTGTCCCAACGACCATAATTCCTTTTAGATCCAATTCTCTATGAGATTTATATCATGAAATGAATTCATCCTCTAATGTTCCTCAATTAACTTGCAACCTGTGGTCTCACAACATCATATACTTGACCACTATTAACCAGGTTCCCAATATACACTCTTTAAGGTTTTGTAAAACAAATCGACTATTCCTTTCTCAAAAGAAGAGACAAATAAAAATATTTTTTTTTAAAAGACCAAATCACATTAATCACTTAAGAACCAATAAAGCTTTCCGACTCGTCACTTGCTCAAACCAATTTCATCTACCAAATAAATCATGAACTCCAAAAGTTCATGAATTCAAAACTCCAAACCTTTCATTTAAACGATATTACGAAGGCGATCAAATTACATTCTTTCTAAAAGAATCATCACCACACGAAGCCACAATCCCTTCATGGACAATCTTACTAACATTAAGAATAATACACTCTTAACATGATTCATTATCGTCAACTCTTCTATTAATAAGCCCCGAAAAGTTCACCAAAATGTTCCGTACTACTTTACCATCACATCTTCAAAAATGAGATTATACCAGAACCATACAACCTCACTACAACAACTACTTTATATTAGAAGGGATCCACTACACAAATTAAAAGGTTTTATCAAAACCCTTTCATCACGGATATGCTATTGTCTGACTATTCCACAATTGTCTAGGTATAAGCCACCTATTAAATCACACCAGCTCAACTCTTAGTGATGCTCAACACCAAACTTTAACACTCAAAGAATTGCACTCCAACCATTGTTGTTATCAACTAGCTTTCTTATGATGTCTAGTTGCTACCTATTTTCATTTGCGAATCACTTGAATATTTACCAACACATATTGATTGTTCCTCCTCACATTTAGTTTTCAACAAAATCACCCTAAAACTTCAAAAGTCAAAATCTTCTCTCGATCAAAAGTCTCAACAACACTATAATCAAATTCATCGTGTCATTCTATAAAGAAGAACTATCCAGAACTCCTCCTGTAAATTCTAGATCCACTGGTATTCAATCCCTTCAACCTTTTGTACACAATTCCAATAATTAATCATACTAAGGTATATGTAAAGCTATCAACCAAATATGATCACCAAGTGTCTCTGATAAATATAACACCACAAATAATATCTATTAAGGCAATAACCTAGCATCTCCTCAAGTTTCCCTTTACACACAATTAGATTAATCCATTGGTACCAAATCCAATAAATTCAACAAACTAATCAATTTTAATGTCCAAGCCAGTTCATCAACGTTCCATACTTCTTAATAACTCTTATGCCTCCAATTAGGTATGGACATACTCTTAGTCACTACTCAACTCGTAATTACTCTATGACAATATCAAATTAATCAAGTTCAATTCTAAGGATTTGGGTTAAGACCAATCATGCATCACGCTACAGATCCGACCTGATACTCATAGCTTATCAATGAACTTCTATGTTTACCACCTCTAGCTTAAACATAACAAGTCAACCCAAAAGGATTTTAACTCTTTTCAGAAAAAGAATAGGCATTAAACTTCAGCACTCGAAATAATCCAAAAGAAATACATAAAGCCAAAGTTTTCACATGTTAAAGAACTTGCAATAGAAAACTTTCAGTATCCAGAATACCAAGTGAATAAATAAGTCATATTTTCCAATAGGAAGGGCGGAACTCCCACGAAAAGATCAATCTTGCTGTTAACCGATGTTCACACAAAGCAACAATAGATCAACAGTCCTGAGAACAAGTAATGGCTTTATGGAACCAAAGGAGACCAATGAAATATCACCCGCTGTATTGTAAACACTATTTCAAGGAAAATTCATCAACCGCAACTATAACCAGAATTGCCCAAAATTCAAGCTCAAGGAAGAGAACAACTTTTATAAAGAAACTCACACACAATACCTATAACTACTGTAATCAAAGTAGCTACCTTTCATTCCCATACCACGAATGGTGGTGTAACTCGTAAAACCAGGGCCACAACCACGATCTCAAGCGCCTCGGGAGGGCCCCACGAACCACGCCCGCGGCCCGTCCTCCACGATCGTGGCCACCACGACCACGTCATCTATCCTCGACATAGCTATCAATCACAATCAACATTATATAATAAGTTCAAAGGTCAAAATCAAGTCATACATCAATAAACAACATAACGGAAGCGTAAAACTATATTCGTACCTCTCTCTAACCTACTGTGCACTAGTGTGTCAAATTTTAGGTTAGTTAACCATTAGCAAATTTTAGTTGATTTACTAAACTAAAACAAATTTTAACAATTTTAGTTTGCCTATGTTGTTAATCTATTCACCACGGACCTAAAGCCCGCTCTGATACCAACTGTAACACCCCAGCCCAACACTGAGCCTAGAATGCCACCACACTACACTTTAAACTAATAATTAGCGACACACTATATAACTACAGCAAGAAAACAATGATAATCATATCCATATATCACAAACGAACATGCATAACTAAAGATCAAACGATAGTAATTAATCAATTGGAGTAAAACTAGGTAAACCGTCCAAAATAGCATCAACCAATGAATCCAAATTAATAAAGCAAATAGTCTAGTCCAAATGATATCCTAAACATTATTCAATAACTAACATGTCCAAGTGTAAATCAATATTGAATGAAAAGATTATCATGGCGAATGATCATGTGATGTCCATGTGCTCTACTCGCTCTCAGTTACGGCATCCTCGAAGATCACCTAAAGACAACAATAGAGCAAGGGTGAGTCCACGACTCAGCAAACACATCGATATACAGCGATAATAATAAATCAACAGCATTCAATAACTTCATTATCATCACAGGTACTTCTATTTGATTCACATCCATTAATCTCATTTATCAATGCAAATCTACTCTATATGTCCACATGCACTTCTTTCGCGTATACCGGTATAGCGTGAGTGAATGCTCGCGACAACATTCACTCTCAAGCCCGTTCCTCCATAAGGATCGGGGACCTCCTCCACTCCCGTGGAGTTGTGATCAATCAAGATCACCTTCTCTTATGCAAAGATGCTTATGAATGCAAACATGCAAACTCCATCATAAACATCATATCCAACTTTTCATCATGCTTGTCAACAAAGATATAAACATACCAATTCATTGTTTGCAATTAAACCAAATAAAAGCACAACAATAATGGTAATAGAAGATAAAGAAAGCGTTGATCGATCATTGATCATTTGTCTACCATGCACTTGCCTTTACTAGTTGCGACGCACGATTTGATTAGAAGACGGCAACAAGCACGACGCCTCTCCTATATTAAATACACCAACTTCAATACAAATTACAGCAACAAGAATAGCAATCAAAATGCTTCGCTCCTACACGTCCCCAAATATACCACGTTACTCCGGTACCGAAAAGTTACCCGTAGCTGTCTTGATACTAAAACGAACGTAACTTTTGACTCGAAAGTCCGATCACCACAAACCACCCCATTCTGGATTCTTTATAAAATTCTCCACATTTTCTTAGATTACGAAGACATCTAATTAAATCATCTAACCCTCCGTATTTAGCCCAGAAAGTCGGTCTGTCCGCTTCGGAATAGCGGTCTTCCAAATTTCATAACTTTAGTTTTACTCAACCAAAATGCGCGTTCTCAGATCCTACAGAACCATTGGACAATTATCTACAACTTTCATGTAGATCAAAAACTCTAATTAGGCTATTTACTATTTTTAGTTTACGGTCTACCAAAACAGCGCCGAAAGACGACAACCCTAAAAACAGCGGCCTTCTCAAAGTCATAACTCAAAATCTACTAGTCCGATTGACATGTTTAAATATGCTATAGAAAGATATCGAAATTATCTACAATTAACTAGTAGATGAGATTTCCAAAATTCGTCATTACGATACCCGAATAAAACGTTCAACAGAACAGCATAATAAACAAACTCATTATTCGGCCTCTCTAATAGAAAATTATAAAACCTCACTAATTAATCTAGATCATAATCTCTAATTAATCTAGAAAAACAGAGAGAATACAAAACTAAAATAGTTACCCACAAGAATATAGATCTTGGCTTCTTCTCTCCTAATCTCTCGTATAATGTTCAAGCTCGTGAGAAAAAACACAAAGAAGAAGAACTGGTGCAGCTCGGCGGCGTCGGCTCAGAAGAAGACACGCAGGGCGCGCACAACCCGCCTTGAAGAGGGACGGCGCTACGCGGCGGCCGATCCGCAAGAAGAATCGGCACTTGCTTCTGCGGCGGTCGACCAATCACGCACAGACAGACACTCGGCGGCCTAAGCGATCCACGCCACCGTAGTCTCGGCCAAGACAGCGCAGCGAACAAATTAACAAAGAAGAGAGAAACCAGAAGCGACCACACGCGGCGAATCGGCAAGATTGCTCTCGCGCACAAAGACTCTTGGCCGGCTCCAAGACAAAGACAATCGGCGCGCAGTGATCCGACCAAGTGCGAGCTCGGAATAGATTTTGGCGCGTGACGCAGCGACCAAAAAAATAAAACGATTGGTGGCGGTGGGAAAGAAAAAGAATAGGCTAGGGTTTTCTAGAAAATCCAAGATCTATTTATATAGTTTTTATAAATTCTGAAATAATCTATTTTTCACAAATTCTTTTTATTTAAATACGCACAAGCCCTTAAAGACGATAACTAATTAATTATTTATTGATACTATTTAACTAATTACTCTCCGACCCTTAAGACGCGATTATTAATATGTATTTATTTTTCGGAGTATTACAATAAACTCCCCCTAAATGTGTGCATACACAAATGTGTAATAAGATCATATGCACATATTCAAGTTAAACTTATGGTTGAGTTCTTCCTATATTTTGGATCCGAGGAATGCGACAATATATTAGATTAAGACGACGATTGCATACCTCGTTGAATTTTACCTTTATATCCAAATGAGACTACACAAGATAATACTAGACAAGCGAGTTAGTCTCATATTTGGATTTATCATTAATCACCAAAATATTTCATTAACTCATAATGGCGGGTCTAGATCCTTCACCCCCTCTAGTTGCCGTTTGGGTCCAACACCATGCTTCCTTCGGAACTGAAAATTGGCTCTGCTCGAACTAATAGTTATAATAAGAACAATGAGACGGAACGACGACTCGATGACACCAATTTCCTTGAGGAGAGATGAAACCAAGCCTTCATACGATCAACAGTTTACCAGCAAGCCATGAGAAGGTACCACAGTCGTAAGGTGCAATCTCGCAGTCTAGCTGTAGGTGATCTAGTTCTCAGAAAAATTCAGAGCCAGACAAATCGCAACAAACTTTCGCAAAAATGGGAAGGTTCATACACTTTGATTGAAGACACCAGACCTAGTTCGGTACAATTAGCCATGTTAGACAGGTGTGTTATGTCTAATTCTTGGAATATTGATCAACTGCGTAAGTTCTATGTATAGATGTACTTTACATTATTTCAATTTCAACAAATATTAATGATTTATTTCCTTTTCGATGAATGATGTTATTTATATTTCTATTATATATTGCTTGGTCACAAACTATTGTTGTCTATGATCATCGGAGAAGACCCATTTCTCTCCAACATCCTTTTAAAGGGTGACCTTTATTTATTAGTTATGACATAGCTGTTAAATACCATAAATGTTCTTATCGTGACGCACGAGCGACCATACACTCTTTTCTTGAATAAGAAAATAAATACAGGGAGCACCACACAAACAACTCGATATAGTTACTTACATATTTAAGGACTAAAACGACTTTTTTCTTCATTTCAACATTCTATTCTTGTCTTGTTTTGCAACTGGTCGAGATACGGAAAGCCTCCTAGTCGAAATATCTCTTCTTCGCATCTACTGAATCCCACTGGAAGGAGTTTCCTAGCGACAGTTCTTTTCTTACGATCTTTGCTACCAGTCGAAACTTGGAATGAATACGTTTTGCGAAGTTTCAATCATGTCTTTAGTCCTTGACAACTTTTACGACCTTCTTGGATTCTATAAATAGGAACACTTATCGTTTTCTGCATACATTTTTTTGCATGTTTACTTATCATCAAGACAAGTCTTATGATATCTTCTAACCATTTGATGTACTATAAAGTATTTCAATTATGGTAATATATCTAAAACTAGTTGAAGTCATACACTAGTTCCGACCAAATTGATTTTCTAGTATTAATTAGATCATTTTTATAACATAATCAGCACATACTTTGCACCATGGTCGTGACTTTTGTTCTTTTTCTTGGTCTACTGCTTCCTTGGTAAGTTTTTCTACTAACATAAGCAATCGGGAGCTAAGAGATATATGAGTACACAAGTTCAAAGATAAACATAAGCTTTATTGATGATAAAAAGTAAGTTTTACATTTACAATTCTAATATTATTACATCCATCTACTCTTCGGGCCCTCCAGATTGGTTGCTATGGTGAAGAATCTAGATCCGCTATTATGAGTTAATGGAGTGTTTTGGTGATTAATGACAAATCTAATTGTGAGACTAATAATTCTATTGCTATATCTAGTGTGTACTCTCATTTGGATATAAAGGTGAAATTCAACGAGGTATGCATTCGACTTATACTCATATATAATGTTGCAATTCTCGGATCCAAAATATAGGTTGAACTCCACCATAAGTATATCTTGAATATGTGCATATATTTTCTTTACACATATGTATATGCACACATTTAGGGAGAGCTCATTCTATATTTTGTGGTTTCATTAGTATTTATACATATTCCGTTCTCCACACATATTTGGGATCTTTACATTGAAACATATCCGTTTGAGTATATAGAACTTATGTAGTTTTTGTATACTCATGTTTTGAGTGTATAGAACTTGTGTAGTTCTTACATACTCATGTCGTGAGTATATGTAACTTGTGTAGTTCATATATACTCACGTTGTGTTACATTTATCTACATTCAATTTATGTGTAATTGAAGTGGTTATCATTAATTACCAATAAAAGAAAGATTAAAGTATCTTGTCCCACCATTATGTGATAATGGTTTGTTGTGGTAACTAATGGTAATCACATTGTGGAACTAACATTTTACATGAGTTGGATGAATATGTTATGTTCCATGGTGATGAGGACTTTGGATGTCATCATGTATCAATGACATTAAAGTCAAGAGCTTGGAGTAAATGATGCATCATGAGTTGATGCTTATGAAGAAGAAGAGATGATCATGAGTTGATCGTCAAGACAAAAGAAGACCTATCATGTGTTGATGGAGGTCAAGGATCATCATGTGTTGATGATTATCAAGTTAATGACCCGGACTTGAAGTGATGATGTGTGTCATCAAGCTTCAAGAAGATGCAAGGCAAATGTATGACTAGTTATGGCTAAGGATGTGTTCATAGTCTTTTACCAGTCTTGGTGTTTGGTTGAAAGACCGGATTGCTAGTATAGGTTGCTGTACTATTAAGAGGGGTCTTAACTAGTAGTTTGAGTTAGTCATGTGTTGATGGCTCACCGTGTTTGCTCTAGCTCATCTAGACATGATGTTGTTGTTTGTGAATGTGTTTTGCAAATAGTCGAGGCTCATGCATAACCCTTGTAGCATGTGACTTTAGTTTGCGAATGCGTTTTGCAAATGGTGTAAGTCCATATACCTTATTCCTTGTGGTGAGTATTCTAAGAATTGGCAAATGTGTTTTGCAACTTATTGAGAATATCACATATATCTCTTGATTGGAATTGCACTCAAATGGGCAAATGTGTCTTGCCATTTGAGCTAAGTTGAAATGCAATGCTTTTGTGGTCTGGCGGTCTGACCGCCAGTGGTCATCGGTCTGACCGGTGGCTATCGGTCAGACCGGCCATCTTTTGGCAGTCCGACCGATTTCCCCTTGACCTGTTTTTCTGTGCGGTAGTTCCACCGTTGAGAAAAAGGAACTACCGAAGATCGAAAATACCGGAGTTTTCGCGGTACGTTTATTCCAGAAAAGCACCTTTTGTTGGTGTGCCAATTTTTCTCGGGCGGTCGGACCGGCCACCCTTGGTGGTCTGACCGATTTAGCGGCGGTCAGACCGGCTATTAGTTGGCGGTCGGACCGGCCGTGAGTCCAACGGCTAGTTTTATAGCCGTTGGCGCATGGGCGGTCTGACCGGCCATTAGTTGGCGGTCAGACCGGCCATGCACTGATTCGAGGGAATCTTTCCTCTAACGGCTAGTTTTTGGGCATGTGCTATAAATACCCACCTTGGCTGGTTGGAGGAGGTTGTTGCTACCATTGCAAAGTGTTCTATTGCTGTGGGACATTCTTTTGAGCTAAGAGCAAACCATCTCTTCTCTTTTGTGCATGTGTTCCACTTAGTGAGATTTAAGAGCAAACCCTAAGTGCATGTGTTACCTTAGGTAGTAGATTGTGTATCCACTGAGCTTAGACACTAGATTAGTTCAAGCGAAAGTTGAGTCTTGTTACTCTTGGTGTTTGCCGACACCTAGAAGGCGTGGAGGCGTCGTGCCCGTTGATCTTCTCAAGAAGCTTGTGAGAAGGCTCGGCGTGTTGTGAGTGGTTTGATGCTCGCCATCTCCGGAGTGGAGGAAGTGCAACCCTAGTGGAGCGAGGTGTTGGTTCTTGTTGGAACCGGTCCAAGTGGTTGGACTTACCTCGGTGGTGTTGGCTTAATTAGTGGAGCTGGTCCAATTTGATTGGGCTTACCTCAACGTGGATTAGGGGAGACCGGTACGTCTCCGAACACCACGGTAAAACATAATTGTGTCATCTTGGTTTGTGCTTGTGCTTTACTTTGAGCAATTTACATTACTTGCTTTAATTGCTTATATATCTTTGTATGATTGCTCATATTGTATTGTATTCATATTGTTGGTGCACTTAGAGAAGCCTAGTTGATTTAGGTTTTAATTGTGCAAAACTAATTTGTTATTAGCTTCCGCATTGTATATTGATTTTAGTGCTATAGATTTTTAAAACCGCCTATTCACCCCCTCTAGTCGGCCATCTCGATCTTACATATGGGACGGAGACTCGACCTGCATCTCCTTAGCAACCTTGTTTCTGAGGGATATTATTCCCTCGAAGATCTTGACTGTTTCTTCCTGAGCAGTCGAAGTCCGCTTCAATAGCTCGAAGGGTGATGGAGTGGTCGGAGGTGTTAAGCTTTGCGAGAGCAAAGGTAACTGCGTTCTCAACGATGTCTCTCATGGTCTGTGGGTGGTTTCCCCGAGAGGTTGCAAACAGATTTTGGAGATGCTCCAGTTGTCGACTAAGCCAATTTGCCTTCTCCACTGGATCTCTTGAAAAGGATAGAAACACTTGTGATCCCATGTTGGCAAGCATTTTGTTGACAACAACAATCTTGTCTTCAAGACTCCGCGATGAGGCCCCAGGTGCATCTACTATGGTAGTCAATATCACTAAGTTACAAGTGTGTACTAAACTTCAAGTTGAGCCTATTATGCATCAATGTAGAAAGAATAAAGAACTAGGTTCGGCAAAGAGCAAGGAGAGAGAGGAAGGCCGACCGGGGAGCTTTAGCGGACATGGGAAGACACAAGAACAAAGGGTTTTGCATGTTGCAAAGTTTACAAGAGAATTCAGCCAAGAAAAAACAAAAGAACCAAATTCAAACTCTATGCCAAAATCAATACATTTTCAGCCTAAGAATCCAACATGGGTTTGGATTGGTGCAGTTCCAATTCGGATCATTCCTTAAAAGAAGTTAATTATAAATTACTTGTAATAGGATAGTTTAATCTATTTTCAGTAATTAGAGTAGTTTAAATTTCGAATTAAATGAGTTTGCAATAGGATTACTTTTGGTATCGTTCATGCTACAAGAAGGCTTGACATCTTGTTCATTGCTACAAGAATCGGCTCGGACATCGCTTATGCTACAAGATCGATCCAAATTACTATTCATAGGCTATATATTTAGGGGTAGAGCCCCATTGTAAGGAAGTTAAAGTTGAAGAAAATTCAGAAAAGTCACATTTTTATGTGGCGCAAAATGAATACATACGTTTCGGAAATTTCCATATAGGGTTTTGTGATTGCGTGAATATTGGAGGGAGGTTGTTCTTCCAAGATCCGTGATTCCTTGTGGATCATCTCACCAATTCGTAGCATCCTCAATTGCTTACAGTTTGGTGTTGTTCTTCCGGTTTGATTTTGTTTCTCTCTTCGGATTGATTAAACATCAACCAAGTATTACTTGCTTTGAAGATACACTTATTTTTTTTCATTTTGCCGAATCAAGAAAGAGGAAAGCGGGAGTTTTGCTTCAATCAGAATTGAAATACAAGTACCGTGAAAGATTGGGCCACATTACGCATCAACACATGTTGATCCGTATCATCTTGGTATCAGAGCGTGGTTGATCACGGTACGTGAAATTTTTTTTCTTGGTACTTTGAGGTTGATCATCATGTCAAGAACTAGCCAGCATGGTTCTAATGGTGGATTGGACGAGGAGTCTTTGTACGGTGATACACTATCACCGGACGTACGTGCTCACTTTGATGCTACTACTAACTATTTTCTTCGTCCCGAGAAGGTTTTATGCCATCAACTTGAAGCTCAAATCCAAGGGGTACAAGATACATTGAACGATCGTCTCAACGCGAACGAACAGCGTATGATGGAAGGTTTCAACAACCTGAACCTTGCTATCCGTCGCCTGGAGGAGAGGCTACCACTGCCACGAGGAGCTAATGTACCAGTGCTACCATGGGCGGAACTAGTTGGGCCCACCCGGTGTCACAGGACACCGGGTCCCCTTAAAAAATAGCAAATATTATCGTGTATATACTATGCGTGTATCCCCTAATTCAAAAGCTGTGCACCCTGGTCCAGTCTAACCTCCGGTCTCTTACAGTTTTTTGTTGCATAAATTACTATTTAGTATAGTTTTGTTTGAAAATTATATATGATGTTATATGTATATTGAAGTGGTGAACCCCGGTCATTTTCGTTCTAGCTCCGCCCCTGAGTGCTACCCCAACCACAATATGGATGTGCACAACGTGTTGTACGCCATGCCAGAGATGACTTCTATGCTGCTGATTCGGAGGAGGCCATTTTGGATGATCGTGGAAGACAAGAACGACGTCCACGACATGAGTACTTTGATCGTCGAGGTGCTGGACATGGTGGACGTCATAATGGAGGTGATGAATGTGAAGATGACGGTGTCGGGAGAATCAGAATGACCATACCGGAGTTCAAGGGCAGATCTGATCTGGGGGCTTATTTAGTGTGGGAGATACATGTCAATCAAAATTTTGACAACCACAACTACTCCGAAGAGAAGAAGTTTCGTGTTGCCTCGATTGAGTTCACCGAATATGCTATTATTTGGTGGGATCAATTGAATCGTATAGGGGAACGTCCTACAACTTGGGAAGTAATGAAACAAGCTATGCGGGAACGATTCGTGTCGGCATACTATACAAGGACACTGCATACAAAGCTACGACGACTTACTCAGGGTGCTAAGATGGTGAGCGAGTACTATCAAGAGATGCAAGTGCTCATGATCCGTACAAGTGTGAGTGAGTCGGCGGAAGCGACCATAACACGTTTCTTCGAGGGGCTAAATGAAGATGTGCAGAACCGTGTTGATTTAATGCAATACAACACCGTGCAAGAATTACTTCATCAAGCGGAGCGTGCTGAACAATGGGTGAAGGACAGTCAAGCAAGGGGTGGTCGAACCACTCATAGCACTTGGAGGCATGCAACTTTGCATGACGGAGATGTGGGATCAACTCCTAAACCAGTTGCATCCACTATACCGGTTCAGAGTACATTCAAGGATGCTTCGAAACCTCTGAGTGTTGCAGGCAAAGATGCCTCACATGCTGATTCGAGTGCATTCTCTACGGCTATAACTAGCAACATTGAATGCTTTAAATGCAAGGGCCGAGGTCATATGAAAAAGGATTGTCCAAACATGAAGACGATGTTACTTACACATGATGGCTATGCAACGGAGAGCGACAATGACGAATCTGAACCTTCAGATGAATCTGAGAAGCTAGAGCCAATCATTTGTTATCCAGAATAAGGTATTAGCTCGATGGCTCAAATGGTACAGCATGATAATAGTGTTATTGTGCGAAAGGGACAACGACATCATATCTTTCAAACCGATTGCAAGATCAAAGAGAAGGTATGTAAGCTGATTATTGATAACGGGAGTTCGAGCAACATGATTGGTAAGGATGTGGTAGAATCACTCTCATTGTCCACATGGAGACATCTTAAACCATATTACATCCAATGGCTCAACAACGTCGGCAAAATCAAGGTCACACACAAGGTGAGAGTGCCATTCAGCATTGATGGCTATGTCGATAAGGTGGAGTGTGATGTGGTACCTATGCATGCTGGTCATATTCTATTGGGATGTCCATGATAATTTGATCTGAATGCTACACATCAAGGACGGTCCAACCGATATACATTCATGTACAAGGGAGAGTTTCATACTTTGCTGTCAAAGACTGATGAAGAAATCAAGAGTGATTTGGTTATGGTTAGCAAGAAGGCCGTAAAGACTACACTAAAACCGATGACGGTTTTGCTTCAAGAAGGGGAGGATGATGAGGCCCTAGGTGCATCTACTATGGTAGTCAATATCCATAAGTTATAAGTGTGTACTAAACTTCAAGTTGAGCCTATTATGCATCAATGGAGAAAGAATAAAGAACTAGGTTCGGCAAAGAGGAAGGCCGACCAGGGAGCTTTAGCGGACATGGGAAGACACAAGAACAAATGGCTTTGCATGTTGGAAAGTTTACAAGAGAATTCAGCCAATAAAAGATAAAAGAACCAAATTCAAACTCTATACCGAAATCAATACATTTTCAGCCTAAGAATACAAAATGGGTTTGGATTGGTGCAATTCCAATTCGTATCATTCCTTAAAAGAAGTTAATTATAAATTACTTGTAATAGGATAGTTTAATCTATTTTCAGTAATTAGAGTAGTTTAAATATCGAATTAAATGAGTTTACAATAGGATTACTTTAGGTACTGTTCATGCTACGAAGAATCGACTTCGGACATCGTCATTGCTACAAGAATCAGACTCGGATTACTTTTTATGCTACAGTACCGATCCAAATTACTATTCATAGGCTATATATATTTAGGGGTAGATCCCTATTGTAATCAAGTTAGAGTTGAAGAAAATTTAGAAAAGTCACATGTTTATGTGGCGCAAAATGAATACATACGTTTCGGAAATTCCCATCTAGGGTTTTATGATTGCGTGAATATTGGAGGGAGGTTGTTCTTCCAAGATCCGTGATTCCTTGTGGATCATCTCACCAATTCGTAGCATCCTCAATTTCTTACGGTTTGGTGTTGTTCTTCCGGTTTGATTTTGTTTCTCTCTTCGGATTGATTCAACATCAATCAAGTATTACTTGCTTTGAAGATACACTTATTTTTTTATTTTACCGAATCAAGAAAGAGGAAAGCGGGAGTTTTGCTTCAATCAGAATTGAAATACAAGTACCGTGAAAGATTGAGCCACATTACGCATCAACACACGTTGATCCGTATCAACTCCGCTCGAGTTCTTTTTCCTTATCATGCTCGAACTTAAGAGCTTTCTCTGTTCTTTCTAATGTTTGAACTTGCTCTACACGAGTAGATCAAAAGTTAATGAAATATAATTAAAATACATAGTAAAATGGTTAGCTTTATGACAAATTACCTTGAGTTTTCTTCTCGAAAGCCTCGATGGCTTCCTTGTGCTTGAGAGAGGCTTCATTAAACCTGTTCAACCAGTCTTCGATTGACCAATCTTTTGCATTGCACCTCTTCTCAAGTGAAGTTATAACGGATTCCTTAGCCTTAATCTCTTTCTCAAAAAAATCATTTCTATCAAATACGGTAAGAGGAAAAGTTGAGAAATAACAAGGAATGAAAAATACCAAATAAGGAAGAAAAAGTCGAGAAGAATTACTTACTTTTTAGTTCGAATTTTTTTTTCCAAGCAAGCTATTCGTTGGGCTAATCCTCTGACCACAACGACGTTCTCCACCATATGCTATATGGAATGGTAAACTTCTTTTAGTTTTTGTTAATAAACTTTGAAGAAAAGGCTATTAGAGTGGTCGTAGATGCTTATCTGGACCGCCTTAACGGGCCGAGATTCTCCTCTATGCCTCCTCAAGCTTCTGGTTGTCAAAGATCTGAGGATGGCTGGGCAGGTTGTGATGGGAATGAGATCTCCTCACTAGAGAAGTACTACTCTCCTCTTGAGAAATTCCAACAGTAAGTGTAACCTGGTGGGATTTCTCCTTGGTTCTTGTCTCCTCAGGCGGGGTCAGAACCACCAATGAGTCTTGTATGGAGGGAACCAGAGTTGGAGCCTCTACCCGCTCGGGGGATGAATTGACCATCCTTACCTCAGGAGTTTCCTCCTGAGGGGTGTTTTGATCAAAAGCGACCGAAACACCAGAAGATCTACAAAGCATGAGAAAGGAAAGTCAGGATTTCTGAATGCAAGAAAAACTAAAGGTATGGGTTTATGAACATTCTTTATTTTTCATTCCTGGTCTTCTTGCTCTTGATTTTGAAACGCCTCGGAGCAAAGTCCAGAGCGCTTTTCTTCCTCTTACTCTTTTGAGCCTATTTCACTGGTTCTGACCCGGTAGGGCTGGTTAGACCCCTCACATCCTCCGACCTTAGGTCGGACGAAATCTCCTTAACCACGAGGTCGGAGATAACCTTTCCAACCATTTGGTCGGACATTGTGGTTTTGTTGACCTCTGGGATGGTTACTTCAGCAGCAACCGCTTGGTCGATCACGACAACTTTAGAGTCCGTGACCACGATAACTTCGGCCGATGGATCTTCTTTTTCTCCGCCTAATTATACTTCAAAGTTAGTTTGTCGATCGAATATTTCATCTAAAATTTAAATTCTTTTTTTATTCTTTTTCTTACCTCCAAGGGTCCACCCTCTTGAGTGGTTGTTGGGGCTGAAGTGGTCAAAGCGTCGATTGGATCGCAGCCCTCTGTGAGCTCGTTGATCTTTAATCTGACCAACTGCACATGAAATAGGTATTAGAAAACCAGTCAGAAAAATACATGAACGATGAAAAGAACTTGTTATTTTTTACCCTCAGTCTCTATTCTCTCTTTTGAAGAGACAATAGCCAAAATCCGGGAACTTCAGCTTTGTCGCCAAGTTTACGGTGTATATCATTTTGATCTGGTTTCTAATCTCTTTAGGAGAAAGGGTTGTAAAAAAGACTTTCGAGGTTACAAATGTTCCGGAGAATCCCTGGCCGTGTCATCCCGACCAATGTACCAGAGCATGGAGCTTGCTCTGGCCTTCAGAAGACTAATCCGGCGTATGGAGTAATTTCTCATCACATGCGAGGAAGTTAGACCTCTGATGTTAAGGTGTTGGATGGCTTAGATCCATCTCCTTCCTTTCCCTCCTTCACGGAGGAGCGCCACCTTGGGTTTTCGACCGCCACCTTGCCGGTGAAGCAGAGGATGTCTCCCTTAGTGACCGTTATATAGAACCAGTTTTTCTTCCATGACAACTATGAAGACTTTGGGTACATACAAATGTACTCCTCAGCCTTTTCATCATGGAGGCACAAGATGCACTCTCTAGGCGACGCTGTCAACTTTCCCGACTTCGCCATCTTGTAGAAGTACCTGAAGACCTTCAGATCTGACGGGATCCCCAGGTACACTTCGCAAAGGTAGATGAAGATGCTGAGGTTGGTGACAGAGTTGGGGGCAAGGTTCAGCAATTCAATTCTATAATACTCAAGAAACTTGATGAGGAACGGGTGTGCTGGTAACCTAAACCCGCATTCGATGTAAGCAAGAAAAATGAAAATTTCTCCCTCATCTCCACTTGAAAAATATTCTCCGACCGCAAATCTCCAAGAGATCAAAGTTTTGTCGAGAATTCACTAGTTATTTAGGCCAGCAAGCAATACACTCAGTGTAACTAGGACTATTTTGTCGCCTTATTCGAGGCATCCATGTAAAGATTTAGTTTATTGCAATAAAGAGCAACAACATTTTCATCAAAGAACTATGAGCTATTTTTTCTTTTTTATTTCGTAAGATCGACGGCTTGATTATCAACACTATCTAACAAAAAAATTCTGATTTTTTAATATCCATTTGCATAATTTTATGGAGAGTGGGTATCACCGCTAGGGTGAGACTTGATTCGCCTATACGCAAATGCGCAGCTGACTCCTGATTTGGGGGCATCTAGCATTTTGTGTCCTCTTAGACGGCAACTTGCCTCTTCGACCCCCGAGGTCTCCAGCAATTACTTCCACGAAACCAAAGAAACCTAAACACAAGTTCGTAACAAATCACGTCGCTATCTGCAAAACAAACCTATAGATTATCGTAAAAACACCCCCACTTAAATCCTCAGTGCATCAATCAAAAACTCGAACTCTTGTTCCCTTCGCATCTCGGCGCCTCCTCCCCCTCCTCCTCGCTCCGATCCAATTCACGGGCGGCGATGTCGCAGCCGACGATGGCCGCGGCTGCGGCGGCGCAGCCGCAGGGGCGGGTCCCGGCTGCGCGGCAGGGAGGCGGCGGCCTGGGGCAGAGCATCACTGGCATCGTGCGGATGGCGGTGTTCTGGTACTTCGCGTCCAAGTTCTTCGGGCCAAAGCGCCCCGCGGAGCCGGGGGTGCTCATGTCCAACCTCTTCCAGAAGGGAGAGCCGCTGGTGAGAGCGGCACCCCCACAAACTTTGGCTTTCTGGTTGCTACATACGCGGTATTTAGGTCTCTACCGCGGTTTATTTGTTGGTGTGCCAGTAAAGGAGAGGTGGCTTAGGTTGTTGCGGTACGGGGAATTTGGCTTTGTTTGCTCCGATGCAAAAAAAAGAAGAAGTACGGTTTTACCGGAGTTTTTTTGTTACTGTGATCCGGAAACTCTTTTTTTTTTGGGTTTAGTATTTCGTGGATGCTGTAACGCAAGAGAGCGTGATTGGGCTGATTAGTATGGTTCTGTAGGGGAGCTGATTTATTCGGTTTGATGCCTAAACTTTGGGGTTTGGGTGCGTGTTGGATGCTGTCGAACAAGTAGATCACGTGAAGGGCTCGGTGCTCTACAGTATTGTTTGGATCGATTTACTGGGAAAAGCTGGTCATGCCTTTTGATATGTTCGTTGGATGTTCGAAATTGAGTGGATCTCAGGAGGCCTATTTGAGGGTTGTTCAGAACTATAGTAGAGTATGCAGCGAATTTTTATTTATGCCAAGGGTTCTGTGAATTTCGGTGATGTGGCGCGTTCTGGATTCTTCCCAATGGAGTTGATGTAGTTCATGTGAAGATGTTTGGTGTTTGAATTGCTTTGCTGTCTAAGGTAGGGTTTTGACTTTTGAAGTGTTTGTCCACTATGAAGCTGAGGACGTCACAGTAGGCATGGATAATATACAAGGTCATTTTCTGGGTTTGTTGTGTAGATTAAGTTTAGTGGGGTAAAAATGGGTGGTTTGGACTGGGTGTTCTGACTTCTGAATATAGATGACTGTATGGTATATTCAGTATGTATGTATGTTGTGAGTCATTTGTTTTGGTGGAGAAGTGACTTTCTGGTGTTAATGAGTGCACACTGAGCTGAGAACTTGATATATCATACTACTTCAAGTCTTTGATTGAGGAGATGGAAACCCTTTTTTGGGTCAAATTGATGATTCAGTAGGCTTGTATAAATGGCTCATGCAAGTCTAAACTCTAATGTACTATGCAGATTAAAGTTTGCATGGTTGCTGCTGTAGAATCTGTTTCAGCAGATCAAGTTAAAATTACTCCCATTTGATGTGGCTTAATTCCTTTTCTTGCTAAGTCTGTGTATTTGGCATTATTACGTATATGTGTAGAAGTATATGGTAATAGTCAAATGAAAGGACATTACTGGATCTGTACTTTTAATGTGGCGAATACAAAATTTCATTTGAATCGTTTTACAGTGTCACCCAAATTTCATGCCTCTAATTAGTATATATTGGTGTAAAGACAGAATGGAGGTGGCACGGTTCATGCTTGAAGCATTACTCTTTAGCATTTTGCGCTTTCCTAAACACAAATTGCGTGGTGGTTGTGTTGCTGCAGGATATGTGGATGTATTTATCTGAGAATGAGAAATTCAATGACTTCAGTAATGAGGATGCACTCATCTGGCATGAGGCTAGCATACCATATGCAGTTTGGGGGCCTACCAGTACCAGAACACACTCATTGACATACTATCCTTCAGAGGTAGGATATTACTTGCAGTAAGTAATCTTATAGATTATGTTATAATTATATTTATTTGGTTTTAATTAATTTTGGGTTTGGTGTATGTTTTTGCCATAGGCCCTCAAGCACAATGGCTCTCTTTATGCTCATGTTTACTTTGCCCGCTCGGGTTACCCAGTGGATCCTACTGATCCTGAATATGAGCAAAAGTCTACATTTGGGAGGACGCGTGGTATGTTCTGTTTTTCATTTCACCAACCTTCCTTTTTATTGATCTCATATTTATATGGAATACTCACTGCATTATACCTGTTTAGCCGTTGTTGCATTCTTGCGAAAATCAAAAGCTGGTAAAAAAAAGAGCTTGCTGGGAAATTCGAATGAGCCTGAAGAACAACCACCACCTAAGGTCCCTTTCCCTATTATTTGTTGTTCAGATAGTATGAACTAGCAACTTGTAGTACTGGTTATCTGCAGAAACAACAAAAAAAATAACATCTTGTTTTGCTGCAGGAGAATAAAGAATCTGAATATAAAGATGAGGGCCCAATCGAATATATTGCTTATTGGAAACCAAATGTAACAATAAATCTTGTTGATGACTTCACACGGTATGCACAAGATCAAACTCTATTTCTCAGTTCCACATGTACTATATTTGGAATTTTGTGTGGATACGATTTTATTCCTTTTCGATACATGATCACATTGACTTGATTGATACCTTTTACGTTCCCTTCAAAATGGCATGAAGTACTAGTTATTAATCAGACCTATGGCACACTTATTTTATAGTTAATTAATGAGATGAATTGCTTCATTGATGTGCATTGTGCAATCTAATGTTTAACACTGGTACAAATAAATGGAATGGCTCAATTTGGAGTTCAGAGATTCTATGATCCACTTTGAGTGTCTCCTATGCGAAGGGGCAGAAGGGGCTGGCAATATAATTAGTGCATTTGAAAGAACCAATAAAAAAAGTGTTCCCTTAAATTTGACAGTTACGAGTGATCACCCAAACTAGGCAACAACCCTTGTGCAATTTGCATGTTGAAAACTGGTTTTTCAGTGGATGCTAATCACAAATTGTTGCTGCTAAACTATGTGATGGGATGTGTTTAAGATTCTGCTCAGTTAATTTTCATATATGTGGATCAAATTTTATGATTTCCCCTCATCACAGCTTTATATTTTCCACCATAGTTTTTTTGTATATGCTATTTGCTTGATTCATGTAGCATCTGCGCAACTGTTTTTGTCTAATTTGATGGCTTCAGTTCTTTGTCACTGTTCATCTCTCCCACAAATTGTCGAATGATTTTCCCCCTTTATATTTCACAGGTATCCCCACAATAATGTTCCTGCCAATGTTGTTCCATGTATCCTTCAACTTTTACAAATAGTATCATGTTATCTTTTCCGTTTTGCTACAGATTTACACTTTTGTGTTGCATGCTACTTTGATGTTACTAATCTTATCCTTCATCATATTTTATTGACTTCGATACCATTGCATGTAGTCAACTTCTGATGGAACCTAAATTGTTGTTCAAAATACTGTATTTAAAAGGGTAGCATGTACCATTAGTGAAGCAGGATTGGTTTTCCTTTACAATAGAGGTACAGATTTGAATGTGGATCCATCTACAGGCAACTACTATCCCACTGTATTCTTCAATGAATTTTGGCTACTGAGGGATAAATTGATAGCAGTCAATGAGACTGTGGAGGAATTGCCCTTAAACCTCGAAGTTGGTCCTATTAGCATGACCAAGTGGCAATTGTTTCTACAGGTTGAGCAGTCCTTCCAAGTTCATCGTAGTTACGGCAGTATGCTAGAAGGCGAGGGTGACGAACTCAAGGTACATGTGGATATTCTCAACCGTACCATCCTGATTCTGGCATTCTTGGATATGTTGTGGTCAATTCTGTTTTGTTTGGGAGTGAACTCCCTTGCACTCTTTCGTCTTGTCTGAGATGCTATTTGTACATGTACTTTTAATTCATGTTCTTTGGAGATGGTTACTTTTGTCATATGCTTAGTGTGTTAGTCAGATGCTCTTGGTTATGGGTTTCCACTGATCCTAGACTTCTTTGTAAAATGCAGAGGGTTTTCCTTGAAGGAAATCCATATCTTCTGGGACTGACCATGGTTGTTTCTCTGTTCCACTCTCTGTTTGATTTCTTGGCTTTCAAGAACGGTATGTACACTGCATAGTTTTTTATATCATGTATACCATAACCAGAAGTATTATCCAACAATAACTCAACATATATTTGATGATATCCATGTGCTATTGTTCAGATATTCAGTTCTGGAATAAGAACAAGTCCATGGAAGGTCTGTCGGCAAAATCTGTGGTTCTGAACTTTGTGTGTCAGCTTATTGTTTTCCTGTACCTGCTTGACAATGAGACTTCATGGATGATCCTTGCTAGCTCTGGAATTGGTGTGTGCATTGAATTTTGGAAGATCGGAAAAGCAATGCATATTGAGGTAAGCCATTTAAGATACAGTTCTCTATCCTTCTAACGGTCATTGTATCTTTTGATTCTGTTAGTATCTTACAATCGTATAGAACCGCATTTAAATGGAACTGCTTGATCTAGTAGCATTACAGAATCTAGTACTAGTAATTCATGTGAATTTCTTTCTCATTATTCAATTGCAATATTGGATTAGTGTTGTTTTGTGCATTTGCCAAGTGCATTCATTAAAACCCGCATCTTGGTGATCCAGAATCATGACCTGGTTTCAGTCAACTCAGAACTACTTACTGCCATGATTGGCCCTTGCTTTTGAGGGCATATCAGATGACATCAAACCAGGGAATTTTGCCATGGGATTAGGACAAGTTATTCTTTCCTGATATGGATATATATTGCATTTCTCTTATGAGTTTGATGATATAGAAATCTATTGCATCTTTCTGATGAGGTTTTCTTTTTCTTGCAACTATTTGTCACAACCCATCTGCACTTGTGTCCAGATCGATAGAAGTGGAAAGATTCCCATGTTGAGGTTCCGGGACCGTGAATCATACGCACAGAATAAGACGAAGGAGTATGATGCAATTGCAATGAAGTACCTTACCTATGTCCTTTTCTTCCTTGTAATCTGTTTCTCCATCTATTCCCTGAAGTATGAACAACACAAGAGCTGGTACTCCTGGATACTCTCTTCCCTCACAAGTTGTGTGTACATGTTTGGTACGCAATTACTTCAACTCCCTGTTTCACTAGTTCATTACTTGATTTACGAGGCAAATTGGCAACAGAACTTGTGTTTATGCCTTTGCATTATTCAGGTTTTGTCATGATGTGCCCACAATTATTCATCAACTACAAGCTGAAGTCTGTTGCTCATATGCCATGGAGGCAAATGACCTATAAGTTCCTCAACACTATAATCGACGACCTTTTCGCGTTTGTGATTAAAATGCCAATGCTCCATCGTCTCTCAGTTTTCCGAGATGGTATGATGAACTATCACTGCTGCTAACAGCGGGGAAATAACATTCTAGTCTTTGGACATATCATTAATGTGCTTTTGATGACTATAGGCTGTTAACTGGCCATTTTTCGATTGATATCTGCAGATGTCATCTTCTTGATCTACCTCTACCAGAGGTGGGCGTACCCTGTTGACAAGAAGCGTGTCAACGAGTTCGGCTTCGGAGGGGAGGATGAACCGCAGGCTCCCCAGACTTTGGAAGGAAGTGATTCAGCAGCTGCAGCCCAACAAACCGAAGCTGAGGCTGAGGCTGAAACGAGAACGGAGGACAAGAAGACGAAGTGAGCCTCCGGCACCTTCCAATCATCCAACATAGATCACATCTCGGCAGCACCGGCCGTTTCCGCCACTGGGCACAAATTTTCTGTGCCGAGTTGGATGCTGGACTGGTTTCACGCGTTGCTGACCATAAAAGATGTATCAGGTTTTGAGTGGGCGCGTCGACATACACAATAGTGTTTCCCTACGGACGGGCAAATCGTCACATTATCACCTATTTTTCAGTTTGTTTTGAGCTTAACAACAACAATCCCATTTTGTGAAAATGAACATTGCTTCTGTTATAGTACTGTAGCAAAATGCTTTCTCTCTGCAGTGTGGCGACACAACTCCTAGTGAGTGCACCATAAGTGCAGACAAGTTGCATGCAGAACAGGAGTGATGTCTCTGAATCTGCGGTGTTTCCTGGCCCTGCCCAGCACGGCGACTACTGGGTACTGACTAGTGAGAGCTGACGCGACCCGGAGCTGACTGCACCGGAATCAATCCGTACCGTTGATGTGGATTGATCGGAGCAGGGGCACTGATGGACGGATGGATGGAGAGAGGGAGGGACGGAGTGCTGCGGTGAAGACGCAATGCGAGGCTGTGGTCGCCTCCGTGTTGGAGCTTGGAGGGGTGGCCGACCTCCCCGTCCTTTTCGGATCTCCCTCCCATCGTGCCCGCATCCGGTGTAGATCTCCCCTGCTTGCTCGATCCACCTGCCATTGACACAGTGTCTAAAGGGAAACTCCTAGGATGCTATGTGAGTCACGATGGATTATTGGTAGGGATGGTAATTGTGCTTAATTATCCGTGAATGAGTTATGATGGATTGTTCATAGGGATGGCAATTGTGCCCGCAGTAAATACGCTAATGGAGTTGGTCATGTGTTATTTTCTTTATCTACGGACATGAAAATAGGAAAACTCTCTGCCTGTCGAGTAAATGGAGTACGGACATAGGTGAGCTCTACTCGTACCCATTTTACCTATTTATTCACAACATACACTAACATGTGGGCTAATAGTCAACACTACCACTAAAATCCTAGTCAGTCAACAGACTCAACACTCACTCCCCAGGACCCAACTCCCCGCTGCCAACCACCTCACCAACATGCGAAGCCCTCATCCTCCTCCCGGCCACCCGCCACTCCAAATCTGCCTCTTCCCAGGCTCACGTCCCTCATCCTCCTCCCGCCGGTGCCGCTCCCTGCCCTGCCGCCGCTCCTCCTCACACCCAGACGCCGCCCCTCTGTACACCCGGTCGCCACCACTCCCGAACTTAAGCCACCTCTAGAATCCAGATCCGCCCCCGGACGAATCCCGGCCAATCGCTGCCCCCGTTTAGGGAGTCCGACCGCCGCCCCTCCTTATGCCCGATCACCTGCTCCTGCCCGGGCTCCTCCTCAACGCTGGCCAGGCTCCCTCCTCCCGTCAGGGCGCCCGCACGACTGAACCAAGGTAGCTACTGTGGAGATTCAATCCCTCCCTAGTGCTTGTAGAGATTCAATTTTCTTTGGATTTCCTTGGTGAAGTTCGTGAGCCATAATTAGAGTTGGTACCTGCTGTGGATTTCCTCGGTGAAGTACTACACGTGCCCGCCGTGCCCGATTGCCATCCCTAATTGTTTGTAGCAACGGGCTATGCCAAGACAAAACAAAGCAAACCTAGATTTGAAGGGCGAAGGATAGCCATGAGTTTTTTTTTGCGAATTTAGTATGTTTTTAATTTATAGTAGCAAAAGTAGCCCCGTTCGTACGCAATTGCAACAACGATACTGTGCATATCATGGGGATATGTTTATGATCTTAGGATGATGATACAATTGGCAATGGTGTTGAGGGTTTGTCGAAACACTCGTTTTCGGCGAAATTCATATTATATCAGGCAGCAGGCGGTCAGACCAGCCTTTGTGGCGGTCTGACCGATTTTGCCATGTTCACTGGCTAGCTTGGCGGCGATGTTTGTACATTAAGTCAATTTCATGGGTTTCAGTATATATGTGTTGCATGATGCATGTTTTGACTAACGTGGGTCAAGTTGCAAAGAATTTGTTCCCAGAATTGATTTCTTGGTCTATTGTTGTGCAGGAGGCTTGGAGGTCAACGATGGTCAACGACGAGAATGACCGGACTAGGCTTGGAGAGCTACAGTCCAGAATGATCGAGAATGCCAGGTGAAGTAAGTGGACTCAAGCATGGTGCAAAATGGACAAGGGTGACCGAACGAGAAGTTCGGTGTAACGAGTTGTATCAAGTGGCTCAAGGGTTAGTGCAAGTGCCATGATAGTTTCGGCAGGAGCCGGATGGGAGAGACTTGCCGACACGAAGAGAGCCGTTGATCAACCTACACGTGGTGAAGCATAGAATTACTTTACGAAGATTGGACTAAGTCTTCGGAGAAGGATCAAGAAGATGTATTTTGGTAATCTCACAAAAATATCGTTTTGATGACCTTTAGCTAAACCGCGGCACAATATGGCGCAAGGAAAGGTGGTTTAGGTCAAATGAAGTTAAAGATCACAAAGAAACAGATTCGGAAAGCCTGTTTCTTCATCCGCTTTGAGAAGCGTGTGTGAGTGTAAACCCATTTGTGTGTGGGTCTAACAGATGCCTATTAGGGTTTCCTCCATAGCCTAGCCTCCACTACATGAGCGGATGTTGAATAATACGGATGGTCATTGTGCTAGTGAGCCATCATGATGGCGTGATGCCTATAGTTGCTCCCTGCTCCCAGCTCGCCATGGCCCAGGCCGGCACGTCCAACCTAGTTCACCGCTCTGTGTGGCGCCGCGCCTTCCTTGCGGAGTCGCCCACCGGCCACCGCGCGTGGTGTGCCTGCGCTCTTGCTGGCTTGTTGCCTCCCGCCACCCGCTCACCGTGCCGGTGCGCTGCCTAGGGGTGGAAACGAGCCAGGCTCGGCTCGGCTCGGCTCGTTGTGGCTCGGTTTGAACTCCGGCTCGGCTCGGCTCGTTTGAAAAACGAGCTCGAATCACGGCTTGGCTCGGCTCGAAAAAAAGCTCGAGCTGGCTCGAAAAGCTCGTTCAAGCCAGTGCCTTCTCAAGCCCAAAAAACAATGACATAATGTGATTATGTGTGCTATTCATCATAAATTCATAATCAATTCATCATAAACAAAGACAGAAACATAACAGTCCATAATCCATACAAGCATTCATCATAGTTTCATAATCCATTCAAGCATTCATCATAGTTTCATAATCCATTCAAGCATTCATCATAGTTTGGACACTATTCATAGTTTGGACACTAACAACTAATATTTAACAGTCCACAGAACAAAAGATCCTCTATCAGTCCATATTCCATACAAGCATTCATAACAGTCTATAATCCATACAATACAAGCATTCATCATATTTTGGGCACTAACACTTAATATTTAACAGTCCACAGAACAAAAGGTCCTCAACAGTCCGCAAAATGTTATGCCTATTTCTTAGTGCATAGCCTGCAGCCTGCAGTCCATCAACTTCATCATAGCCTGCAGTACAAAAGCATTCATAACAGTCTATAATGACATGCATACCTTTGTGACATTTTCAGAAAGTTTAATGCTAATGCGAGGTTGTTAAGTCAACAGGTTTAACATACAAAAGGTGAGCAAGCATTTTGCTTTGCATTGCATAAGACATCAAAATAGTATGTTTAGTTTTAGTCAATTCTCACCAGTAGACAGCAGGATCAACATACTAATTGCTTTCTACGACGCTTTGAGGAAATGGAATGGTTTGAACATCATCCTCTTCATCTTCTTCCTGAAAAGATGCATAATATTCAAGTTAACCATGACATAAGCAAAAACAAAATAGAAAAATATTGCGATTTGATGAACCTACCACAACTATAGGAGGTCTCATGTCATCATGTGCACCTCTTATCCAGCTAGAGGCACACACCAAATGTTGAACCATAGCCGGACGTAGAGAACTCCGATAGTCATCTAATACTCTACCTCCAGCACTGAAGGTTGATTCTGAAGATACACTGCTAGCTGGTATAGTCAAGAAATTCTTAGCCATCTTTGACACTACCGGGAATCTATGTGCGTTCAAATTCCACCACTCAAGCAATTTGAAGCCCTTGTTATCTAAACTCTCATTCGCTTCATCTAGATAGATAACCAACTCTGACTTTGAAGGCTCGGTAGAAGTGGAACGCAAGAATGACTGAAACTGCGATGAGACTGAGGATAAAGAGCTGCTTGTACCCATAGCTGAAGAGGAGGTTGCATCATCTCTACTAGCCACCTTGTTGTGCCGATGATCCATCTCGAACTGTGAATACAAATCTTTCAACTCGACCTTCACATCATCAAGCTCATGTGCTGCCTTTGAGGGCTCATACATTTGGTTGAAGCACCAACCAATGAATCTCATCTTAAACCTAGGATCAAGAATAGTGGCAAGGACCATGGCATTGTTCTTTTCTTCCCAATATTTATCAAACTTGTCCAACATTGCAGCAGCCATGAGCTTCAACTGATCATCTCCAGAAGCAATTGCAGCTCTTAATGCAACCTTCACATTAACTATGTACGGATAAAAAATATTTGCTGTTGGATAAGTTGATCCAGAAAATGCACTAGTCACTTCAGCCAAGGACTTCAATATTGGTGCAATTTTCTCATACAATGCTCAATCTGCGCCTGATGGCTGCCATTGGTAGTTTGCATCCGTGTTGGCATAACACACTAAAGCGTCCTTATAAGCAAGGCAGACTGACAACATCTTGTATGTGGAACTCCATCGTGTGGACACATCAAGGCTCAACCCAGGACCAATTTGCAAAGCAAGGGATGAACAAATTTGTAAAAATTTGTGCATACGAGATGGGGACTTCTTTATATACTTGACTGTTTCCCTGAGCTTGTTTATCAAAGGTGCTAATGGTACTAGGCCATCATTTACGACCAAGTTCACTATATGACAACCACATCGAACATGAAAATACTTGGCAATGAAACGAGCAGATCCTCTAGCAGCAAACTTGGCCATTAAACTACGTATAGCAGCAGTATTTGAGGAAGCATTATCAAGAGTAAGTGTGATAATCTTATCCTCTATCTTCCATTCAGCAATACAATCAAAGACAGCCTGAGCTATGACAACCCCGTTGTGTGGAGGATCCAACTCAATAAAGTTCAGCACACGACATTGCATAACCCAATTTTTATCTATATAATGTGCTACCAAACTCATGTAGCAAAGGTTTTGGTTAGAGATCCACAAATCACAAGTTAAACTTATATGAGAGACACTTTTGAGACTCTTCCTAAGGACTTCCCTCTCTGAATCATAAATCTTGATGCATTCACTTCTTATCGTCTTTCTACTGATGGGTTGATATGATGAATTTAAGTAACGCATCAAGACATTAAACCAAGTGTGCTCAACCATCCTAAAAGGATACTCATGGACAATTATCATCTTAGCAATGATTCGACGAGTTTCATCTTCATCATATTCTCTAGGAGTGACAATAAGAGGTAAACCAGTGTCACCTGCCATGGCGGGACCAAAGTTCAGATTAGCTTGAGCCTTCATCTTAGCCACCTTGTTCTGATATGGCGTGCACTTTGGTATGTGCCTCATCAGATGTGAAGTAGCTCCCCCTTGCTTGTAAGACATGAGTTTGTAGCAAAACCTACACTTTGCCCTTGTATCGATCTCCCCCTTCTTTGTCTTCGATGGAACAGTCACCACTTTGAAGATCTTCCAACAATCTGATCTTTGTTTTTGCCTCACAGTCGCCTTCGGAGATCCCTTTCGCCTTTTTGCCTCCCTCTTTGATCTTCCTTGAGACACTGTAGTACCATCTTCTGTCAATTGCACGACACCTTGTTCACCATCATCCGAACTTGAAGGATCCACCGAGATATGTCCTTGTTCCCCCTCCGCGTCAGATGGTTGATCATCATCAGCCATATGCTCCCAATCTGCATCCTCACTAGACGACTGCCAATATACGAAATTCAAGTAAGAATATATAGAATCATGGGCAGAATCATGAACAAAAAACATAAGATGTACTCATAAGGGCAAAAAATATAACATAAATCCCAATAGAGAGTTGCATTAGTTCACTCAATAGATCCCAAAACCTGTCTCATCATTCATAGCACACACATTAACAACGCACCAGGACCACCCTTTTTCGATAATAAGAAGCTTGCAGTAGGCACACACATAATCAATTGTGCCCTTAATGTGATATGTCTCATCATTCATAGCACACACATAATCAATTGTGCCCTTAAACGTGACCAATTTCTTTTCAATTGATGTTTCATAGCCATTTGCCAATGATAGTAATGGATGGATCCAAATCAATGCCATCTGCCACTACTTGTTGCAAGGAATGACCAAGCTCCAAATCATATATCTCATGGATGTTGCAACTTGTTCAGGTCATAATCGTTGTTCAGGTCATATATCTCAAGCCCGTATGACACAAATCGTTCCCAATCACCTTGTTCAGGTCATAATCCTTGTGCAATCTTCTTCTGCTACATCGCCATCATAGGCCAAGAGACAAAAATAGAGGGTTCATTCTAGTCTTCAAAAGACTCACCGAGGACGATGGTTTGGCGCTGTCAGGAGGCGGCTGGGCCTGGGAGTGGGACTGGGAGCTGAGGCGACGGCCAGATCCACGCCCACCCGTTGGTGCCGAGGCCCCAATGCCCCCAACGTCGGCCGATTTCTTCCCTAGCGCACGAGACTCCAAGCTCCGTTGATGCCGTTCCCCATCCATGCACGTCGGGCTCGGGCGTCGTCGGTGTCGGTTCGGCTGAGGACGAGGCCGTCGGCGGATGGAACACAGCGGGTGGAGATCGAGAGCGACGGTGTCGTGGACGGCGGCGGCGTCGTCGGGCGAGAGCTGGGATCGCGCGTCCGCGCCACCGGGTAGACGGGTGGGGTGGAGATCAGTGAGGGCAGGCGTCAGTGGACGGCGGCGGCGCGTCGGGGAGAGTGAGGGATCGCGCGTCCGCGCCACCGGGTATACTGGTAGGGTGTAGATCGAGAGCGCCGGCGTCGGGTGGACGGGCGGCGTCAGTGCATGTGGCGCGCGTCGAGGAGGGGATCTGGATCGGGAGAGGAGCCGAGGTCGGGAAGAACTCGGAGCCTGGAGGGGATCGGGTGGGAGTCGCCGAGTCGGGACGGGAGAGGGGAGAATCGGGGGATCTAGGAGAGGAGAGTGAACGGGCGGCGGGCGGCGTCGGGTGGCGCATGGCGCCGTCGGGAGGGGATCTGGGACTGGGAGAGGAGCTGGAGGTCGGGAAGAACTCGGGAGCCTGGAGGGGGATCTGGTGGGAATCGCCGTCGGCCGTCGCCGAGTTGGTAACTTGGGACGGGAGAGGGGAGAGTGGGAGACGGGGGAGATCTGCGCTGCTGCCCTGGGTTAATCCGAGTCGGGGATGATCCGACACCTTGTGCCCTGGGTTTGTGGCTTGTGGGCCGGGTGTGCACTGGGTCGAGCTTTCCGGCTCGACGAGCGGCTTGGCTCAGCTCGTATTTTTTCCGAGCTAAAAACAAGGCTCGGCTCGGCTCGAAAAAAAACGAGCTCGAGCCGAGCCGGCTCGGCTCGTTACGAGCTCGAGCCGGCTCGCGAGCCCCGAGCTTTTTTGCCACCCCTAGCGCTGCCTGTTGGCCGCTGTAGTTGCTATGTGCTTTAGTAGCTTGCTATTGCGGCTAGGGCAAAAGGGAACGAAACACCGATCGATGCCTAGGTTGCCTTGGTGAGTTGGTGGGCACTTGTGGTAATGGACTGGTTGGGGCTGACATTGGCTATGTGTTGGGCCTGGCCTATTGGATCGGTTGATCCTATTGGGACACTGGGATAATATACTTTGCAAGTTTGTGTATAAGTGATGTATTTGTGTATAAGTGATGTATTACTAGTATATATGCTATATATTGGATTTTCTTGTAAATTTTTTTAGGGTTCAGGTGTACCCCATGAACCTCTTTCAGCTCTGCACTGTAGCTGATAGGAGTTTTGGTCACAGCATTAGGGATGAACAAGGCAATTGTTGGAGAAAGAAGAACTCTTTATTGGACAAGCAACTAGCCTCTAGTTGTCTATTAGAGCATAGTAAGATCTACTCTGAAGTTCCTTATTCGAAATTGATTGAACTCTAAATTCAATCAAATCGAAGCACTCAAATCAACAATATGGCTAGGTGATTATGCAAGTGAGCGGTGGCACAAGTTCAGCATGCTAATGAGCGGGCACTGATGTGGCATTGTAGGCTTGCGAGTGGTGCTGTGAAAGCATAGTCTCCACTCTACAACAGGTTGGTGTGCAATTTAGCACGTTTTCTAGTCGTAATAGCAAAAGTAGCTTCTGCTCTTACGCAATTGGAACAATGGTACCACGATAGGATAGGTAAATCATCTACAATGCTCCTGGAACGCGGTTGATGCGATCTGGTATCGCGACAGAAGGTGTGAGTGCGGCAGGGAGATATGTCGTGGTTCCTGAGCACAGCTTGTCGGGGGCATTGTCTGAGTGCGAAAGTACTGGTTAGTATTGATGGTTGAAGCCGTTTTTCACTCTTCCTGTTCGCAGTAGGTTCCTTCCACGGTACGTAGGTTCCGCAAACTGGGAGCGCGGTAGATGACCTTCCTAACCTGTTATAGTGTTATTTTTGTAATTTTGTACCAGCTAAAACTACTTTTCTATTGCAAATAAAAAATGTGGCAATTTAAACAAAAAGACTCCGTCAACATTG
This sequence comes from Hsuehochloa calcarea, assembly GCA_036346395.1. Lineage (NCBI taxonomy): Eukaryota > Viridiplantae > Streptophyta > Magnoliopsida > Poales > Poaceae > Hsuehochloa > Hsuehochloa calcarea. The sequence continues at coordinate 22,038,558 of CM070600.1, forward strand.
GTACGAGTCTAGTATGCTGTCATGTAGGCATCGGTGTGACCAATAGGCCAACGAGGTGGGCATGTGAAAGCACAAGCTCCAATAGATCAACGGGCGATCATGCGTCGGCGCGGCACAACAGGTCGATGATCGACGACAGTCCAGATTTTTTACTTAATTTTTGGCTCCGCCACTATGGATTTGGTTTCAAGAGGTTTCTGGTGAACTCGCTTCTACGGTACATAGTAGCTTAGGAGATCTTGTTTCTTTGGAATGTGTGTTGCTTTTGAAGTGTATTCTCACGCATGCACAGTAGAAATTAAAAGCTGCACAGCAGTAGAACGCCTCGGAACCTGCGGAAACAACAACCGATCAGGTCGATCGGACGGTGGAGAACAACAAAACAGAATTGAACGGTGTGACCTCAGGAAGCCGAGACGCAAGAAGCAATCAGACGACAAAGTCTTTAGTACTCCTTCAACTGCACCAACCTCGTGCGGCGTGTTCAGAGCTTCAAATCTAGCATGATGGTTTGCACTAGGATAAGAAGGCTTTTGGACAAAGATTCGTGCGTGCGTGATGTGTCGATCGATGTTGGCGCCCATGCCCCGTTGTTGCTTCATTCTTTGGACAAGCCGATGCACGCGGCCACTCTACGCGGGGTTCATTTCATTTCAGGAGTGCTCTCTCCTTTTCATCTCTCTCTCTCTCCCTCTCTCTTTCTCTCGCATTTTCGACGAAGGTGCAGCGCACAACGCCACTTCGTCGGTAGAACGGCCGTGTGCAACGTACACGAGAGATCCAGAAGAAATGGAAGCAAATTCCTGACATTGGCTCTGGTCATTAGCGAGATCCCTTATCATGTCGTTGCAAGGCTAAACCAAACCTGCAAATTCTGTCACCACATAATCTTCACAATCACTAGAATTGGGGTTCGTATGATGTGATGGATGATGGGCTAGATTTCTCTCAATTAACATATAGCGGTTGAATTATGTGCTATTACACCATTTAGATATCAAGTGATCAAGACTGTTTGTGGTAAGGTGCAAATATGATTACGAATGGGCAAATTAGGTTAGGGCATTTTACCTCTAAGAGTGCTGGATTCGGCTGTCTATTACTACGTACAGAATGTGCAGAGGCCATTTTTGTTTTTACTTTGCATGCAATTGGTATATATGCTTGTCTGCACCTTCCTAAATGGAAGGTTTTCTCTTGCAAGGAGCTAAAAATCTTCGAATTTGGTTTCTAGCCATGCAATGTTGGTTTTGCACCCACTTGCAAAGGAATGTCCAGACGCCAAAAAGGCTCAACATATGCTGCAGCATGCAAATAAAACCAGCATAAGTTAGCGGCTAAAAGGCTGAATTTGTTATGCCATGCATGTGATGCCGATCAAACCTGCAAAATCGTGTGACACAAGATACCGGTTTTCACTGTGAAAGCAAAACATGAATCAACAAAAATAGGACGTGGTTTCCTTTCATCAGTTACAATGAGACCGAGATAAGAAATATATATACTCAATAATCAGGCAGATTGAACACCTGCAGTTAAAATTTAGTCCGGCTTTTTCTGCAACTTGAAATGAAATGTTCAGATGCCAAACAGCTAGATATGGATTTAAAGTGTCATTGGATTCACCAAAGCTGCACCCCACTGGGCAGGCATCAAATCAATCCTGACCCAGTGAGCCCTCACAGTTCACTTGTCAAATGTAGGATTCCCTCACCACTACCAACATCACCTCTGGATTTTTTGTTGCTTGCAAAAGATGAGAAGGAGAAGGAAGAACAAGAGATTGATGCAACCACGAGTGGGCTCTCAAAGCTCACAACGACCTCAACCTTTAATGGCAGTCCATGAATCCACCGGTCTGTGGAGTCCAAATTGTCATGCCGAGGTTTGAAAAATTCATGTGCTAGGACAGAAAGGGAGGACCTTGTTCTTGAGCCCCTTCCATGTAGGAGCAGCTCTCTTAGCCTTGTTTTTCACCCCCATAGTTATGTTTTGTCAATGCATGCAAGTGCGTGCGTGCGTGTGTGCGCATTATTTTTCTTCCGATTCTAGGCACCGGAGATGAGCAAAAAAAGTGGCCTAACTGAAAAATCTGCAATTTTCAATGCATTGCAATGCCCGTGGATAAGGGGGTAATTGTTGATTATGGCCTGACCACTTAGCACTATGTAAAAGGATTTTCCTTTGGTTGAAGTTGCTCTTTGCGTTGGATTACATACAATAGAATTATAGATTGGCCTTTTCATTCTTTCCTCATTTTCCTTTTTGTTCTCTTTTATGTGGACATGATAGAACCAATCCGTAAAATCCCCTAATAAAGTAATTTTTAGGGCATGCAAGTATCACTAATTAATTCAATTGGTGGCAAACAAACAACACTTAACTGATCAAGAGGTCAAAAATGTTGCTTTGTGCTGTGCATTCTTTATGTGAAAGCTAAAGGAGAATGTTGCTTGCTAACCATAGCATATCAAGCAAAAAAAAACCATGAAGCACCTCCTTTTGATGTGGATTCTTTTAAGGTGGTATCCTACCTTTGTGAGCTATTTTTGCCTGGTTAATTCCACAGTGCTTTTGAGCCTCTTTTCAGAAACTACGACTTCCTTTGACAAAAAAAACACTAACGGCAAGTGCAGAAATGACTCTGCAAAGTTGAAAGATTTTCACCTTCTTTTGCAAAATTGTTCAACCCCTTTCCGGGAGGAGTCAACCTCTTGCCCCCAAATGTGGTGGTTGTTTTTTAATGGATAACAGTAGGAAAGGGTCCTACTGTATATAAATAAATAAGATAAGTAAAGGTTACAAAACAAAAATTACACGAAGAGGTCCCAAATTAGTTCAAGCTGTTAAACCAAGCACTAATGTCAGGTTTGAATTTTGCCTCTACCCTATGGATAACCAGAGCAAATTCTTAGAGGAAAGTGTTGCACCAAACTGCACAGCTTCGATCGATCTGATTGAATATCATGTTATTCCTTGTTATCCAGATAGACCATATTGTCAACACCATGATCTCCATGCAAAAGAGTTGTTGTATCTTGTTTTTGAGATAGAGGATTGCTTGGTGTGTTGAAACCAGAGGCAGCCATTGCGGACAGACATAACTCCAACAGTTTTGAACAAAGGGGCATGTCCAAAATAAGTGTTGTAGGGTTTCTTCTACTCCTTGATCGCACAAAATGTTGAAAATGAGGGCAATATTTTAATTCCATATTTTAATAGACAACAGATATTGCAAAATACTAATGATGCATAAACCAGTACTAACAACAGGAAAACCATTGTACTTCATAGTATATTCCAAAACCATAATGTAGCAAGACAGTCAGACCCACGAAAGACTTACTATCGTGTTCGATGAAGAAAAGGAAGCAGCGCAGACGCATGCGAATCAACCACACGAGCGGTCGCACAGATGTGCGCTACCCAGAAACCTTATTACCGCCCCCGTGCAGGTCTTCACGGCAGCAACGGATCGGAGATACCGCTTCCCTTCTTCACGGTGCACGCCGAGAAGAAGAGTTGACGAGGTTCAAAATGGCGTGGTACAACAGCACATAATTTCAGAGGAAGAAGGGAAGGAATGAGGCAGAGTCTGCGCAATGCTCTGGACGTCTCCAGGCATATCTATAGAGATGACTAGTAACTGACTGATTAAGTAGCCATTTACCCACCGTAATCGATGACTTAACCGACCATTTACCCACCGTAATCGCTCGTCATCATCACCCAATAAAGCCTCAAATTCAAACGTTTGAATCTCATTCAAACAGAGAGAGAGTTGCATGGTTCAGAAAAAATAAAGTGGACTTGGTCTGCCTCGAGAGGAAGAAGAGAAGGGATGAGGCAGAGTCTATGAAAATGAGCAAATGCACGCGTGCGTGCATGCGCTGCGCTTGTGTGTTTAGCCAAAGCCCTCCTCGTGCCACCCTCATCCATGTGTCACATGTTTCAAAGAGTGGCAAGGATTCCGCCTTATATGTTGTGCTCCCCCACCTTGCCTTAGCAATATGGTACTAAACCATACATGCTTTGTATTTATAGAAAATAAGCCTCACTCATATGGGCCTATTTCCAACACAAAATATGAGTATAGTCATCCAGTTGACAATTCTTCATTCGCAAAAGATTTCTAGTGTTAAGTCTATCCTTGAGCAATAACTAGAAGAAAACTTTTTGACGACTTTGGCAGGTGCTTGTCCATAACCAATTGAAGTATGGAGGAATTGGAGAGGTAACCATGAGCAGTTGATAAGCTTTGACCGATGAGAATTGTACCAAATTCCAAATGTAATACCATTAATCCTCATCAGGGGTTAGTACCAGATCATGTAACATTTGTTGCACGTATTGGAACTGATCACACGCTTGTGCAGATAGTGGTAGATGAAAAAGAGATGAGAAATCCACCATTTGCTTGATTGTAGTAATCGAAGAGAGGTCTATTTTTACAAACGAAAATAATTCTGGATGTTGTTGACAGAGCAAGTTCCCATTCCATAAATCTTTCCAGAAAAGACCGATCTTCCATTGCCCAGTGTACATGCTGCCAAACCCTTGTAAAGAAGAAGTAGTTTGAGAAGATCTCTCCACTAAAAGGATCCTACTCTTGAACTGTCCGGAGGATGGGAGGCAGAATAATAGGATTCCCAAACTAGTCTAACCCAAGGGAGGTTGGCATGGTTGTAGCACTTGTGGAGACTTTTCAGAAGGGGTGTCTGGTTTTGTGTTGGTAGGTTTAAGACTCCTAATCCACCTTGTTTTTTGATTTATATAAACTTTTTTCCATGCTACAAGAGATTTACCTCGGTAGTCAGAGTATGAGCTTCTCCAGAGATAGTTCCTTCGATATATGTCAATTTGTGTTAGGACTCTACTTGGAAGCTTAAGCAAGCATATGTAAAAGGTCAGTAATTGGGAGAAAACGGAATTAACCAATGTTAATCTTCCCCTATAAGAAAAAAATGTTGCACAACTTCCTAACCTTCTTTCTACAAGTTGAATAAGGGGGAAGTAATCCTGGATTTTTGGTTTGGAGGTTCCCAAAGGAAGCCCTAAGTAAGTGAAGGGCAGGGTTCCTTGCTGACAGCCGAAAGTACGAGATATGATTTCCATTTTGTCCATAGGGACGTTTATTGGGATCAAGAGTGATTTATGAAAATTGACCCTCAATCCGGTGGATTCCACGAAAGTATTTAGAATCCCCTTCAGGCAGAACAATTGTTTAGCACAGGCTTGCATAACTATGAGGGTGTCATCTATATACTGCACGGCTGGGAAATTTGGGCAAGCACGAAAAGATAATGGTGGTAAGAGGACACCTTGATCCATTACCCTGTTTAGCACTGTCTGAAGTAGGTCAGCAGCAGTACAAATAAGAGTGGCGAAAGTGGATCGCCCTGTCTTATCCCTCTCCTGCAGTGAAAAGTCTTACCGAGTACCCATTGAGAAGAACTGAGAATGTTCTAGTATTTAGAATCTTGAAACCCTAAACCAGAAAGTCGCCTTTATAACTACCTATTTACGGAGTAGCGTTTAGTAACCTCTAAGTAAGGTATTACATATGTAGAGAAATATGACGACCTTAGGTCTAAGAATCCCACATATACTATGTAGGAGACCAACTAATGACACTTAAGAATATTATAATTCCCGAAGTGTCTCAAGGCGGGTCAATCCAACACTATGTTCTCCAATATATGTCCATATTATTGATTTGATATCTCAAATTCATGATCCGTGAAACATGATCATTAATCAATGCATACATTGATCCATAAATCATAAGTGTTTCACATAATGACATCATAAATATAAATAGAGAGTTTCACGAACAAATCACATACTTACCGATCAATATACTTACCGATCAATATAAATAACATTTTATATAACATATTATTCAAAAGTTTATAAACATAAATGCGATACAAGCGTCTCTGTGATTGTCTAACAATTCGTTGATGACCACTTTTGTCAGTTCCTTTTGCCACCGGCTGAAATGCCTTGACGTGGGTAATTCACTTCCTAATTAATCCCCAAGCAAACGAAGAAAGCGTGTAAATGCCTGACAGTAAAACAGCTATTACTGCACTAAAAATCTACCTGTATTTCCCTTGAAGAAAAATGAGATAATGGAGCAGATCAGAACCAACCAATTGCTGTCCAGGGATTGCGATTTTTGGTGCCGCGCGTCCCTGTTCGCGAAAAGTGTATAATGCCATTGTAAAACACTCCTCGTGCTGAACAAAAACGAAGACTGTTCCCCGTGTTTTCTGCTGTAATCATCTGCAGTGTCAGGCACTGTTCTTCAAACTTTCAGACCATTATTAGCGCTGCACCCTGACTCCATTCTGGCGACGCACTCTGCTCACCGTTGGGTGCAGGCACTGTTGGCCGCGTCAGGACTAAGCTAGCCAGAGAGCTATCTCATGACTGTTCGGCCTTGCATCGTTGCATGGCATTATTACCACAAGCAAGCGAGAGAGAGAGAGAACAGGAGATGCTAACTTTGTCCTCACCAAGTGGCTGGCTGGCTGGCTAATCTTGCAGTGCAGCCTGCAATTCTCCCTGATCTAACCCATCACTTTTTCTCTGACGCAACTTCTCGGCAGAAAGCAAACATGCAAGCGCGCTGGGTGGAGGCCAGCCCTGAGAACCCGTAACTGGCCTCCACTTGTCGACGAGACGCCGGGATGGTGACGAGACGCCGGGTGTCGGAAATGACTAAACTTTGTGCCCTTTTGATCGATCGGTCGCCTCTCTTTTTTGGTTGGTTTTAGGCGAATTGTAAAACCGTCGGAAAGCCGCAACAGCTGACGTGATTACAACGTGTTTGCTTCATCGAGATAAAAGGTTTTACCACGTGTTACTCCCTCCGATTCATAAAAGCACGTTGTTTTAGATAGCGTTACAGTCTTTGAAACAAAATTTTGACTATTAACTAGTATTGAAATATGTTTATAAAACTTAATGAAATTGTAATATTATAAAAGTACTTTTTGAGAGGATTATACACTTATAATTTTCATGCATCTAATCTAAATATTTTAAAAAGATATTAATAGCCAAAGTTTCAAAAGTTCGACTGCATATATCCCAAAATGATATATTTTTGTGAACCAAAAGGAGTAGTATAGTTGTTACAAAATATTAATACCTAGGTGACTTTGATCTCCATTTACTGGTTTCCAATTTGTGGTTGTAGAGTTCCAGCTGCATACTAACTAAAGTCGTGATTTTCACCGAGTCAAGCTTTCACCGTGTTGTTGCGCCATAGTCCAACCATATTACATGAGAAACACGAGTGAAGTTAGTGAACCGAGTCTAGTTTCAATTTTAGCGCATGACGTTGGAATACCAATGTGTTTGGAACGGGTGCTAGAAGTTACAGATGGTAATCAGGGATAAAAGACCGGCCAGAACTAACAGGAAAACAATGTTTTTTTGTCTTACTATGTTTTTTTTGTCTTACTAGCCCGGAATGGTACATTTTATACCAGATGAAATGTAACATTCTATTTTCAGATGGTAAATAGTATTTACTTTTATCAGTTGGTTTACAAAAATTATTTCAACTTATATTGTATTTTTTAAATCTTCAATTTCTACCTTCATTTCAAAACCTCTCTCCCTTCGGCTCAGCCATCTTCTCTTCCCCTTGGGCCAGCCGACCACCTCCTCTCCCTCTTCCCGGCCCATCCTCCCCCTTCCCCTCTTCCCCCCTTCCGGCCCAGCCAGGTCAATGCCCCTCCCCTGACCCTCTGTTGCCCCATCCCATCGACCAGCCACTGCAGCTCCGTCCCCTCCGCCACCTGCTCGTGGACTTCAGCACCCCCTCATCGTCCGCCGCCTGCAACACCCACCTGCCCACGTCCCCTCCGCCACCCGCTTGGCCTCCAAAGTCACCGCATCCGTCGCCCCGTCCCGTTGCCTGTCTCGCCGCCTCGTCAGGGTCATGGCCACGCGTATGCGCCTTTTGGCCCTCTGCCGCCACCTGCTCCCCTCCACCCGTCTTTGACTCCGGCGTCCTCTGTCGCCCCTTCTCGTCGTCAGCGCTTACTCCTGTCGGCCCCACTACTTGCGTCGCCCACCCGAGTCGTCGCTCCCGTCACCTCCCCGCTGCGCGCGCCTGCCCTGTCCTCTCAGACCAGGGCACCCATGCCACGACCGCCTCGGGAACCCCCACACCTCTGAGTCTCCAACGGCTCTGCCTCCCTTCTCTTCGGCTATAAGAAGCCCTGAACCCCTCTTGTTTCTCCCATCGTCTCCCCTTCGCTTCTAGTAAGTGCCATTCGAGAAGAGCCCGAGCAGCCCCTTTCTTCGCCGAGCTCACCCACTCTCGCTCGTGTTGCTAAGGTTGCCCGAAGCCCCGAGCTCCGAGTTCGAGCCGCTACGCTCCTCCTCCTAGTTCTTGCTGCACCAATGCATCCCCTCTTCTACCTGCGTCAATTCGTGCCCAGAGCGACTTGGAGCGATCCTCTCACTCGATTTCAGTTTTGTGTCGCAGGAAACGTCGTATTTCCTCTTCTCCTTCAGTCCCGACCGACCCCTTCACCACCGTCTTCCTTCGTCGCCGACCGCGAGCTCCCCCACCGTCGTTCGACCTCCTCCGACCCCCCTCTCGTTCTTGGTAAGCCCCTTTTCCCCTTGCCCGGTTCTCCCTCTTGTCTTTCTGGCCACGTCGAAACTCCTTTTCGACCAAGTCTTCCGACTATGTCCAAGACCAGGTAGCCATGTTGTCGAACCCCCTTCAGACTATATTGCGTTGTTGAACTCCCTCCGACCATGCCTCGTTGTTGAACCTCCTTCATACCACACTACGTTGTCGAACTCCCTTCGACCACGCTGTGTTGTTGAACCTCCTTCAAACTACACTGCATTGTCGAACTCCTTCCGACCACACGCGTTGTTGAAACTCCTTTAGACCACACCGCGTGTTGAACCTCCTTCCGATCTCTTGATAACTTGTGTGTCGATCCCCGCGTAGTTGAAAGGGATTGGGGAATTTCGGAGTGAGGAGGATCCGTTGGATCGGGCTTGAAGTTAGCTTTCCAACAAGCCCAAGGACACTCGAATCGGACTCCGTTTGTAAAAGTTATGGCCGTTTTAATCCGGACTGTCCTGCTGATTCCGAATCCGAATTTGAGGCTGATTCGAATCCGAATTGAATTATGAGTTGATTCCGAATTTGAATTTGGTTGGGCTTGTGGAAGTTTCGAATTTGACTTGGATTCTTGGACTTCTCTTCCTTGCTTGTCTCCCACGAGCTTCTCCTCCATTGTGATGACCTTTCTTCAAGAACAACCTCATATCCTTCATCTCCGTTTATTATTGAATCTTCCAATCTGAGCACAAGCAAAACACTAGTTTTAGGTAGTATGAAATTCTCAACTAATTTAAAAGTAAATTCAGTGAAGATTCACTGTTGGATAAGCTTCTCTTGTTTTTCAACTCTCTTAGTAAGCTCATGTTGTTCTGAGGTATTTAATGAATTGAAAACATTATATGAAACAACGTAGCTAAGGATGTCCGCATCATCCTCCCTTTCTTCAAAAAAGCCGCCCTCGGCTTTTGATAGCTCAAAATGTGCTAGACGAAGAAAACAATGTATATGCATGGTATATGTATTTATCATCCAAACAAGTTCCGTGTAGCGCATGATGATTTGCGAACATGTATTAAACAAAGAGAACAACGATATATCGTGATATATGTATGAATCAATTGTTGTGTTATTCGCGTTGTTTTGTACAATCGATAGCTCGGAATCACATTTCAAATTGCACAATGACTCATATGATAAAATTTCACCTTCCCAATACCAAAGTCAAGTAAAGTGGGTGAAAACCAATTGATACCATTCCATAATTCAATCTGCGCTACTATGATTAGTTATACATTCAAGAGATAAACAAGTTGGCATCATGTTGCATTCTAAACAATAGACACTTGTATTTAAACCCATCTTAAAGATATCATGACATTGCTTAATAGATGGTTTGCGCAAAACATGTGATTGTAAATCAACAAGATTATCATAGGTAATGTATATTTGATAAACTTGAAACATGTTGTCTACACCAACATCACCAATCAAATTGAATTTATATGTGTGTATGTAGCTATTTACTAGTGATCTTAAGTGTGAAATTTCAAGAACCTTCTTAATCACACTAGATACATGTTTAGGACTATCGAATATGATATAACACAAAGAATTATTAATGTGTATTCTACTAAGAACTTCTTTTTGAGTAATCAATTTCACATTATGCAAATTAAGCATATCAAATTTAGAACGTGGAATCATCAAATGAATAATGGAGTTCTCAGTTTTACGCACCTTATTTTCATAAACGACCAATTCAAGTACAAATAGTGTTACCTTGATCTTGTGTATTCCCTCTCCATCCATGGTTAGCTCTTTATCTTTCTCTTCCAATGGTGAGGGCTCTTGAATCTCCAACTCCTTATTTGCTTGGTCCACCTGCAGAATGTGGGATACAACACTAGAAATAGAGGGTAAGTTGTTAGGTTCAAAAATAATCTTATTTATCCTATCATCTATCTCTCCTTTTCTTTTGGTGTATCTCTCACACTCTCAATTGGGATGCTCTCAACCTCGCGTATGGTGGACTCACACACTCACTCTTTTATCACTCTCACTCAATTTGGCTATGTGGCTCTCATTCTCACATGGGTTTTGATACATCTCATCCTTGTAAGACCGTAGGCGGCAAGGGCACAACTACCACCAACCACGACCTCCTCACGTGTTGCGGGTTGTGACGGGCAAAGACTACTCATCACCTCGGTCGAAGAAAAATTCCGATGCTCGATCTTCTTCTCAAGTGACACACCAGTGGATGAATTAGAAATAAAGAGCCGGCGCAGATTTAATTGATGTGCTTGAATGTGTTTAAGTCTCTTTTCTGCCTTCATAGCAAATTTCACAAGATCTTGCAGACTACGAAAATATTCATCTTGAAGTGCAGCAACGATCTGATAATTCAAGCCTGCTTTGAAGTATGTCTTTTCTTGATATGGACTAGTGATATTGGCACGGCGCATTGCATGATTCAACTCAATATAGTAATCTTTGACAACTTTGCATCCTTGTTTAATGCTCTCCACGTGTCGTAGTAGTTCCGCTCATAATAGGATGGAACAAATTCTCTTCTCATGATGCTTTTAAATGCACCCAAGATGTAATAAATCGTTTTCCACCTAGTTGTTGCCACCAACTAAAGGCATAGTCCGTAAAAAACAAAGTGGCCACTCTCACTTCCTTGGCTTCTGATTCGAACTTATGGGATTCAAGCTCGAACTCCATGTCTTGTACCCACTCAAGATACTCCTCTGGATCATTACTACCATAGAAGGGAAGATACGTATACTCGCGATCTGCCATTGTTAGCAGCAAAGCAAAGAATATGTATGTAGGTGTATGTGGATATGTAGAGGTCACTCAACTCACAATCCTAACAAGGTGAAGTTTCTTTACCGTTCCGAAAGGAATTAAGATCAACAATACTTACACTTCAGGGCAGCAGGAACCACAAGGTGATGTGTGAGCGAATTTCAAGTGCAAGTCAAAGCATGACAACGGGTGTTTTGTGGAGTTTGGTATGGATACCTACTTAATTTGAAAATTATAGGTATTGTAAGGCTAAGTAAATATCCAAACTAGAATTCAATGCCTAGTTGCCGATCACAAAGATATAAGTGAAAATCAAAACAACTCACACGCAAAGATATTGGAACTTTAGTGCAATCAAGGAATGAGCTATGTAAGATATAAGTGAAGAACAAAATAGCTCGTATTGCACAAGTTATAGAAAGACGCTAGCTAGTTGCAAATAATGAAACTAGGGCACAAGATTGCAAAAAATATTGATATTCTAACAATTGAATCAAGAATGAGTGGGGATTTTCGCTCAAGTTTATGGTTCGGCTATGCGCTTCCTTTTTCCTTTTCTCTTTTCTCTTTTCTCTTTTCTTTTCTCTTCTTTCTTTTTTTCTTCTCTTTTTCCTTCTTTTTTGAACTATTGCCAAAATTCTTGTTCTACCAAAATGAGCAAAATTCTTTCCCACCTTTTGATCTTTGAACAATTGCAAGAACACAAATATTAATATGCAGCCCTAAGCAACGATTTAGCTAGTCTTCAATAGGTTCAAAGTATTCGCAAAGGATTGAAAGGTTCACAAAGGATAAATTGGTTACTCACTTTTTTTTTGGTGTTTTTTTATAGACACGACTAAAAAAATCAAACTAGGCTCAAATAAAAAGCAACGCAAAAGAATTCAAGATCAGCAAACTAAACTTGATTCTAATGGACAAAAACTTAACAAAACTCACTAGAATAACAAATTAAATACTACGGCTGAATTTTTTTTTTGTATGGCTTTTTCGTGAATGGGAAAAAAAGATAACTGGATAAAGATCCTACCGAGTCAACGGAGCTCTGATACCACCTGATGCGGGGTGCCCGATCTTCTCGACGTAGGATCTCTTGATAACTTGTGTACCCTGACGAACCACCAGCTGATCCCCCGCGCCAATGCACGGACTTGCAACTCTATGGAAAATTCGCCCAAACACACACTTGATTGGATCCTCGCTGACCACAAGCGAAGATCGTCGAACCCTCAATTCCCAGCGGAAAAGCAAGAACGACCCCTTGTTCTCAATGCCCAATTCCCTCTGTTTTGGCTATAAGCACAACAGGAGAATCAAGCAAAAGCTTTGAAAATATATTAAACGTGGTCTGAGGTTACAATGGGGGTCTACCCCTCTATATATAGTGCTCCTACTCCTCCTCATGGCTGGCCAAGAGGCCCTACTCCTATTCTAATTCGGATTTGGAGTCCTACTCCAATTCCGACACATTCCAAAACAGAAAAGGAAACTCTGATTTTACAACCGTCACATTGATTCGATCATATCTTTTGATCCAGAAGGAATTTCGGAGTGAGGGAGGATCCGTTGGATCGGGCTTGAAGTTAGCTTTCCAACAAGCCCAAGAACACTTTGTCTCCCACGAGCTTCTCCTACATGTGATGACCTTTCTTCAAGAACAACCTCGATATCCCTTTATGACCACATGTAGTCGATGAAATTCTCAACTAATTTAAAAGTAAACCATATGTAGTCGCTACCCTTTACAACCACATATAGTCGATACCCTTTATGACCACATGTAGTCACTACAACCATATGTACGATCACATGCGATACCCTTTATGACCACATGTAGTCACTACCCTTTACGATCACATGCAGTCGAAACTCCTTCTGACTACGTCGTGTAGTCGACCCCTTCCGACTACGTCGTTCTGACTACCTGTAGTCGATCCCCTTATGACTACGTCATGTAGTCGAACCCTTTCCGACTGCGTTGTGTAGTCGAAGCTCCTTCCGACTACGTCCTGTAGTCGAATCTCCCTCCGACCGCGTCAACTCGAATCCAGTTGTACTCGACACAATCAGTACTCGAAACAAACGATGCTCGATACACGAACGAGACCGAAGCTAGCGAAGATTAAACGACGAGTACTCGAAATAAACGAGACTCGAAGCTAATGATCCTCGAAGCGAATAAAGATTACTCGAACCAAGCAAGATTTGAAGCTAGAAATTCAGAAGCCCTGTTCTCCTCCGTTATAACTCCAATTCTAGTGATTTTTGTTTCTAAATTTGTCTAAATTCAAGACCTTGCTAATGGCATTAGTCTTATTTAAATGGGAGTTCATTTGATATTTCTTGTGTATTAATTTGTTCTCTTTGTTTGTTTGTTCTTTTTCCGGTGCGTTCATTCGAATAGAGTTCGAAGACGCGGGAGATCTCCAGTTTGATCAAGCACAACACTTTCAAGACTTTCTCACCTGCACTACAGGCGAGTCAATACTTTGATCATTTTGAACATACATTTTCACAAATTATATTCCTTTAAATTACCACAATTGCATGCTGTAATTCTTTAAGCAAATGTATGTTAAATCTTAAGGTAGTTAAATACCTATTTGATGATTAACTAATTATTATACCATCATTTGGCAATTGAATCTATTATTCTATGTCACCCTAGTAACTATGTGGTAATTATTAGTTATAGGTTGTACTTAAACGACATGCCCGTCTTGCTTAAGTACCGGGGCATTAAATGCCCCAATCATCATCTTTTAATCATGAAAGTGGTTTTGAGCAGTCATTGTGGGTAAATGAATAGAATATTATGGTAATATATTTTGTGCCCCAAAAACCCTATTAAATTATTGTTAACTCATTTGGGCAGATGGTATGGTGGTGGGTGTCGTCGGAGCACGAGAGTGGTTGGTATGTGGTATGAACCATCCGGATGGATTAAGGACTTAATCTTATCATGACCTCCTGTATAAAAACAAGTACAACCCATAAGTCTGTAAAGTACAACTTGGCTTAGTAAATTTATTGGACCCTGAAAGTCATCTCACTGGTGGAGGGGGTGAAGTAGTGCAAGCATAGGCTTGAATTAGACATCAATGGTGAAGTTGCCAGCTGCGCTAGACGTTGTGGAAAGTCGTGGTCCATCTGCATTAGCGTCTCTGGTAAACATCCCACACAACTTATGGGGCTCACTGCAAGTGGGAGAGACCCATATGGGTGAGATGGTGGAAGGGGTGAGATAATTTGAAAGGTTATTGTGACGATCGCTCAACTACATGATTAAAGAATCATATGGGGCAATAAGTATGATTGTCTCTTGTGGGTACAATATACAACCTCTGCAGAGTCTAAACTGTTTAAACAATCGTGCCTACGGTCAAAGGTGGACATGAGAACTTAAATTGAGTTAGTCCTATTTATAAAACCTTGTGGGTGGGATGATTATAGTGTTGGCTCACCTAGCTTGAGGCTTGGGTTTTTTCCTGGGTCGTCGTACCCATTGATGTTAATATATGGAGGTGACTCCAATCAAAATTTAAGTATAGGTGGAGGTAACATTCGCGGTTATAAATATTGTACAATATCTCTTTAAGAAAATGAGATTTAGTCAAACTGCTAAGTCATAAGAATTTTCAAATACTATAGTATAAAATGATGCTTTAAGAAAATAGAATAACCCAAGCCATCCTTGTTGAAGCCTTGCATGTATTATAGTTGTGCTCATCCTTGCTCTTTCCCCCAAACCCTTAGAAGTAGGAACTCATGGAGGCTATGCATACTACGAGGATCCCGAAGTTGGAGGCATCGGAGATGATGAAGAGTAGAGTAGTTTGTATAGTCTGGGTCTCACCTCAGTCTAGCTGACTTTGTTGGTGCTTGCGTGCATCCAATATTATCCAAGTCTTTGTATAATATCGGACGCACACGGGTTTCTCCAGTCGCTTGCCTGTGGAGAGATGCGCTTTATCATTTTGCTTGCACTACCGCTTTGCTGCCTTTGTAATGTATTCATTTGGCCTGTTAGGCCTTTAGTGTAAAACTCGACCCAATGCGGTCTATGTCACTCTGATGTCTGTAATATATTGTTTGGTTCAGTTTACATCGTGTATGAAATGATTTAGTGGTGTATCTGTGAGTGCTATCTACTGATCTAGGTAATAGCATAGTATTTTCACAGATGATTTGGATTTGTGAAATCAGAATCCGACACGAAAAGAGGTGATTTCGTACTAATTTTAAATGTTAATGCTTATAAAAGACCTAATTAAAGCAATACTTTGAGGAAAAAAAAAGAAAAGGGGAATAACAAACCGCAATAAACAATAAACCGGCCGGTCACCAGTTATAAGCCTAGCTCCGTTAAGTTTTCCAAATACAGTTTCTTTTTATCCCCGTTGGTAATAATACACTAACACCCCCAGAAACTAGATGATAGGTTGAGGCAACATCATCAGTTCCATATTACACTAATTTTTGATGAATCAAACCCTAGTTTGCTCTTCTCCAGGGGTTCTTGATTCCTGAAGTATCAAGTAGCTTGGCCAGGAACTGTAGTGTACTCCAATGGCTAGTCAACAGCTCAAGCATATGAACAGTCATGCTCATATGCCTCTCCTACTCTGAAGCCTCGAAAGTGTGGACAGAAACAAGCCATTTGTGGCCCAACTCTGATGACCGGAACCCAAAGACGAGCTCATCCGGGACACAAAGGCATCGCACTTTTCGGCAATACAAAAATATGCCGCATGAAAACACCTCCCCTCTCTCATCCATCATGCATCCATGATCGCCGACGGGGACCCACCCGGCGAGCGACGATGATTCACCGGATTTGCAGCGGCGCTCCTTTTGAAGATTTGGCCCATTTCTTTTTGGTCAGATCGTTACAAGTCTGCAGATCGCGGCGATGAGCTGATTTGGCTTATTGATTGGCTCTTTTGTTTCATACTCTGGTCCGTCGTGCGTACCAAGAAGCGCGTGATACTGCCGGAATATTTCAGAAACACACAATACATGCGTGTTAGGTGGGTAGGGGCGGAGACAGGATCAGATTATATTATAGGGGAGATTTAGGATTTACCACTTCTAAACTCTTTTATTTAGGATTTACCATCTTTAAATTTTTTCTTGATAATTTGCTACTCCTAAGCACTAAATACATGTGATTTTGACACCCTGGGCGTATTTCAATATTTTTGTTTTTATTTTGCACCAAAATCTACTGCGAAAAGATGCTTTTACCCCCTTCTATTTAAGAAGAAACTTAAAGGTAGTAAATCCTAAATCAAGGTGCTTAAGAGTGATAAATCCTTAATTTCCCCTTATAAAAAATAGAAGTTTTCTTTGGAGAAAACTTTTTACATAAAAAAGCAATAGAAAACAAATAATGATTATGATGGATGATAACTTGAGTTTAGTGCAATTTGGTGCATATACAAACTTCACTGAGCCACGAAAGGTGTGACAGAATCCAAATATGAAGAAGAAGTACTTAATCAAACTCTAAACATGTGGGAGATGAAATATCATGCACTTGAAACGATACAAATTAAACACAACACTAGCTTAAAATTTTGAAAATAAAATATAATTTATATGCTACGTAGGATGGGTTCATATGCCACAAATTAACTCCTAGTCTTTTTAATTTTATCTTAATTATTATTTGATCACATAAATTAAATTAGTAAAGGTTTAGTCCTAGTAAAGTTCCAATGATTGTACGTGCTAATTAAAGACAGTAAAAAATTATGAGGACGTCAGGCCCTGCCATCCCCCGTCTCCGGCCCTGGTTAGGTACCCACAGGCGCGCACTTCTGTATGTTCAGAGTTCAGATTTTTTTTTTGTTTAGATCACATCTCGGGACCAGGGGTGAAACAGAATCGGATACATGCGGATATTATTTGTTCCTGTATTCCTAACTATTTTTTTATTCAAATTCGGATACAAATACAAATTCAAAGTATTCAGGATACGAGCACAAGGCGAATATACGACAGATTCAAATCAGGAACAAATAAAATAGTTAGATAGTATGTTGAACCATACCACCGTAGCTTCAACTTTTCAACACGGTACTTTTATAAGTCTCACGCGTATACACGATAAGTCCATCATGTTGATATGATACAATAGTACGCTTTAATATAACATCACACATAAATTTGACACGATCACACCAACATAAGGTATATCAGACTCAATTATCAAATTCCCGCTTAAAATAATTATTTTATCAATTATTGAATTTAATCCATTTCCAGAAATTTCCTAAATTTATCTAAAGCTTTTCCCTATTTCCCCAAGACGCCCACAGAATTAATAAAACCTTTTAAAGTCTGAAAATATTTTATTTGGTTTCCAAGTATAAAATACATCTGTGAATTGTTATAGAATTTTTTTAGTGTATTTCACTATTTTTCAAAGCCCAAATACCTTTTCTGAAATTTTTATACTTCTTCCTGCAATATGGAAAACTATTTGGATTAAAAATGGGAAACTATCGAGCATAATACGGGAAAAATTTGAATCCGGTGGATAGTAGTCACTCCAATTCGACCTTGGATCTGGATTTGGCTCCGGATCCAACCAAATATTAAAATAGCTTCTTGGATTCGGTTCCGAACGGAACTGGTGGGAATTATCCGTCCGTATTTCACCCCTACTGATCACAACATTAAACCCCGAAAATTCAACAGGTGGCTCACCCAACATGTAGCCGGTGGGAGTCAAACTCTGGTACTTGCCAAAAACCTGTGTGCCACACTGCCACGTGAGACTCTTTCAACGGTATTGAGCTATTTTAATTTGTTGAGTTATCATATGATTCGCATCTTTCATCTTTGTCGTTTAGGCTATTTACGAACAAGTATAGCTAGATTTGGCATTTTTACCTGTATTTTCAATGGAGTCACTGGAGCCAGCATGTGATGGTGGAATCTATGCCTCCTGATCTCTGCTGGGGAAAAACTAAAGTCGAGTTGCTTTTCAGCAACTGGGGAATATGTTTCGAGCAGAGATTTTTTGAATGGCACCGGGCTCTCGCAGGGCTTCACTCACTGCCCTGCAAGATTTGCACTGCAAAGCTGCTGTTAGCTGACGTCTTTTTGAGCAGCACGCAAAGAATCAGGAGGCATCTTGGCATATGGGAAGTAGGCCTACTTGGTTTGTGCCTCAGCATGCAACTCCTTTTAAGTCTCCACCACCAAATCTATCAAAGATAGCTCTACTCCGAATGATGCATATAATTCATAATTGGCATGCCAATTTGTTTGTAGTGTTGTAATATTACTGCATCGCAAAAAATGGTCCGTTTTTCATTGACATTCTTGCTAGGATAGCTTCTCTAGGTCTCTCTCAAGAACAATACATCTTTGGAACTAATTCTTCAATTGATGTCACTGTCTATGCCTGAGAAGAAGAGAAGTAAACGCATTCCACTAGATTTCGTACTGACTTCTTACTTAGGGCTCAAGTAGATTACTTCTCTTGTGGTGATGGTTTTAGCTGTTAAAACAACTCGCTGATAAAGATCTAATCAATCCATCACCAATTCGCAGCTCATCGTGAAAATGCTCGTCATGTACCAGAATTTTTATCCGAACCTTCCTGCTTCAGTCTAGTCAGAAACCAGTATTTTTACCAGATAAAAATCCTTTCTGCTTCAGTTCCCAGCAGAACACATGAAACAAAACAGGTGCCTGCCCGACAATTTGACCGTTTTGGCAACACCAAATGCACTGAAAATTAAACAATCCATATCCACAGTTTTTTTTCCCCCTCCCTTTCTTCCTCCCCATTGCATTTGCATGGACGTGTAAACATCTTCAATTTCACCCTCCCAACTCACGAAATGAGGGCAGCACTACGGGTCGATATCGACCTCAAAATTCCGATATGAAAGGGAGGGTAGGCCCGGCCGCACTATCTCTGCCTGCCTCCTTTCGGCATTCAGAAGTCAGAAGAGAGGAGAGGGGGGAGGAGACTCGCTGTGCTGCCCATGTAGCAGATGACTGATCTAGGCTCATCTAGGTACCGCGAGCGAGCGAACGAGCGAACCCAATCACATGCCGCCTCCTCCTCCTATAAATAAAGCCCCCCACCAACTTGCCATTTACCTACGCGGCTAAGCTTGCTGGCCCATTCAGGACTGGCTACGTACGAGTGCTACTACCTAATCAGCTTAAGACTCCTGTAGGAGAGAGCAGAGACAGAGAGGAGGAAAAGCAATGGATGTGGAGAGCTGCGCGGCGCCTGAGGTCTCCGTCGACTGGCGCGGCCGCCCTTGCGAGCCGCAGCGGCACGGCGGCATGCGCGCCGCCGTCTTCGTGCTAGGTACGTACGAACGAGCGAGTAATGTCCAAGGCATGTTGGTAACTGGTTAGTTGGTACATGAGGCGAGAAGCCAAGAAATGGTGCTAATACTAAGCGTGCAATGGATGTGCAGGGGTCCAGGCGTTCGAGATCATGGCGATCGCGGCGGTGGGGAACAACCTGATCACGTACGTGTTCGGGGAGATGCACTTCCCGCTGCCGCAGGCTGCCAACGTCGTCACCAACTTCGTCGGCACCGTCTTCCTGCTCTCCCTGCTCGGCGGATTCCTCTCCGACTCCTACCTCGGCTGCTTCTGGACCATGCTCACCTTCGGCTTCGTCGAGCTCTCGGTACTAAATTACGACCCATCGATGCTCTCACCAAAGCTAAACCTCTTAATTCTTATAGTTGAGTTTCACTCACCAACCAACCACTTTTAATTTTCACCTTAAAACCTTAAGCTGTTGAAGAAAGATGAACAATTTACTCGTGCTTCAGCAGCAGCAGTGATCAATGGATCACCCGCGCGTGCTTTCTAAGAAAATGGAATGTACCACGGGGTTTTTCCTTTGTTGTTGACTGTTGTTTTCACGTAAAGGGTCAAGAACTTGGATGGATGGATGGGCCTGGAAAGGCGCCAATCACCATGCATGGACAAGAGATTTTGTTCTCGGTTTCAAAAAGTTCTTGGGACCAGGGTTGAAATCAACGCAGCATGGCATGGCCGCCGGGTACTACACGCGGCTAGCAATGCTAATTGTTTTTTTTTTCCTATGAGGAAAGCAAAGCGAGTAGAACTACACATGCGAAAGGGAATATGTTGTTGGGGACTTGAAATTTGAAAACAACATGACCAAAGAAATTGTATTAGTAGTACTTGGCAGTTGGCACTAGACATCTTAGCCACTTCTTTCTTTTAGCATACAACTTTTGTAGTTTACCTTAAAGCCCTGCAATAATGAATTTCTTATCTTAACATAGACAATAGAATCAAGAAGTCTGGCTATATTTTTTAAAAAAGTTCTTCACATTTCCTTAAAAATGCAAATAAAAGGTCATCTTTACAGTATGGTTTCCACCAGGAAAAAAAAAGTTCCTAAAAAATCATGACAATATGCTTTGCAAGTTCATAACTTTTTTCTTGCAATGGTTTTTTTACTAATTGTTTTATCTTCAGGGCTTCATACTACTGTCAGTGCAAGCACACCTGCCACAGCTCAAGCCGCCACCGTGCAACATGGCATCCATGGACGGCAGCTGCGAGCAGGCCAGAGGCATCAAGGCCAGCATCTTCTTCGTTGCGCTCTACCTGGTGGCGCTCGGCAGCGGTTGCCTCAAGCCCAACATGATCGCGCATGGCGCCGACCAATTCGCCGGCGGCACGGCGGACAATGCCAAGAGGCTCTCGACGTACTTCAACTCGGCCTACTTCAGCTTCTGCGTCGGCGAGCTCGTCGCGCTGACGGCGCTGGTCTGGGTGCAGACGCACTCCGGGATGGACGTCGGGTTCGGCATCTCCGCGGCTGCCATGGCGGCGGGGCTAGTCAGCCTGGTGTCCGGCGCGGCGTTCTACCGGAACAAGCCTCCTCAGGGCAGCATCTTCACTCCTATTGCAAGGGTAAGATCTTTAGACATGTTCAGTTCTATGTGTACACTAACACACTGTTCTGATAGTCTCATACTATTCTGAATTAATTCCGTACAGTAACCAAATATGTTAATAGGATCAAGATGCTAGGAACAATTGAGACAATGGTCGTATTTGAATATATCACAGTATCATACAACCAAAATGTGTATTTGGCAAAAAAAAAAATCAGCATATTCAGTGCCAATTTGATTTTTTAAAAGGTTTGTTTTGTTATTTACTGAACTACAGGTTGCTTGTGATCTTGCCCCGAGAAGTTAAATGTTTTAGTAGCGTGTTTAAGTACTAGTTATCCTAGTCAGGGATGGAAATCCCGGCCGATTACCACCGGTTACCGTACCGGCGGTAACCGGCCTTACCGGTGGGGGCCGGGATTTGAAATCCCGGCCGGTTTTCCCGGAGTTTGCAAATTCAAATTTTGAATTTTGAATTTCGATTGATTTTTAAGCAAAATTTAACGAAATTCGATCGAGAAAAACCGGTAACCTGCCGGTTACCGGTACCTGCCGCCGGCTGGGAATTGCGCTGGGAGCGGTTTTTGAATCCTTGATCCTAGTAGTCTAAAAAAAGTACTAGTTATCCAAGTAAAGTGTTTCACTTAATTAGCTTTGTAGTCAAGGTGGGTTTACATGCATCCTGACAAGCTTGCTGCATTCTAAAATTGGACAGAGTGTGGACTGTCGTGTTAGTGGCTAGTTGATATTTGTTAAACATTTCCTTTATGTTAAAGAAGTCTAATAATGGAAGTTCCAAGAAACTATAGTTTGGTTGTTGCAAGAACTTTTTGTCATGATCATTGATATGGTCACATTATTGTAGTTCAACCTTATGATTAGATTAGATATACTTGAAATAGTAGGTAGATGTTTTTTTGTCATCATTCAGTCAGAGTGGTTCCCTGCATTATGGTCGCATTGTCATATTCTACAGTTCGGTGGTTTGGAACCATATCATGGATAGAAGTAATTTACATATTTGCCTGCTGATCAGATCTAGTAAGATACCACGAACTGATGTGCTATCTGCAAGTTGTGTTTGCAACGTAGTTTTAAAAGTAATCATGATTTCTTGACTGTTGGACTGTCAGTTCTGTGCAGCTATGATTTTGATCTTACCGATAACGACAGAACTGAATGTAGATTATTCAAATTGTCACATGAACAATATGTCCACTCGCATTATTTAGTAGGAATTCAAGATAGCAGGCTTTCTTTGCGCAAGTAATGACAAGCTGTTAAATCTTCTTTTGCTCTTAATGCCAAATTAAGTTGACATCATTTTGGGCCTTTTGGCTCGTAGACATGTTCGCTTCATCGTATTTTAGCAGAGAAATATATATGCTTTTGAAATTTCCTATTCAAGATACAAAAGAAGTTGTCATAGCAATTGCATTCACCTCAGTTTTCTAGCCAGTGTTGATCTTGAGTTACTGACAAACTTGCTACAGCCATGCAAAAGCTGTACCTTTCCGAAATCCGTTTCCTTTCGTTAACCAGCTCACATAAATGTCTCTTACTCACATTCTAGAACAGGGTTTGGTACTTAAAAGTTCCTAATCCAAAGACGAGAAGTTGTTGCAAGATTCGCCCTGCAGTTTCCAGCGAACTATAAACTCCGAATCTCTGACAAAGTTGCCTTCAACTGTGCAAAATTCTGCAGGTCTTTGTCGCTGCCTTCACCAAGAGGAAGCAAATCTGCCCTTCCAGCTCCTCCAGTCCTGTCAACGCCGGAGTTTGCGAGCTGGCACGCGTCCCCGGCAGCTTCCGCCACGCCAACAAATTCAGGTGAGCACCACATCCATCATGCAGCCTCGGCCGGCCGATTGCTCTGAGCTGTTATCTGACAAAAAAAACTAAGCAGTGCCATTTAAAATGCCCACAAATTTTTACTGAAGATTCAAAATCATATGTCGTCTGATGCGTTAGAAAGTATACTTGATAAGCTTTCCAACGCTCTATAACATGATCGGCTGAAGAACTTACTTCGACGCCGAATTGGTGGGAAAGCGGGAGGAAGTAGAGAGTATATTTGGGTCGTAACCACGAGGAACGTCCACCCTGCATTGTGAAGAAGTAGGCCATCCAACCAAAGGGTGACACCTGTGTCACTTGAACCTGTCAACACGTGCTCTTTCCCTCAAAACTCCCTCGCTGCCGACCCGGTACCACACCTCCGTCCAGGCGGCATCCTCTTCACCACCTCACTCTTCGTCGGACTTCCGCTCCGGTTCCGGCGTCTTCGGCGGTGGGCTCTGGCCTCTGGGTTATTAATCAGCGACGGTTCTGAACATATCGGCGGCGGCGTGTGCCGATCGATGGCTCCCAATTGAGCCCTTTGCAGCTTCGCTAATTCTGTGAAACTTTGCAGGTTCTTGGACAAGGCGTGCATCAGGGCAGCGCAGCAGGGGCCCAACACGAAGCCGGAGAGCCCGTGGCTGCTCTGCACGGTGGCCGAGGTGCATCAGGCCAAGACCCTCCTCGCCGTGACGCCCATCTTCGCGTGCACCATCGTATTCAACACCGTGCTCGCGCAGCTGCAGACCTTCTCGGTGCAGCAGGGCAGAGCCATGGACACCGCGCTCGGGGGATCCTCCTTCCGCATCCCGCCGGCGTCGCTGCAGGCCATCCCCTACGCCATGCTTCTCGCGTTCGTACCGGCCTACGAGCTCCTCCTCGTCCCGCTGATGAAGAGGCTCACCGGGACGCGGTCCGGGATCACCCCGCTCCAGCGCATCGGCGTCGGCCTCTGCACCGTCGCGTTCTCCATGGTCGCCGCCGCCACCGTCGAGCGCAGACGCCGCGACCTCGCCGGGGACGGGAAGCAAATGTCCATCCTGTGGATCGTGCCGCAGTTCTTGGTCTTCGGCGTGTCGGAGATGTTCACCGCCGTGGGGCTCATCGAGTTCTTCTACAAGCAGGCGTGCGCCGGCATGCAGGCCTTCCTCACGGCGCTCACGTACTGCTCATACGCATTCGGATTCTACCTCAGCTCGGTGCTCGTCTCTCTGGTGAACAGGGTCACGGCGAGGCACGGCGGCGGCGGCTGGCTCGGCGACAACGACCTGAACAAGGACAGGCTCGACCTATTCTACTGGATGCTCGCAGTCCTCAGTGTGCTCAACTTCTTCTGCTACCTGCTCTGTGCAAGGTGGTACAATTCTGGTGCTGACGGCTCTGATGCTGCCTCTGCTCAGGTTGCAGCAGAGGGTGATGGCAAGGAGATGATCATCTGAACAACTCAAGAACGTGAGACTGAAACTGTATATGCGTATAGATGTATCATGTATGTATACATGTACGAGAAATAGTGATGAAAAGAATGAGTAATGCTAGGTTAAGAAGGTTTCCTTTGATAAGAAATAGCAAGTACATTATGCTAGTTTTGCAGCGACGCATAGTGCATAGTTTTCGGGCAATTTAATTCGCACATCGTTCAGCATAAGGAAAAACATCACAGTGGACTACATGGCAATAACAGCATGGAATAAGCCACACATGATAATTGCTGCAAAAGGGCAAAGTACCACGTTCACGTCTTCCTTTCTGAACAAGATTTCAACACAGGCTTTACAAAGCATGTAATACGCAGAAATCAGAGTGGCCTCGCAAAGCACAAAAGGTTGCAAGAGCAGTTTGATCAAAACAAATATGGTTCAAGTCTTCAACTACTCTGAGACGTCTAAGCACTATCAGATATACTAGGACAATTTGGAGCATAAAATAGTAAAAATAATCTCAACTCCAAATTAATTATTAAAATAGCACCACGGACAAGAAGGAACATGACACGTGGTTTATCCGTACCAAACGAAGTCCGGCCCAGGGGCACGGATAAGGCACAGTCATGCTCTCGAGGCACGGTGAGGATCAGTGGTAAAAATGGGTAAAAAATGGTTTTTATACTATTTGATAGTATTTAAACACTATTTTGCACTATTTAAAACAATTTTTTGTGATATTTGAAATAATATGTACAATACTATTTAACACTTTAAAAATTCAACAGATAGTTTTTCTTGTTTTTTTACCTTGCAGTTGCAACTTCAAATGTTTACCTTTACCCAAAAATTACCGTAAATTTTTACACATGAAATCACGTTGTAGCAAGCACAATCTCCTTAAGGCAGCAACGATTCATTGAACAAGGCGGCAGTAATACACCATCACCGGCAGCGGCAGCGGCAGGGGGGGCATGTGCACCCATGCTTGGTGTGGGAGTGCGGGCACCCTATCCCTCATGATCCTGCGCACACCCGCCCTCTTGCTGACCCGGATATGGAATACCCGAAGACTTTATGTGTGTACCGTACTAGTTCTATGACTAGTGGCTAGTGCACATATTAACAACATTTGACATTCACATATACAAAGTAAGACAAAAATGGTACTTAATTTAAGCGATTAAAGTCATTACATCAATAGCCGACTGGCCTAATGAAACAAGTACCAACAGAGTAACAAAATTGCAGCAGAAGTAAAAGTGGTGAAAGTAAGCGAAGTCCAGCGGTGTGCTCATCCATAACCCAAGGAAACCGATAAGGAACAAATCCTAGATAGACCCATCACCGAACCCTCCGGTCCTGAGTGCGAAGAAAACGTCATCTAGTGTTGGCTCTTCCTCATACTTTGAACAAATAATATAAGCAAGACTGAGTACAATATGTACTCAGCAAGACTTGTAGTGTATTACAAATTGTATATAAATACAAGACTAATCAAAGAGCAGGCTCTATGCTACAAGTTATTTTGCATTAAGCATATATTGTTTGCAATATTCATAAGTAGTACTTTGCAACGAAATTTGAAAGAGCAGTTAAATAAATACTAGACAGTAATAAGTAATTGAATGAATCAACAATAACTACAACAACTTACAACCCTCCTTGGTTGTGTGCCACATTTTAGGTTCAGCCATAACATGACAGTTAACTTAAATATAAACCATCAACTATTCCCTTATTTTCCAATAAGAAACATTTTTTTGTGAAAACTAATACTATACTCATTAAATCAACAATTTAAGCATGCTCGTGACCGCGAGTACGACTATTTGAATAGATTTACACTCTGTAGAGGTGTACAACTTTACCCACATAACACGACTTCACTAGTTTGTTTGGCATCCGTCAATACCATTGTTCACTACCTTAGGTAAGAAGTCTAGAGAACGTGTTGAAGCCTTTACATCATCTAACCCTAACCTTGCACTTAGACCGTCGAATGTTTATCATCACTTCACCTGGGTATACCCATCTCAGTGATACATTAATCTCACTTCACCTGGGTACACCCGTCTCAGTGAGACATTCGTCGTTAAGTCGACAATCAAACATTCTCGCATGTCCACGTCGTCCTGTCCTTCCTCCGGGCGCCGCATGTCGTGCGGACGTGCGTGCTGTCGCGGCGGTGGAGAGACCTCTGGCGCTCCGCGCCCTACATCAACATCGACGAACGGGAGTTCGGGGATCACATTCGGATATTGCCGCAACATCCCGGAGGAGAAGTTTGAGGACTTCACCACCAACCTGCTGCTGTTCCGTGATAGCACCTCGTCCTTGGATAGGTTCCGGTTGTATGCTCACGGGCATAACGAGCGACATGTGGATAGATGGATTCGCCGTGGCATCAAGTACTACCCTGCCGTGCTTGATATTTTGATCTATAATCTTCGCTATAAGTTGCCTCCACTGGGCTCAAGTTTTCGTCGTCTTTAACTGCTGCGTCTTCACAATTTGTCTTTGGATAGCCGTTTCGCAGAGCAGCTCCGTTCCGGCTGAAGAAGTTGCTAATTGATTGTTGTTCCAATCATGCACACAAGTCATCCGTTGGTGATCACGGCCCCCAGTCTGACACACGGATACTATCAAAATGTTATTTCGGTAGACAAGATGGCTTCACTTGTCAAAGCATCAATTTATGTAAAAGATTGCGAAATCTTCACTGAGAAGATCCAACGCAGGCTTCTTGGTAGCCTATTCAATGTGACGAGTTTAAGAGTTGTGGGGTTTCGAAGCAGTGGTATATCTTCCAGGCATGCATGCTTCCCTTGGTTCCTCCTTTAGATTCCTGAAAGATGCCCAGTTGGACATCGATATTGCACATAAGTGATCAATGCTGAATGTCCTTAGACGAGATCTGCCATTTGCTTTTTGTCTATCTATACAATTCTTTCATCCAAGGAAAAACTTGTTTTCCAAATAGCTGAAACTTACTACACATTACTAGAAAGGAACAATTCTCTGGTAACATGCTGCGGATGACTGATGCTTTTATTCAAGCTTGGTTTTGATTTCTCTGTTTATTTCAGGTTATGCTCAATGAGAAGTCAGATACATTCCGAATATTCCGAAATATGCGAACCTTGTACCTCGGAAGCTGTTTTCTTGATGAATTTTTATCCGAACGACAAGTTGGAAGCTTTCTTGAGAATGCTTCTTGTTTGGGGAAGCTTACTTTGTGGTGTTGCATGGTACAATGCTCTTGTATTATTTTTCTCATCCTGTCTCCCATTCTTTGCTTAGATATCTTACATGGATCTTGTATTACCGCCAAAGTGATTTTTTATTATTTAATTATTATTTTATAATACTTTAAACTTAACCTATCATTAACTTTATTTTCAATTTTGATCTCTTTGGCCACGCCACCACCTGCCACGTAAGCCCATCATTAACGGTTTCAGCGTGGCCCAACCTGCCACGTAAGCCCTCCCGGGCACATAGTGCCAGCGTGGAGGGCTGACGTGGCAATAGTCACGCCCGCACCCATGGTGTGACAAGACAGGCTTGTCACGCCACTAGATTTGTCGTAACAGGGCCGAACATTATTTAAAGGTATTTTTGGACGATGAAATATCACATTTGTTACATAAAATATGTGGATCATTTGGCATGAAAGATGAAATCGAACATTATTCTAATTCTAGGGTTTATGTTAAAATGGTTCACTTGTGTCGGCAAAGAAGAAAATGCCGCTCAAATAATTCTCAATAATACTGGTAAAAGGATGACAATAGATAACACATAAATTTTTTAATTTTTTTTTATATTTTTACATTCAGATATTTTTAAAGTGTTACACCAGGGTATATCCATCCGTAGGCACTGGGTAACAAAGGCCCAAAAAAAAGTCCATTTCGACAGAGAGAGAAAAAAAATGCCTGGCAGGATTCCCAAGCTTGGCATAACAGCCCCGTTTCTTAGAGTAGGAATGAAGGATCGCAGATGTTGCTAGATTCCGGAAGCTTGCGGCGGTATCGTAGCTTCCTTTCTTGGGTTACAACCGTGTGCTTCGCTCCAAAACTTCTCACGCCAACTTTCCTGCACGCTAGCTACCAGTATTTCTATGATGTAGATTCAAAAAAGTAAATAATTTTTGTTTGGGGGTTTTCGCCCTTGTGATTAACATTAAAATAATTGTCCAAATTTCTGACCTTTGGATCTGCCTTGCGACTAGTACTTCGGGGCAGCGCCTTCCTCATCTTGGTGGAGACGACGAGTTAGGGCGCGCAGCGGTGAAAACTAAAGAACTACTAGGCTGGTAAGGGGCGGTCGCGTCGTTGACCGTCGGAACGGAGGCCGGCGATGGGTGATCCGGCGAAGTAGATTGATCCAACTGATCTCAAGGCAATGTAAAAGTGGAGAATTCAACTGATCTTTTTTGGGACAAATTGGCTAGGTGATGGGAGGGCATTCCATTCATTCTCTTTGATGCCTTGTCTTTGCCTAGGGTATAAATATGTGCTGCTACCTCTCCCAACCCTTCCACAATCTAGGCCAAATCATCTCCACATCATCTCTCTAACCTAATTCGATTGATCCAGGTGTGTCTATATATCTTTCTTGTTTACACTATTTTAGTCTGCTAGATGTGCTTTGTTGACTGAAAATCGTTGGTGCCATAACTTCATCAAGATCATATCCATCGTATTATTGAAAGCATTGGGTGACCTTGGGCAAACTCAAATTTACTGTTAGGGTCCCTTTATTTACTGTGATATATTCCATAATATTTTGCCGATCGATGCCCTTCTAAAGAATCACCACAATTGCCTAAAAAAAATATAATCACTACAAACACGTTTTTTACTCCCTTCGTTTGAATAATTGTCACTTCTGACCACTTTATCGTTCATAAACTTGTCATTCCGTGTTTCTCAACGTATAATTTCACATTTTGCCCTCATTAATTTTTCCTCTTCCCACTCCCCACCGCACATATGGTGGGCATAAGGTCACTATAAAAGATGTTTTGCTCATATTAGGTATAAAAAAATTATTTCATAGTTAACCAAGTTCGGCGAAAAGTGGCAGATGGAGAATGGAGGGAGTACAATATATAGAAGTTTTATAAGAACTTGAAACAAATTAAATGCCAGATATCAAGTGAGGAACCACATTTTAAAAGGAGTGCAAAGCTTGTTTTATTTACGAGAAAAGAGACGATTAAGTTGGCAATTGACCTTTAATTTTTTAACATCTAATCCCCCGCGTTGTACATCCATCCCATGTCGCCCCCTAACCGATGCTTGCTAGCACTCTCTCCCCATCCTCCCATCTGGCGATGCCTCTGGCATTACCGTAAAACCTAACTCAAGTCCTCTCTCTACCACCAAATCCATGACGCGATCCAGCATTGAGAAATTTGTTTGATTTCACAGATAGATTTAGTGAAGTGATGTATAGCAAATTCGTTGATAAATTTTTATTTAACGACATTAGGATAAAATATGATCACTAATGCTTTGGCAAACTAACGGACCATACCAAACATGGTAATGGTAATGATGTATTGATGGTCAAAACATTCAAACGAAATTTGATTTATTTATTTGAATTTTGTGAGATGAACTAGATTTTGAAATATATTTGAAACAGAGAAAAGATGAAGAAAATTTTAGTGTATTTTTAAAAATATAATGTGAGCCGAAATGGGCAAAAATTAGCCAAATTCAAATTATATTGATTTTTTTTCCCATATAGGTGGCCATGACCGAGAAATCCTGTTACTAGAAGTGCGACCAGATTACCGTGAATATTAAGATTCCTACTATAATCTAAAATTACGCACACTAAATGCAGCCTACAAGAAGAGGAGCTATTGTGGCAAAGCAGTGAGATGTTGACCATTGCATCCACCGCCGACAGCAGCACGGCGGTTGCGATCCACCTCTGCCATCGTGGCCGTCACAGAGATCGACGGCTACTCCTACAGCAAGTACGTACGTCCAGAGCGGCAACCACATCAGGTCTCGGTCTTTCCGCGTCGGTGGCCACAGCTGGCACATCCTCTACTTAATTCCCCAACGGCCTCAACCCTTTCGCAACGTTGGTAGAGGGTCGCGACTTTCATCAGTAGGGACGTACTGGAGAAGATCGGGGTACCTCTGGGACGACTGCTTCACGATCAGGTAGTGCGACCTCACGGTCATCAAGGAGATCCGGACGGAGGACGTTGACATCGCAATTCCAAGGTCTCCACATGTGGATGCGGTGGTGGTGCCCCGTCGAACCTACAACGGCACCTCGATCGGCGGCCTCCTCACAGCCAGAGAAGACGTTGGCAGCACATAGGTGCGTGCTCGCCGCCTGGTCTTCTGTGCTCAGGGAGGAGCTCTTTGGCCCAACAAAGGAGAGCGCCTCAGCCAATGTCGTACGCATCGATGACATGGAAGTGAAGGACTTGGAGGCTTTGCTCTGCTTCATATACGCTGACTCACTGCCGGAGATGAAAGGAGAAGAGGAGGCCGCGATGCTCCCGGATCTGGTTGCAGCGGCGAACAGGTATAGCATGGAGAGGCTAAGGTTGATATGTGAAGACAAGTCATGCAAGTATGTTGATGCGAGCACCGTGGCGATCGTCATGGAATTTGCTGAGCACAACCACTGCCATGGGCTTAATTTGAAATGGCGATAGGGTCCTGTCACCAGTTAGAGTGGCGATAGGGTCCGTCGTCATTTCAACTAGCGACAGAAACATCTCTACACTGTTATATGCCCTTTCGCTATTCTCAAGGCTACTGTCGTCATTCCAATTTCATTGTTTCGAATGACGGTAATAGTTTAGTTTTGTTTTAAAAAATATTTATTTTTGTAGATTTTTTTAAAATAATATTATTTAAAAACAATGATTCCCAAGCTTGGCATAACAGCCCCGTTACTTGGAGTAGGAATGAAGTTCCCTCAAAAGAACAAGAAGAAGTAGGAATCCATTCAGAACGTTTATTCGCTCCAAAACTTCTCACGGCAACTTTCCTGCACGCTACCAGTATTCCGTTCTCTTCATACCTTGTTTTTGTCTCGGGTATAAATATGTGCCGCCACCTCTCCCAACCCTTCTGCAATAATCTAGGCAAAATCATCTCTGTAAGCTAATTCGATTGATCCAGGTGTGTTAATCTTCTTGTTTACACTATTTTAGTCTGCTAGATGTGCTTGTTGACTGAAAATCGTTGATGCCATAACTTCATCAAGATCATATCCATCGTATTATTGAAAGCATTGGGTGACCTTGGGCAAACTAAAATTTACTGTTAGGGTCCCTTTATTTACTGTGATTTGTCCCATAATATTTTGTCGATACTCTTTCAAAGAATCACCGCAATTGCCTAAAAAATAGAATCGCTACAAACACGTTTTTTACTCCCTTCGTTTGAATAATTGTCACAAATGAGGAAAAAAAAAATCAAATTCGATCAAGTTTTTTCCATATAGGTGGTCACCGAGAATTCCGGTTACCGGAAGTGGGACCAGATTACGGTGAATGTTAAGATTCCTACTATAATTTAAAATTCTGCACACTAAATGCAGCCTACAAGAAGAGGAGCTTAATTTAGTAGCAACGGAGTGAGATGCCGACCACCGCATCCACCGTCGGCAGCGGCCTGCCGTTGCGATCCGCCTCTGCCATCGTGGCCGTCACAGAGAGTGGCCAACACCTGCTCAAGATCGATGGCTACTCTTGCACCAAGGACGTCGAGAGCGGCAACGACATCAAGTCTCGGTCTTTCCGCGTCGGCGGCCACAACTGGCACATCCGCTACTTCCCCAACGGCCTCAACTCAGCTTACGCCGACTACATATCCTTTTTCGTCCAACTTGACTACAATGTCTCCCAAGGCGTGAAGGCGCGGTACACGTTTAGCTTACTAGATCACGTTGGGAATCCAGTGCCGTCCTACACCCGGGGCGGCGAGGTGGCTGTCTTCCGCAACGCCGGTTGGGGCTTCAGCGCTTTCATCAGTAGGGACGTACTGGAGAGATCAGGGCACCTCCGGGACGACTGCTTCACGATCAGGTGCGACTTAACGGTCATCAAGGAGATCCGGACGGAGGACGTCGACGTTGCAATTCCACAGTCTCCACATGCGGCGGCGGTGCCCCCGTCAAATCTGCATCAGCACCTCGGTGGCCTCCTCGCAGCCGGAGATGGTGCGGATGTGACGTTCGCCGTCGATGGCAAGACATTCGAGGCGCATAGGTGCGTGCTCGCCGCCCGGTCTTCTGTGCTCAGGGATGAGCTCTTTGGCCCAACTAAGGAGAGCGCCTCAACCAATGTCGTGCGCGTCGATGACATGGAAGCGCAGGACTTCGAGGCTTTGCTTTGGTTCATATACACCGACTCGTTGCCGGAGATGAAAGGAGAAGAGGAGGCCGCGATGCTCCCGGATCTGGTTGCAGCGGCGAACAGGTATGACATGGAGAGGCTAAGGCTGATTTGTGAAGATAAGTTGTGCAAGTATGTTGATGTCAGCACCGTGGCGATCATTATGGAATTCGCTGAGCAGCACCGATGCCATGGGCTTAAGAAAGCATGCCTGGAGTTCCTCAACCATCCGGCAAATCTGAGAGCGGTCATGGCGGTTGATGGCCTTGAGCGTCTAAGCAAAACATGCCCCTTTGTTTTGAAGGAGGTAATTACCAAGCTTGTTGCCACGTCTTAGATGTGCTCTAGTGGTATTGTTATTAGTTATTAGGTAGTGTATTCTCTTATGTTGAGGACACGTCTGGTCCATCTCGTCCGTCCATACTCCGTCTTAAAACTACACTATGTAAACAGTCATGAAAAGTTCAATAAAATGATTAAATGGGTGATAAGATAATCAAGCATTATTGTACAAAATTTATTGTGCAACATATCCCTTTCAATTTCCTATTACATTTTCGAAATCAGAGGAGAAAAGGAGACTGGAATTCCGTGCAAACCCATCTTCCGTGGAACGTTCCCTCAAGCGCGAGCATGCCCACGCAGGCAGCGACCCGCTTAGCGCACAACCGGACTGCCTCCTCCACACCATGCTGTCGCCCCCAAGGCTCGACAGGCGTGCAGACGTGCGTGTTGTCGCGGAGGTGGCCGAACTTCTGGCGCGTCACGCCGTGCATCGACATCGATGTCAGACCAGCGCAATCCTTCGATCGATTCCACAAAGATCAGAAGTAATCAAATAATTGATAAAAAAACAATAGACAACAGGCTAAGGTAAAAACGAATTTAGAGAATAATTTCTCAGTTTGTATATATTTTTTCCTATTTTCATCTCAGCTTATATACTGCCGGATCGGATTACAGCTCAACGACTTAGCGCTGAAAATAAACGGAGTGAAATCCGATTTATAGAGTTTGATTGCAGTGAATAGTAAATACAAAAAATTTCTACAGTCGTCCGACGTGATGAAAAGGTACGATGTAGTCGTAGCGTATGATGTTGTTGTAGCCGTTGGATCTTCTATGATGTAGTCGTAGTCGTTCCTCCGCTTCCTCCGAGTTTCAAACACATTCGAGTCTTCAGAACATCAGAGTATGACATTCCCCTTCTTGAATTACTCCTTGTCCTCAAGGTTGAAAAGATGTAAACGTCGCCTGGATAAAAGTAGCATATTCCCATGTGGAATCCTTGGAAGATAAATTATGTCACTATATTAACCACTGAACCACAGGAAGATTGTTTCTTGGTATGACTCTCCTTTGCATAATAGCTACTGGTTCAGTTTTGATTTTGCCCTCCTCGTCGATCAGTGGAAAGTTTGAAAATGGAATAGCCTTCTCATCCAAGTATTTCTTAAATTGACTCGCATGGAAGACCGGATGGATTGCTGCTCCTTCTGACAGTAACAACTTATAGGCTGCTTTTTCAATTCTTTCCATCACCCTATAAGGGCTATAATACTTTGTAGTCAATTTCAAATATTGTCTCAAGCCCAATGTCACTTGTCTGCATGGCTGCATCTTCTAGTAGACCATGTCTCCAACCTAGAATTCCCTCTCAGTTCTTTTCAAATCGGCATAATGCTTGATTCCGCCTAGAGCTGCGCACAGATTTTCTTTCAACTGCCTGAGCATGTTTCCTTTTTCAGCTAACATTCCCTGCACTTGAGGAGTGACTGAGCTTGGAATTGTCATTTCATTTATCTAAGGTGGAGGAAACCCATACAAAGCCTGGAATAGTGTAGTTTTAAGTGATGTGTAGTAAGATGAGTTGTACCACCACTCTGCTAAGGCAAGCCACTTCGTCCATCTCTCAGGTGCCTGAAAAGCCATACACCTCAGATAAAATATCAAGACATTGGTTAACCCTCTCTGTTTGCCCATCAGTTTGAGGGTGGTATGTTGTGCTTAGCCAGATTTGGACGTGTACTGACCTGAACAGCTCCTGCCATAATTTGCTTGTGAAGATCCTGTCTCTATCAGTCACAATTACTGAAAGTAGTCTATGAAGTTTATAAATGTTGCTCATAAAAAGATCTACCACTTGGACTACTGAATAAGGATGAGACAAAGCAATGAGTGGGAATATTTAGTCATCCTATCCACTACCACCAGGATGACATCTTTTCCTTTTGATTTTGGTAATCCCCCCACAAAATCCATAGAAATATGGGTCCAAACCAAGCCATGTCCAGATACAGGTAAGGGTTCTAAAAGCCTAGGGTATGACTTATTTTCAGCCTTTGCTCTTTAACATAATGCACATTTATATATGAACTTGTCTACTTGATTTTTCAATCCTGACAGTTAAAGAATCTAGACCCATCATGTGTTGATGGAGGTCAAGTGGAAGAGTGCATCATAGGTTGGTGCATAATCGAGTCAAGAACTTGAAGTGAAGGAGATCATCATGTGTTGATAATTATCAAATTAAAGAACCCGGACTTGAAGTGAAGATGTGTGTCATCAAGCTTCAAGAAGATGCTTAAGGCAAAGGTATGACTAGCTAGGGCTAAGGGTATTCCTAGTCTTTTACCAGTCTTGGTGTTTGGATGGAAGACCGGATTGCTAGTATAGGTTATCGTACTATTAAAAGGAGTCTTGATTAGTAGCTTGAGTTAGTCTTGTGTTGATAGCTCATTGTGTTTGTTCTAGCTCTCGTTAGCATGTTGCAAATATTTATGAATGTGTTTTGCAAATAGTAGAGGCTCATGTATAATCCTTGTAGCATGTGACTTTAGTTTGCGAATACGTTTTGCAAATGATTTAAGTCCATATACCCCATTCCTTATGGCGTTGATTCTAAAAATTGGCAAATATGTTTTGCTATTTGTTGAGGATCTTGTCTTTAACCTTTGTTTGCATCGTGCATCAATTAGCAAGTGTGTTTTGCAAATTGAATTAAAGCGAAGTGCAAAAACTCTCTTTCGGCCCTAGCGGTCTGACCACAGGTCATTGGGCAGTCTGACCGGAACGTTCGAATTGGGCGTTTGGTCCTTATGTGAACTGGCGGTCAGAACGTTCGAACTGGGCGTTTGGTCCTTATGTGAACTGGCGGTCTGACCGCCAGTAGCAACCAGTCTGACCGGTGGGGAGTCCAGTCTGACCACCATGTGTTGGCCGATCTGAGCGAATCCTGGTCAGCGGTATGACCGCATTTCTCTTGCGGTACTACCGGAGTGTGGTAATACCGAGCTTTATTTGGGGAGACCGGCAAGTATCCGAACACCACGGTAAAACATCATTGTGTCATTGTGGTTTGTTCTATTGTGTTTTACTTTGTGCAATTTATATTCCCTGTATTAAATTGCTTTCATGTATTTGAATGATTGCTATCATTATCAATAGTGTATATTGTTGGTACACTTAGTAAAGACTAGTTGATTTAGGCTTTAATTGTGCAAAACTGAATTGATTTACAATTCCGCATAAAACTCGGTTTTAGCCAAAAGATTTTAAAACCGTCTATTCATCCCCCCTCTAGTTGGACTCCTCGATCTTACAAGTGGCATCAGAGTTTGGTCTCTCATTTATTAGACTTAACCATCTAGAGAGTAAAGGATGACGACTAGTGATATAGTGCACCCTAGTGAGACACCTCTATTTGATGGCACAAATTATGATATTTAAATAATCTACATGTCTTGTTATTTTAAGGCCATAAGCCCTAAAATTTAACGGATTGTGGATGTAGACATTTCTCCTCCATTGGATCCTATTTATCTAACAAACGAGGAAGAGAAATCTGTACATCTCGACGCTCAAGCAATTAACACTTTATTTAGTTCTTTGAGTGCAGAGGTGTTCGACGCCATATGCAATCTCAAGAATGCTCATGAGATGTGGACCCATCTTCAATATCATTATGAAATGTCCACTTCCATTAATGGTGATTGCATAGAAGAATGGATGTCGGAAGAAGAATGCTCAATTTCTAGCTCCAACAACGATGAGATTTCAACTCCATCTACATCACCTCATTGTTTTATGGTTAAAGGTAATAAGAAGGTACATGATGATGATGAACCTTCATATGATGAGTTGATGGATATGCTTGAGGAGCTTAATGGGTATTTAGGAAAGGAGATATCAAAATTCAAAATTTTGAAGAAAGAGAATGTCTTACTTCAAAATAATTATGATGTTCTAGAAGATGAACATGAAACTCTCCTCCTAAATGAGCTCAATAAGCCCAAAGTGGATATAAGCATTATATGTAATTTATTAGATGACATGTCATGTATAGCTCCTAGCTCTTACATTTCATCTAAGGTTAACATATTCACTTCTTGTGATGACTTGTTAGATATGCCTGTAGCTCTAGTGAAAATATTTATATTTTCTATATGTCATGTGAGACTAATCTTGTAGAGGAAAATAATGAGATCAAGGCCCAAGTCATAAAATTAAAAATTGGCTTGGAAAGAAGCTTCAAAGGCAAGGCCATTCTCGATGACATATTAAGCAAGCAAAGAAACTTGCAAAACAAGAGTGGCATTGGCTTCATATCCAAGAAGAAGGAGAATAGCAAGACAAGACACAATGCAAGACATACGAAGAATATATCAAGTGCTTTGAATGCAATGAGAAAGGCCACAACGTCTCGGTATGCCCAAATTAAATGGATGTCAAGTCAAGACATTCAAAGAAGAGGCAAGCCGACAATGAGCAAGATAAGAAGACAAGAAAGATAAACAAAAGCTCAACTTGCTACAATTGTCAAGAAAAGGGACACATTGGTAAATAATGTCCCAAAGGTGTCTCTCCTAAACCTATTATCTATAATGATCATTACTTGCTTAGAAATGATAAAAATGACAATGTGTTAGAATTATTAGTTCACCCAAGCTTATTGCTAGGGTCATTTGGGTGTCTAAATCTCTTTTAACTAACATTCAAGGACCCAACCGAGTTTGGGTACCAAAATGCGCTTAAATGCTTAATAGGTACTTGAACATGCATTGGAGGTTTGGATTATTCATATAAAGGTGGATTCCATCATATATCGAAATTGGAGACAAGCTTAAGGATGATCACATCATAAGCCAATTTTATTTCGGTAACAAATGTTTACATTGAAGTATCTAGCCCTTATACCTTGTGTAGGTTGCATTTCATGAAAATCTTAATAATGGTATTCTTGCTCTTGTTGTTAATCTTCATTATTAATTTTTTTGAGCAACATGGTATGTGGCACATTAAGGGGAGTGCTAAGTCATGATCATATATGTCACATCCCTGAGTGCGCTCAAATAAATTAAGTGCTAGTAATGTCTTTCAAAATTGAACCTTTTAGCAAAAAGTCAAAAATTACATAAATATTAGTAATCGTTTGAAAACCAAGTTGCAAAAAGTATACAAATGCTTTTCAAAGGTCTTTCAAAGGTTTTTGCTCAAGGAAAACTTATTTTAAATAAAAATGAGTTTCTAACCAAAATTCTAGATAATAGTATCTTGTTTTTGACATAAACTAGATTTTTTGTGTAAAATCTATTCTAAAAGTAATTTGAAAATCACCCCAAAAGAAAACCCTAGAGTTTGGTTTTCTAAACCTTTTTGGTATTCACAATATTTTCAAAAGGCCAACCTAACAAAAGTTATTTGATTTCGAAACTCGTCCAATATCCTATTTTGACCTAAGTGGTCACTTTCTAGGACTTAAGTGAGTTTTGCCATATGAGCCAAAATTATTCACATAAATAGGTCTATAATGGTATTAATGACTCGTACATGAAATTGGATGCTTTAAATTCCTTCATATGCTCAATTTTTCTCTTTTTGAAGAAGTTCATGAATATACGATTTCATTTGCGAAAATAAAAGCTTAATTCATAAAAACTAGTTAAGATTTGGATTTACAAGGGCTATAAAAGTTGAAAATGCTCCAAATGTTTGCTTGATTGATTGTGTGAAAATTTAGAGCTAAATACAACAATTCATTCTTTTTCTCTAAATCTAATATGAACTCGTTGTCGCTTTTGATCCATTTGTGGTCGACCGGTCGTATCAAGCGATCTAACTGCTTGACCCACCGGTCTGACCACCACATGCCCAGCGGTCAGACCAATTTTTCATAAGCCTTCATATCCCTCTCTGGACTGAAACAGTCTCGAGCTCCCCTTCCTCTCTTTTTGGCTATACCTCAACTCCGACCTTGGATCTCCTGCTCCGGCCTTGGATCTCCTTCTCCGGCCGTGGTTCTTGTGGTTTGAGGTAATCAATCTATTCCCCTTTGACCGTAGGCATGACTGTTTAAACAGCTTAGACTCTGCAGAGGTTGTACATTGTACCCACAAGAGACAATCATACTCGTTACCCCACATGATCCCATAGTCACGTAGTTGAGCGATCATCATAGTAAGCTTTCAAATTATCTCGCCCCTTCCACCATCTCACCCATATGGGTCGCTCTCATTTGCCGTGAGCCCCATAAGTTGTACAGGATGTTCACCACAGATGCTAACATAGATGGACTACAACTTACACAATGTCTAGCGTAAATGGCAACTTCACCTTCGCTTGGTGTCCCATTCAAGCTCAACCGTGCCCAACGCTTGCACGACTTCGCTCCTCCACCAGTGAGATGACTTTCAGGGTCCAATAAGTTTACTAAGCCAAGTTGAAGTTGTACTTTACAAACTTGTGGTTGTACTTATTTTTACACGGGAGGTCATGACAAGATTAAGTACTTAATCCATTCAAGCGGTTCATACCACATACCAACCACTCTTGTGCTCCGACGGCACCGACCACCATACCATCTGCCCAGATAAGTTAACAACAATTTAATAGGTTTACTCCAAAAGAGCTACGTAAGATCAATATCATGTATAAGAATAAGCTTAACGAAATCATAATAAATAGCATGATAAGTAATATAAATGACAATGACGAACAACTCGTTGTTCACCACTCTACCCTGTAATTGCCTCTTAGCCCTTCGAAGATGGATGACGAAATTGTGGCACGGCGCATGAGGCCACAATCTCTGAACAAGCAAGTAATAACACAAACTCAATCACATCATCACATCACCAACCCGTCACACTAATCGACCTCGCATGCTTACGCCAAACCAACCACATTAACATAAATCTATCGGACGCACTACCCGTTGTCTCAGTAGTAAAACAGATCTATCTTACTCATTTTAACTCTAAATTTATCCATCCAAGACTTTATGGAATCCTCACGAAGCCACTTACATTTTCCTAGTTATAATAAAACTCTAATTCTATAGTTTTCTACCATGTTTCTTTACCTGAAGACCGTTCCATATTCTATCGAACAGTCTGATTCCTAATTTTATATTTTTAATTATACAACTTGAACATATATGAATAATATGAGTTCTGGAAACTAAACAAGATTTAGTATATTATTCAAGTTGACACCAATATTTAATTTTACCAATTTCTACACGAAATCGACCCAACGACACGAAGTCTGCCAACTGTAACACCCTGACCCAAATTCGGCTCAATGCCCAGCCCACCGTGGGGCGGACCCGCGCACACATAGCACCTCACTTACACTTTCGTCCTCGCTTCGTGTAAAAGGGTTAACTCGGAGGTGCTACGTTTGGATCCAACAGGCATTATATACTACTACAACTCACTTGAGACAAGCAATGTGGGACTAATCCCACCACACAACTCCTCATGGGCCACATGGGCCACACTACGAGCAGGCCGGGGTATTACTTTCACCCCCCTTAAGGTCTGACGCCCAAAGATACCGTATACGTGGCAAATGCCCGAACCACCCCTCGGTACACGTCCGTCGCCCAAAGGTTGCGGCACATATGCCATGCCATGTGTCCACTCCGACCCACATGTGCCATGCGCCATATGCCCGCGCTCGCCCCGCACGCGTGCGGCAAAGAAAGGTTGATGCTCGATACCATCGTAACACCCGACCCAAATTCGGCTCAATGCCCAGCCCACCGTGGGGCGGACCCGCGCACACATAGCACCTCACTTACACTTTCGTCCTCGCTTCGTGTAAAAGGGTTAACCCGGAGGTGCTACGTTTGGATCCAACAGGCATTATATACTACTACAACTCACTTGAGACAAGTAATGTGGGACTAATCCCACCACACAACTCCTAATGGGCCACATGAGCCACACTATGAGCAGACCAGGGTATTACACCAACTATGTCCAGAATCTGGACAACAGTCTTCTAGAGGCCATATCTTTTCGCTCGCGGGTCCAATTTTAACGATCCAGACCTTCCTAGAAAGTTAACGTGTTAATCTACATTTTCTCTAATTACACCAAACTCTAATTCAGAGTCTAAATATCCATAATCGTCCCAGCAACGT
The DNA here is from genome assembly GCA_036346395.1 of Hsuehochloa calcarea. Lineage (NCBI taxonomy): Eukaryota > Viridiplantae > Streptophyta > Magnoliopsida > Poales > Poaceae > Hsuehochloa > Hsuehochloa calcarea. The sequence continues at coordinate 22,079,980 of CM070600.1, forward strand.
TTTGCCCTAAACCTGACGAATCTGGACAGAACAGAAATCTATCTTCCCATTGCCCAGATGATCTACCGAAAGAACAACGACTAAATTTAGGGGCATATAGAGGTTTTCATATCGTTACCCTAGAAGAACACGGAGCCGATCATGAAATCCCGTGAAAACCTTCTCCTCCTCCCTTCTTTTCTTCCCATTTCCTTCCTCTTGCTGATCTTCCTCTTTCTGGTCGGCAGCAGCAGAGGGGAGGTGATGCTACAGTAATTCGGCAACGCTGCGGTGGCCGCGCACTACAGTATAGGCTTCTAGGGTTTGGTTGCCTCCTTCTTAAACCAGCTTCCCACTTTGACCAAACACCGTGGGTCGAACACCCACATCCCAGGTTCTCCACCTTAAGCAAAAATACCCCTCTAAACCTCTAATTTTTTTCTCTAATCCAATTGTCCTCTCTTAAAATGAAACATGATATTATAGCCATGGCGATGGTGGCGACATCCGGAGGCGAGGAGAGGGGGCTATTAAGCTCATACCATCTTGCTATTAAGCTCATCAAATCAAAACACTAGCAACAAGGAGAAAAACCCTGGCAAAACTGGAACCGCATGATCCATAGAAAGAGACCCAACGGGAAGTCGAATCCAACAAAAAAGAAGATGAGGAGAGAATCTCTAGAATAGAACGACGGTAAAAAAACAAAACATGACCACGAAGCATGTTGGTGCATGGGGGAAGCGAAATCTAGCAGCAACAGAAACAACCGTAGAGCGAAGCCGTCGAGCAATCCAGCAATAGAAACGACCGTAGAGTGGAGATCGCTAGGGGGAGCTGGGCATCGGGAAAGATCTGGGGCGTGTCGACGAGGTGTAGCGCGAGCGTGGAAACCGAGAGCGGTGCGTCGTAGACGAAGGCATAGTTGTTGCACTTGGAGCGGAGGAAGTGCGAGAGGACGCAACTGTTGGCGGTGAGGCCGGCGAGCGCGACCCCTGCATGGTCGGCAACGTGGAAGACCTTGCGCTGGTGGGCGGCGAGGACGACGTGGGTGCGGGAGTGGAGGCTAGCGTAGGCAAAGCCCTGGTTGGGAGGAACCGAGAGTCGGGAGGGATTGGATGGAGACATGGAGGGGATGAGGATGAGGAATGATCAGACGACCGAGCAAAAGGAACCCACATCCGACGGCTCGCAACGGAATAGAAAATCGGACGATCGAAAAAGGCCGCATGCACATCGAACGGCACACGAGAAGCCGTCGGCGTGGCCACCCTGGTCGGCGCCCCTTTCAGCTTGCTTTTACCTATAAGGATTAAAATGCGTCAATAACCAATGTAAAAAAGGAGCAAAAAATAATTTGCTCTGTCCGTTGGACGCGGTCCAGTTTACCGACGGGGCCATTGTTAACAAACGAGGAACATATCAAGCTGTCTATACCATTAGTTCCTAGTCCTACTAGCCAAATTGTGCTACCCTGGAGAAGAGGAGTGCTACACACACGATGTTTTCATGTCCGATCCTTGTATGACGCACCCGGGGAGGAGGGAGACGACGCGCGGGGCCAGCCGAAGGAGGAGGAGGTGTAGAGGAGGGAGGTGGCACGCAGGGCCAAGCAGAGGAGGAGGGGCGGGAAGAGACACGTGGGCCTGTCGGAGGAGGAGGCGGCGGAGTCGCACGTGGGCGGCCGGGGACAGCACGGGTGGCCAGCCGGGTGGGCACCGCGCACGCAGCCTGCAGCGAGGGAGACGGCGCACAGGGCCGATCGGAGGAGGAGGAGCCGGCGCAAAGGAGAGAGACGTCGTGCGTGGCCAGTCGGAGGAGGAAGAGACGGCTGGCGAAGAAATTCTAGACTCAGGTCCCAAATGGCAGGCAAGGCAACGCTGCTTACCGAAGCAAGCAGAGAGAGCAGAAAGGGCACGGAGGCTGCACGCGCACACTGCGTTTTAGAGCATTTCCTCTCCCCGCGGTGGGCTTAACTGGCTGCTTAATTTGCCGGAGCTGCAAAGCGTTTTCGGCGTCCGCGCGCGGGGCCGCGGCACCGGCACGAGCAACGAAGGGCAGGTGAGGTCGGCCGTGCCACGGCTCCCGGTAGAACCTGAACACTTGCTTGGCCGGGCCTTAATTGGATCAGGAGACGCAAGGTTAGCCGACGTAAACACATTTTTGCAGGTTACAACTTACAAGCTTGTAAGATTGGGCCTGATGGAACTCATGGTAGTAGTTTCATGGTACTTGCTAGTTGCTACCTTCAGGTCCTGCTCCTCCGGTAAAAAACTATGGTATTCTTTGGGGGTTTTCGGACTTTCTAGAGTTTCATATGCGCGATTTCGTAAAATTCATTTATAAAAGAAATGTAAAATTATGGTGGTATCTTTTTCACAAACGAAAACTACTCACGGCTTTCCTCCTGCTTGATCAATCTAAATATTGAAAATGTATTGTTGCCCAAAATAAATTAGCATTGACAGAATGCTTCAATATGACAAAAATTTGTGGCAGAAGCGTGTATAAGTTTTTATATATAAATAACGGGAGGGAGTTCTTACAAAAATCGTTCATGCAAAGGAGAGTTTACAAAAACCAATTCAAGATGAACAAGGTCGCTTCTTGTCAGGGGCCTAGCCACTAGCCAGCCTATGGGCCCAGCCGTGGTCCATCTCTTGGTTTCCTTTACAGGGAAATTTTTGGGCTTGGATTGGTCCATTATATGAAAATTTAAGACTAGACCTTGGACCATTATTTGGGAAACCCGAGGCCCAACTCCGCCACTGCTTTTGTAGACTGGTACAACACCTACAATCACCTCTGAAACAGCCACCAAAGACCACCAAGTGTATACAAGCTTTGAAATAGAGGGATCAATCTCTTTAAATTAAAATAGATTTTAATTTAAATTTTAAGTTAATCTAAAAAAATTGAGTCGGATCAGTATACGCAACAAATGAAACATCTGGAAGGCTTAGGTGTACGTACCGTTGTCGGGAACGCTGATAGGTGTAAGCTTGCGAGGTTTGGGAGGCGGCCAAGGAGCTCGCACACGGGTTTCAAGGAGTAACGAAGCACGCAGTCCTTTACCATTCTCGTCGAAGACGCCGTCCGCGTCCATGCGGATGATCGACGCTTCGGTGATCAACAGCGTCTCGATTTCTGAGGCAAGTTGAGAGCCCGAAAGGCGCAGGTTAGCAAGGAGGGGAGCCTCGAGAACCGGCCCGCCGGAGGACTCACTGCCGCAGCCATCGACGGTCAGGTTCTTGAACGTGTGCGAGGTGATCCTGCCAAAGTAGCACCTGCATTTCTCGATCTGCGGATCCTTCAGGACCGGGCACTGGGAGCTGAGCACCTCCCAAGGTTCTAAATTTCGACAACATTTCGGTAACTTTGGTGAAGCTCGAAATTTTGCCCTTTTGATAAATAAAAAATCGGTTGCACACGAATTCAGGTCAAATTCAAATAGAATTCAAAACTCATCATTTTTTTATGAAATCCAGTCAAATTTGAATACCAATTTCGGCCATTTGCTCGAGTTGAAATTCAAAATTACCAAAAGTTCGGTAATTTCATTCACCCCTGAAATTTTTCCTTAAACGAAATCGAAAACCCTAGCTCCTCCCCAAAGCTGTCGACTATGCATACCCTGGAGAGGTGCAGACTCCTAAGGCGGCGAGCGAAGGAGGCGAGGAGTGGAGGGAGCGCGGGGTGGTCGAGTCGTGAACGGGGAAGAAGAATAAGGAGGTGAGGGCGCAAGGGGGAAGAGGGAGGAGGCGAGGGGCCAGGTGCGCGGTGCGGATGTGCTGTGGAACTAGAAGGCCCAATTTTGTGGCTCATAATACCAAAACTCTAGTCCATCTGAGATCCGACGGCCACCGTTTGCCCATCCGCTTCAAGTCGTCGATATAAACTCCCCCTCCCTGCCTTCACCCAAACCATACTTGCCCTTGGTCACCTCTTCCTTATCGCCCTATCGCCTTGCCGCCACCGCCACCTATGGGCCCCATCACTCCTTCCCCACTAGGTGGTGGGCGCCTAAACGAACACTAATTTTAATTAGAAAATAATTTATGCAGATAGGTAATATTTCATAGAATAAAATAATTTATACGGAAATACATCTACCGAAACGAAGGACCAAGGTCGAGTACCATTTCGGTCGCTATTCTCGTATGTCCTTTCTCTAGCTCTCTACCCGTTCCTGCATTTAGAAACATATATCAGACTCAACCGAATCGTAACTCTACTTTGTAAAGCATGAAAACGTCAGTGGAATCCTTGGTTAAGTGGTCAATCCTTGGAGAGTTAATTCTATGCATTGAAGAATTAAACTACAGGATTCCTATACTAAAAAATTCATACCTATTGTCCTAATTTTTATGTGGTTCTTGATCTTCTGAACTGTTTTCCTTAACTTCCTTTCATTCATTTTTTTTAATTTGGTTCGGCCCCCACTTGCCACCCTCATCTCGTCTCCATCTTCCTCAGTCTCCCAGCCACTGTCTGTCACTTTCTTTTCCCCAATTCCTCTCCCTCAAGCTCCATCTCTTCCTCACCTCTCAACTCCCTGACTCAGTCCCCGAATTCACCATCCCCAGCTCTCCCTCACGCACTCTGTCCTCGCTTCTCTACTCATCTCTCTCACAAATCCCTCTCTCTCTCTCTCTCTCGCGCCAGTGTTCATGGCATGGGGCTGCCACCACCCATGGGCGAAAGGTGAGCTCATCCCCTCCCTCTCTTCCTACAACTCCTCTCCCCAATTCAAAGCCCCAAATTTTAATGTTACTGTGATACTCTTTGATTATTGCTCAATTGGGAGTGATTTCCGAAATGTTGATAGAAATAAACTTTAATTTTTATGAAACTTTGCGATGAAGAGAGCTCCATGGGAACGGCGGCGATGAAGAGGTGGCGTCTCGGCCAAAGCTCGGAGTTGCGCCCTGGCTCTCGGCTCTGTGGAAGAAAAGAGAAAGGGAGGTAGGGAATCGCTCAGTGTCAAAAGGGAGAAGAGGGCACCCAGGGAGCTTCTTATAGGCACTGGGGCGGAGAACTCGCGAGGAGAACGCGGCGAGGTGAGCTCTGTGCATGTGCTGCTAGTGCTACCATGGACGACGCCAAGAGGACGTGAGGCGACGGGGGCAGTTGAGACCACAGAACGTGGGCGAGGCTCAACGAGAGCGCTCAACGCAAACCGGGGGTAGAGCGGTTTGGCTAACGCGGGCGTGAGCGGAGGCCATGGCGAGCGCAGGCGAGCTAGCGCGGTGCTACTTGCGACGTGGAGAAGAAGCCCTGGCGCTGGGGCCCACCAGTCAGCTGTCGAAGGAGGTAAGGCGCATCGGGTTGGTGCGGCTAGGAGGCTGGGTTTGACCACGTTGGGTTGGGCTCGGTCGAACCAGAGGTCGGGTCCGGTCGAAGGAACAGTGCCAACCTGATTTTTGGAAAAATAAGGCTGAGAGATTTGTGGATTTCTAGACAGAGTTTTACAACTCTAAAAATTCTGAAATTTTTACATTAGGCTACTTATTCGAACCCAACTTATTATAAAATTTACAGAGTTTTTCATGAAGTAATTTTTTCTATAAAATTCTTTCAATTATCTGATTTAGGGTTTGACTTAGGATTGATAGGTTTAACCAACCAATTTAAAATAGCAAATAAACTCTAAAAATTATGAAATTTTTCAAAGGAGTCACTGAGATGATCCAAAACCTAGAAAAATCATTTCTGTGTACTGTTCATAAGATTTGTTTTAAGATTCTTAAAGGGTTATATTTATAGTAATTAATGCATTAGATTTTCAAAATTCACAAAACTTTTGAAATAAATTCAGAAAAACAAATGACAACATGATGCATCAAAAGTTTTAAATTCTTCTCATTTTTATACATTTGAAATACAAACCCATAATTAGGATGTTACATGTCCCTAACCTTCGACCTGCCAACCTGTCTCCTCTGTTTTCTCTCTCTTCTCTACCTCTCTTCCCCTCCTCTGCTTCACTTCCTCCTCCTTGCCTCCTATACTTGCTTGATCAATGGAATTGGTTGGGTTGGATGGGATTGTGCACTGAGCTTCTAGGTTGATGAAATGTTATTATGCTTGAGAAGGGGACGACGGGGAAAGTGTATATGTGACTGTGTGCTTTTTTCCTCTTTAACCTCTTCTCTTGATGGCTAAGACTAAATACCATGTGGCTTGCTAACTAATGACCCTTCTTGTGGTTTTGATGTGAATGGTTGGACAATTGTGGCTTTGTGTTATTTTGATTATAATTCCGCTGGACAATGAAATCCAACTGATGTGAGAGAAGTGTCGACTGGTCTCGGGTGATTCGGTGTATCGATAAGCTAAAGAACGGATACTACGGGTCTGACGACAATACCATAATTAAATTATACTTGTTTTTGCTGGATTTTCTATTATATCTCTCCTCTCTTTTTTCATTTTCTTTTATGCGGGTTGAGACTGTACAATTTATTATGAAATCTTTGTTGGTACTATTGTAATTCAAATAATAGTGTCATCTTGTATGCATAATTTGTTATACACTGGAATATTGTTGTAATATATACGGGTGTTGTGTTATATATTTGGATTCTAGATTTATTTACTGATTTGTATAATTTGGACACGTGTGAATACTATAAAATTTTCTCTGATGACTATAAATTCTATGATGATATATTCCAATTCCAATTATTATTTTAATTAATAGATTAATTACTAATGATTTGCCGCGTGATTATTATTTAAAACTACGGTTAAAAATTTGGATCGTTTCAATTAGTGTACTCTTGTTATCCGTATAATTATTTCAGCATGTGGGTGGCACCATTTCGTAGTATTGTATGTTATATATTTTAAAACAAGGTATTGTATGCCATATAAGACTTGTATTTAAACTATTGATGATACTTAAGCTATTTGCTGTTGATCTATGATTGCCAATTGTTCTTTGTTTGCTACTTCCAATTTTAATACTTTAATTACCTTATTTCATTGCTGGGTGTCATTATTACTTGCATTATGTATCCTCTTGTAGTTCATACCATGGATATAGGAGAAAGCAATAAGAATATCTGTTGGACCGAAAAGGCGACTAGAGGGGGGGTGAATAGGAGCACGCTCACTTTTTCACAAATAATTGATTCAATAATATTTCACTCCAGTAGCTATAGAAGCTATGAAGATCAGTATATCAGTACAGTGGAAGACTAATATTGAATCCAATTCAAACCCCTAAGCAATACGACAAAATCAACAAAGATTGAAACAATTCAATGCACTGGCGGTCTGACCTCTAGCCTGAAGAACAGAACAGAACCAGCCCGATGACGAAGTTGCAAATAGATGAAACTTTTGATCTACAACTCTAAACTTCATGAAACTTGGTGCACACCTTCTCTATGATATCATGAACCTATTCCAATAGAAGATTATGATAATTCTTAGAAGAATAGCGATCCTTTTCGGTTTGATTGAAGAAGGGTTTAAAACCGAGTCAAAACAAAAACTTGATCCAAGATCTTGCTCGTGGGTGATTGATGATCAAGATGATCCTAGATAGGTTCCTACACGTCACAAACGTCACAGTAAGCTAGAGCACGTGAAGAATTCAATGAAAAACTCGCGGATCAAAGAAAGACTCAAAATCATCAAATATAGAGAAAGAACGCAAAGAGACAAGACATGATCAAACTTTCTCTAGATTGATTTGATATGATATGGGCTTACAGCCTCTCCATCAATGGAGGACAATGCTCAATCCAAGAGCACAAAAATCACATCAAACTATCAAGAACCCTAGCCTCCACAAAAGCTCTCCCTAAGAAAATTAGGGTTTACAAAAATAGCAAAATAGACGAAGAGGAGGCACAGCCACCTCCCTCCCCTCACTACTACAAAATAGGCTATAGAAGACGCCTCATCACAGACGGTTCTTGGAAACCGTCTGTGATAAAGTAATCACAGACGGTTCCAAGACGAACCGCTCGTGGTACCTCCCTCCCCTATTTATAGTGGAGGCTTAGACCTTCTAGAAGTTTAACTCTATTGGGCTCCCGTTAAGGTCCAAAACAAACGGGACACATACGTACGTATTTTAATGCGCTGTCTTTAACACCCCTTGACCTAATTAGCTACACCTTGCGCCATCTTGCGCCTCAGATTAGCCAATAGGTCACCTTTGTCCATCTTGCACCACGCTTGAGTACATTGACCTCACCGGGCATCGTCGATCGTTCTGGACCTCAGCTCACCAAGCCTAGTCCCGATCATCCTCGTCGTTGACCACTAAGCAACCTGCACAATAATAGACAAGAAAACCGAATTTGAGAACAAGTTCTTCACAACTTGACCCATGTTAGTCAAAACATGCATCTTGAAACATATATGCCCTGAAAATCATGACTTTGACCTAACAACCGAATATCGCCGCCACGACGGACGACGATCCAAGTGAAAACCGGTCAGACCGCCCCTAGGGCCGGTCTAACCGCCCACCCTGGCCGGTCTGACCGCCACCTATTGGCCGGTCAGACCGCCAATAATGACTTAGTCGAATTTCCTCTCTGGAAAACCGAAACCTACTGGAATTTTCAATCCAATAGAACTTTTGACTTGAGACTCCAAAAATTATGAGACTAAGTGCAATAGAATCCCATCTATTGCCTGCTACCTCTATTTTTGGCCCAGCTCAAAATACCACTTTCTGAAGTTGGCCGGTCCGACCGCCGCTATGGCCGGTCGGACCGCCCTAGGACCGATCTGACCGCCCCTTGGGTTGGTCAGACCGCCTGAAGCCTGACAGCACTGTTTATTTACCAAAAACACGTAAAACGACAAACCGTTAATGCCATTGCCAATTATCACATCATCCTAAGATCTGGAGCATATCCCCATGATATCCACAATATCAAGGGCAAGGCAAGCACTAAAGTTGAGGCATCAGGTGCTAGGGCAAAACAAATACATTGGCCTCAAGTTATATATGAGATTGACCTTGATTGTTACCTTGAGAAGAAGTTGGAGATGCCACCAGAAACAATATTGAAGAAGATGCATCACACTTCTTGCATATCAGTGGTAAATGGCAAGTATGGCACTACTTACACTGTTGATCAAGTTCACCGTCACTTTAGGCGTCATAAAGAGACTCGATCACTTGTGGCTCGCCATCTCATTTCAATGAGAGTGGCAACGGTTGGGATGATAACAAGAAAATGTTGAGACTCTCTCAAGCTACTTTGGATGAACTATCGGTAACCATCTTATCACTTAGAAAACAAAATATCTATATCCGTTTTGGAATATTCTTATGAACTTTTTCCTATAAGTAAATGACCGTGGAGTCATGTCCAAACCAATTCGGTTCTTTGACAAGTTGCAAGAACTTTTTAGTGGCTCCTCAGCCGATGGAACGTTTATGCAAGATCCTTCCACTGTTGTTGAATCTGATAATGAATTTGATAAAGATAACATTATGAATGATATGTCCGCCTATGTTGAAACAAAGGACACACAAGGGGAAGACTCAGACAAACTAGAATCAGATAGTGATGATTGCAAGGAGGTGATGGCCTTTAGTACAGAAACTAACCAAGTTTTTTCAACTAATATTGGTGGTCTGAAGCCTAACAAAAAGAATTTCAAAAGGTCCGAGAAGCCAAAGACGCTACCTCAATCACACAACGACAAGACTAACAAGTCAAAGCCAAAGATGCATGATGACAGTGATATGGGTATAGTGATCAACAATACCTTGCTTGGGACCAAAGAAACCCTTGCAAATCCAATACAAAACATCAACCACGTAGGATCAAAATGCTCCTCTCTGGAACATGCTCGAGAATATTGCATTGACACCTGAAGATAGGATGACAGTAGGGCTGCACCTTTGCAAACCAGAATTTCAAATCCATCGTAGTTTCCTTATCAACATGGGTCAAGAATACCTTGAGCGTTGGGTGTACAAGCATTTTATCAGGTGATGATCTTGGTCTTTAGTGATCTTGGTGTGAATGTTTGTTGATCTTGGTGTGAATGTTTGTTGCAAAAGCTTATGACTGTGGTTAATGGTTCTGGTCTTCAGTGATCTTAGTGTGAATGTTGGTTGTAAAAGCTTCTTATTGTGGTTCATCGGGGCTTTTTTGAGATACTCTTTTGGTTATGTGATTGTTGCACTGTTGTGTTCAAACCAAAGTTATTAAGTCGGCAAGTCGACACTACCCTCCTAGTGACCAACTTACCGACCAGTCAACTGGTATTGTTCATATGACATAAATAATGAGCAACATAACAAGCACAACATAGCCAACGTAAGTCCACGACAATAAAATAAGTCAACAAGCTTAGATTCTAATGATGTAACATAAATCCACAACAATAACATGTCTAACTCTCTCATCTCTCAAAAGTCATCTATCTCGAACTCATCTAAATTAGTAGTAGCATCCATGTTCTCTCTATCACCATCTTCGATTGTTGTCACACTCACATGTCAACTGTCCCAAAACTTGGTTGCACAACAGAGGCTTGGGACTCATTCTCGGTTGTTGTCACACTCACATGTTCATCTTCTCCTTCATCATCACAATCTAGGAAGAGTGGTTTGCCCTTCTTATACTTTCACAAAGCCTCTCGCATCTCTTTCATGATTATTGTTGTAGTATGAGCACATTTTTGAACATTTTCATACCCACCTGCAAGATGCTCCTTAAACATTTTGATTCCCCGATACCTTCCGGTCACAAAGCGAATATTAGACCAAATATACTTAGCCTTCCGCTTAGGATCAATAGCCGGATCATACCCTTCTATGCTCGCTATCAGATTTAGAGTTGGAGTTGAAAATTGCTCCCTGATACCTACATATGCACAAAATAGAGTATCTTTAGTTCATAAAATAATCATAACATTTGCAATTATGCACAGAACATATGCATATCTCCTTCGCAGACGTATCCCCCTTTCCCAGTCAACACTCTCATTCACACTCTGTGCATATCTACTTCTCTCCTTCGCAAATCCTTCCCCAATCCTATCCTTTGCAGAATCGCAAAGCACAACCCAACCTCCTCTCCTCCCCTCTGACCTTCGCAGATCCCTCCTCTCCTCTCCTCCCTTCCAACCCCAATTCGCAGATCCATCCATTCCTCTCCTACGCACAGAGGCACATGGCAGAGGCTCCCTCCCCAAATCCTTCGCTCCCTCCTCCTCCAAATCGAAAGCACAGAGGCTCCCTCCTCAACCAAATCTTCTGCCCCTCCTCCCCCAAATCGAAAGCATAGAGCACAGAGGAAGAGATGAAGAGAGGAAGAGGAAGAGAAGAAGAGAGGAAGGTGAGCATACCTGGGTGACGGGAGCGGCAGGAGCTGCGGCCGAGGGTGACGAAGGGCGAGGGTGAAGGGCGAGGCGCTGAGGGCGACGACGATGAAGGCCGACGGCGCGGTGGAAACTGCTCCGAGGGCGGTGGCAACTGGATTTGGCCCGGATCGTCGCCCGTGAGCTCCCCGACTGCCTCCTCACTCACTGGACAACTCTCCCACTCACTCCTTCTATCTCTTTGTCCACTGCCTCTAACAGCTGTGCCCCATGTCCCTCCTCCCAAGGTCGACGACTAGTCGACCGGTCGTCCGACTTGCCAGCGCAAGTCGAGTCACCAGCTCTAGTTGGTTCTTCTCCGCGACTTGTCGACTACTCAACGACTAGTCGTCGACTTAATAAGCATGGTTCAAACAATTGCTAAATACTAGTTACCTAAAGTACTATCATGAAACCTACTACGACAAGCTGCTACTATGCTAGCAGTGTTGCTGTCTAACTTTTGGACATGTTGGTAACCTAATAGGAATGTGTAGTTCTGCCTCGCGGCATGTGACTGTTAGTTCACTTTTGTGTTCTCTAAGTTGTTCTAATGTCAGCTAAAACCTAAGGTGTAATGGTTATGGGATGGAAGTTTATTCATCAATGTTAGAACTTATTTCCTATCATCGTCTACGATTTGTGAATCTTTTTTTTGTTTACCATACTCAAGAAAACCAAATTTATAGTGAACTATTGTCAACATTACAAGAGCAAATGCTCCATATTGACAAATGATCAGTTAAAATTTTCCTGCAGAAACATCAATATACAAGGGGTACTCTCACCATCCCTCCAACAAAATGGTGAGTGTAACCCAAGCAAATCTTGAGCCAAACTCCTGTATCCACTCAGATATGGTCTGAGATCATCAACCAAATACTACCTTGAATTTATGGCACTAAGCCTGGCCCGCGCGTTGACGCGGCGAGGGAATGCCACGAAACGGTAAAGTGTGGGCCCTATATGGAAAAGGCAGGCGTGGGAAGGACGACGATTCGCACAGATTGCAACGCCCAAAAGCGCAGCAAAATCGCACAACCCAGCAGTTGGTGAAATCGAAAGGTGCAGCGAGGCCGAAGCGACGACGCGAAGCTACGCAGGAGGCAGCCTAGCGCGGAATCCGACGGGGGAGAAGATTTGGGGCGATGTGGCCCGTCGATTTACGCCTCAACTTTTGCTTCAATTATACCGGAGGATGCTTGAGTAAAATTCTCCTGCAAGTTCAGGTTAGGGCATAGAAAATTCTCAGGCATGTTACTCAGGGTCCGGTCCAAGCCGCACGCACGCACCGCTCGCATGGTTGGCTCGTCTCGTGACCCCCTCGGCCCCGGCCGCTTTCTCCGAGACGAGCCCGAGTTAAAACCCTAGCCTCCGCGACCCGGCATTTCTCTTGCCCTTTCCCTTCATCCCCACCGCCTCACGCCGGTGAAGAGGAAGCCTGGATCGTGTTGAGAACGAGATTCCGGGCGCGCGGCGGCGGATTTGGTGGCGCCCGCGCGCCCGCGTCTCCGGCCCTCTCCGCGCCGTTGGCGAACCCGAAGCCGAGGCATCCCTCTCGACCCCCCTCCCGGGGCGAAGGATTTGGGGGGGAACCTCTCGGGGCCCGTCCCGGTGCCCCCGCTCTCCGCGCCGGGGAAGCAACCCTCAGGTTGGTTCTTCTCTCCCCGTCTCCATCCGCTAGGCTGTTAGGTGGTGTCGTGGGCCGGGCTCTGATCCTATTGGTAGGGTTTCGAGGCGGCTGGGTCGCTTCGAGCGTGCTAATGGGTTGTTCGGAATTCGGGATGGTTCCGTCGATTGGGGTGGGATAATTGGGCGATTGGCTTGGCATAGTTGGTGCCTGTAGGGTTTGATTAAAGGATTGCTTGTTCCGTGTGGTTGGAACATGCCTTGGGGATAAATGGGGCTTCTAGGGTTTGCTTAAGGAACTGCAAATCCTGCCCGGTGGTTTCTTGCATGATGCTTTAGGATTTAGTGTTATGTTGACGTGTACCATCGGCCTGCTTTGATAGTAAGTTATTTTGAGATAATTGCTGTATTGGTGCCCGGCCTAGTTCACAGTAATTGGTGTAAATAAATAGGGGCATTTCCCTACATACCACTGAATAACTTCGTTTGTTCTTTATATGCCACTGATGTCTCACTAATATGTGGGCCAGTCTAACAATGAGTGGCATATAAGGAATCATGTAGTTTGTCAGTGACATGCAGGAAATTAATCCAAATAAAATAAAATAAATAACAGTTTCTGTTATTGTAACCATCGGTTGCCTTCAATGTTTCCGTTTAAGCATCGTTTAGGTGTACTTGTGTTAATGTGTTTTGCGTTTTGCATGCTTCCATGTGTGCACTTATGGTGAGGTAGTTCAAATGGCATGTTAGACCATAGTAATATAAAAATGTTACAGCGTCTAGTGAAATATTTCAAAAAAAAGTATTAACGGCAACATGCATTATTATGACATTGGAAATGAAAGTACCATTTTGTAGCTCGATTACCAAGGGTACATTTTGATCCTTGGCTCACCTTGCTCAGCTAGGTGAGGGTAAACTAGCTCATGTAGGCTATAGCCCAAGGAAGCAAGGATGCTCGTTTAGTTCTATCATCCATGAAGGCGGGAAAAGAAAATGAGAATGCTTTCAAGCTTAAACAATGTCTTGCGTATGTATTCATCTATTATTCCCATTCTCGTTCATTGCAAATTATTGGACAGAAAGAGCTGGCAGAAGCTCTCATTGACTCGATTGATGTAAAAAAAGCACAATTCCTTAAGCGCCGACAGGTAGGAAATATCAATTTTCAGCTTGGGTGGTGGTCATGAAGGACGCTGCCAGGGGAGTAATAGGTGGCGTTGTTCAATTGCGTGGCACTGGCAAGAAAGGACTTGAGGATACGACTGAGTACTGACACAACGCGCTCGCTTGCCCTCGCAGGAGATCCAATTCGGCTCTCTGCTGTGGACAAGTTTTCCTAGGCGGTTACAAGCTATTTTGCCAAGGAAAGAAAATATGTTATTTCTTTACCAAATACCTATTCTTGCTAAGCAAGGCTAGAACTTCCCTTGCCAAGGATCCAAACACACCCCAACTTACCATACAATACTTACGTTTACGATGTGCCTGTAAGCATATAGTGCTCAAAGAAGACATGCCAGAGCAAGGAACGAGATTGGTTGCTTTCATAATGCTACTTGATCAACACTGTTACTATTTCTGTCATTTAAAAAAATGAATATAACATATGATGTTTTCATTGCTTCAAGAAAACAGTCCATGTTTACTTCCATGCCATGAGCCCATGACACATGACATCTGTGTTGTCTATATTGCTATATCTATCCATGCTTCACATGTCTGGTATTATAACTTAGTCAAGCAGACATCTTTCAATCAAACGACAGTTATGGCCTTATGGGTTATATATAGTGCTCAAAGTGTTCCCCTAGGTGGGCGCCTAGGCGATGGGTGAAGGCCCTCCGCCACGACTCGGTGCCAATCGGTGGCCTAGGCACTCGGCCCGCCTAGCCGGTCCAAGGCGGACCTGGGTGGGGCGGCTGTTGGGTGGTCCGGGGCGGCGCTGGGCGGGGTTGGGCCAGAGAAAAAGGTAAGTGAACTCATTTACTCACCCGTGGTCTGCGGCTTTGCATCCTCCCCAATCCACCACTTCCTCGGGTCTGCGGCGTTGCCTCCTCCCAGATCCACGCGCGTCACCTCCTCCTCGGTTCCACGGCGCCCTGCCTCCTCCCTAGTTCCACGACGTGCCGCCTCCTCTGCGAATCCCCACCGCGCGCCGCCTCCTTCCCAGCTCCCCGTCGCCAACGGCATGGGAGGTTGCCGGAGGCGGCGGATCTAGGCGGCAGCGGTCGGCCCGGAGAGGGAGAGGGGCAGCCGAGAGAGTTGCGAGTGAGGGAGAGCGAAAGGGAGAGAGAGCTGCTAGAGGGAGAGAGTTGCGACTGAGGGGGAGAGAGCGCGCTACGAGTGAGCCGATATTTTGCTTTAGATCGGACAACCGATATTGCTTTAGATCGGACGGCCTATATTGTTTTACATCGGATGACCGATACTGCTTTACATCGGAAGGCCAGCTCTTCTTCTTCCCCATGCCTCCTTCACCCCCTCGCCTCCTTCTTCTCCCCCTCGCCACCACCTTCGCGCCGCACTCCCTCTCGCCTCTACTCCCTCCGCACGCTCGCCTCTGCTCCCCCTCACCTCCGCTTGAGTCGGCCACCTAGGCACCCTAGGCGCTGGTCCACCGTCCGCCTAGCACCTAGGTGAACACTGGTGCTCAAAGAGGACATGCTAGAGCAAGGAACGAGATTGCTTGCTTTCATAATGCTACTTGATCAACACTGTTACTATTTCTGCAATTTTTGAAAAATGAATATAACATATGATGTTTTCATTGCTTCAAGAAAAGAGACAGTTTACTTCCGTGCCATGAACCCATGACACATGACATCTGTGTTGGCTATGTTGCTATATCTGTTCGTGTTTCACATGTTCGTGGTATTATAACCTAGTCAAGCAGACATCTTTCAATCAAATGATGGTTATGGCCTTATGGGTTATATATGTTAGTAAGCCTCTAGCTGCGTTGTTTCCAATAAGGATTTTATTCACACAGAAAGTATTCTCTACAGCTTGAGTTCATAGTGTGCTACGTCCCGTAAAGCATATGCATTTATCCATTTCCCCCGTTTGTTACTTCAGTTGCTGGAGGTAAACAGGTTCATAATTGTGAAAATTGGCTGGAAACATTATTAAGGTTTGGCTTGAATAAAAATGAAGTATTGTTGTAGTTACAAGTTTCATAGTTTGATATTTGAAAAGGTACAAAACTATAGTGTTGGTTGTTAGGTGGCACTAAACTATGATGATCTCTGTGTCGCAAAATTAGAAACATGGAATCGGTAGAATATTTATTGGTTTTGAAATAATTCTTGCAATTCGTCCTCTGATATATAAAATAGATCTTTTGGGGCATGTGCATTACCTTTTTCTCCATTGTTTTAACTTTTAAGTTGTGCTTTGACTATGTTTACATTGTCTATGTGCTGGCCCCACTCCCACATGCTATCTTTGGCAAACTGGCAACTGCATATGAATTGTGATTATTGATTGCAAGTATTGTGGGCATATCTTCTCTCAAAATTAGTTTCAAAATACCAGCTAGCTGTTTGAATGAAGCATGCAAATACTTATACACGAGTTATATTAACTAGAGTGGATTATGGAGCTCATCGATTCAGCATTTCCGCCACACTCATTTTGTCCTTCCCATTGCAGACTTCTTACTTTTTCTCTACTTAACATAAGGAATTGTAGTGATAACTGACATTTTGTATGAGCAGTTTAGTGTTGTTGTCATGAAGTTTTTATTTGATTACTACTGTCAGAAGTTATGTACAGTTTAAAAAAACTATTGTTTAAAATGGATAGCATATAAGCAATTCTTATTACTGTTCCTCTGTTTTTCCTGTGTAGGCCTACTATTTATTTCAGCATGTTAAACAGCTTGCTTTGATCTGAAATTCTGAATGTTCTGTTTTCCAGCCCTGACTGAGAAGAAGCTGTTCTGTGCCTATCGTAGAGGGCATCACCAAGTCTCAAGTTATTGGTCCTCTCTCAAAACTAGAAAGCAAGCATTCTAACGAAACACAATGAACACACAAGCATGTAAGAAGAGGAGGGCAGTTTATATAAGCAGTGAATCGGAAGATTCTGGTACAGATTCTGAGGCCGACGGAAGTAAACTCTCCCAAAAATCTGGGGTGACATCAATTTCTACATGCAAGCACCGACCATCCTCTAAGAACAAGGTTGAAAGCATGAATACTAGCAAGACAAGGCTGTGTGGAAATATTCTGAGGAAGCTCATGGTTCACAAAGGTGGTTGGCTTTTTCATAAACCGGTTGATCCAGAGCTCTATGGGATTCCTGATTACTTTGATGTTATCCGCAACCCAATGGACTTGGGTACTGTTAAGAAGAAACTCACAAACAAGCAATACTTTAGCACCGATGAGTTTGCAGCAGATGTGAGGCTAACATTCTCAAATGCAATGAAGTATAATCCTCCAGGAAATGATGTCCACGCAATAGCTGAACAATTGAATAGAATGTTTGATTCAGAATGGAAATCATTGGAAAGAAAATGGAGAGACAGAAATCAGGTACAAGAGCAGCTGCCAATGAAGGTAATAAAGGTTCGAGGTGCTGTGAATTCAATGTCTGCAGTTCCTAGAGGGCCGGTTGCATGCTCAAATTCACTTGCAAAGAAGACATTGACAAATGCAATATCCTCCAAAGTAAAATCACCAATTCACCATGTACCCTGATTCACTTGATTTGTCTTTCTAATGGCAATATGATTTTAAAGTACTGCTACCTGCTGTCTGCACAGGTAAAAATAAAATTTTCCGTGCGAGGCTCTCAACAGACCTCTTCCAAAGGTGTGAATGGCATAACATCTTTGCATTATGTGCCCCAAGCTTTTGTCCCATGGTCAATTATGCTTTAATGTCACGATTGTAATTCGTTTTTTCCCCAATTCAGATATGCCTTTTCAAACAGCTGGTAGCAGAGGAGGCTCTTTAAATCATTCTGTCCCTTCCACCAAGGTTTTGGGCATGAGTTCCCTGATTTCTTTTTTGACTAATTCTTATCTTAGTCTTGTAGCATCATTATTAGCTAAACAAATGTCCAATTCCCCCTCTTAAGCCATATCTTCTATCTTTAGGAGAATGCTAAAATACCAAGGATACAATCAACTGAGTACAACTCTGAATCAAATGGTATGTTGAACATTTCCACATTATTTTATCCCACATTATCTGTCTTGCTAACACACTTACTTGCAATCTTAGGAAATGTTTCAAGGTCTTGCAACGATACTTCTACTTCGCCTCTTGCTTCTTCCGGACAAGGTTCTTTCGGCATGCTCTCTTTATCATCTATTTGATTCACCTGCTTATTGTTTAATTCCTTACTTGTAGCGATAACTTAACGGTTAGGAACTTGTAATCTTTTTTCCATATAATTCTTTGCTAATGTACTGCATCCTGTGATGTGAATTCCAGGAGAAGAAAGTTATTTACATGAGGAACCTTTGTCACCAAGCAAAGCCCTTCGCGCAGCAATACTCAAGAGTCGTTTTGCTGGAACAATTGTGAAGGCGCAGCAGAAGGCACTTCTGGATCATGTAATCTTTCTAAAATACATACTGCACTTTGTACTTTGCAATTAGGCTATTCTCTTGCAGAGGACAAGTTTTTGTCTACTCATGCACCTCTTGCTGACATGCTGTTTTGATCTCCTAGGGGGAAAAAATAGATCCTGCAAAATTGCAGTTGGAAAAAGAGAGGCTGGAAAAAAGGCAGCAAGAAGGTAAAGAACTTGCTCTGATCATCTGGTAGCTATATGATCTGGATATGTTTGATTTTCTCTGCAAATTTTTGTGAGTTCGACAAGTATCCTAATATTTGCATGGAGCTCTCAACTGGACTGCCCCCTTTAATGGGATGGTTGCCTGTGGTGAAAATATTTTGATGCCCAAAATATGATAATACTTGCTTGGTACCTCACGCTTTGAGAAACTTTTGGGTGTGAAAGTGAAAACAATCCAGGTACATGCAAGAGAAGTGTCAGAAGTGTCCAGTGTTTAACGTGTCACACGGACATGTGACACGATACATGGCAGCCGTGAGGCAGGATATGTTATCCTGGGTGGTCTGTAGTTGATAGATTATGGTTTCTGAACAAGTCAATCAGACCTTGGGCAAGTTTGTTGTTCGTTGATGCAATCAATCTTAATATTTGTGCAGAGTAATAAAAAGAATTGGTTAAAATGTTACCCCCGTTTTCACTGCATACTGGCCCCAATCGGCTTATTCCATACCCTGGTTTGCATTGCAGTGAAGTTTCACCTAGTATTTGAACTAGTTTTTTTGGCTGGGTTACCATTGTGAACTGGCTAGGGACTGATACCTATCGCACGTTAGTTACTGTACGGGAATGAGTTTAATGCTTCAACCTTTTCCACTTCCGAAGTGGTTTGTCAGTCAGCTTGAATTTTTTCCCATTAATGTTGGAATTTTTGCTCAGAAAGCAACTTTTGCTTGAAAGTGTTAATGTGCCAACCATTATGGAAGAGTTCAACTCCAATTTGTATTGATGCTGTTTCCTATTTGGTCAGGCTATTTGTAGTCAATGCTCTTTGAGAAGTAGATTCTCCCCTTCTTTTCATTGCTAGTTGAGTGCCTGTGCATTGCACCAGAATATGATTAAAATGATATGATATGGATTTTATTTTACTTCAACTCAACATCTGATTAAAAATAAGGATACCATATTGTTTAAATGAATCATGTACATGTTTGTATTTGCAATAGTCATAGGCACCTTGAGATCGAGGTATAGTTATAATTAGAAGAGATTATATTGTTAAGGATTAGAATAGATGAGGTAAATTGCTTTGGGGAGTTCTTCATCGTTTCTCCCTAAACAGTTGGGAATTTAAATCTATAACAGATTTTGTTAGGAGTTTATTGTTGTAGGTGGTGAAGATGTTATGTTTGATATGATTACGATTTTACCAATTCGAGATGGCATGCTTATTGAAGCGTTCACTCAAGAAGTTACTTCCATATGGCTATGAATACTAGGGAACTATATGTCTTGACATGAGTTATACTGTATGGCTGGTTCGAAATTGATAACTCAAAACTCTATGGTTTATTCTTAGGCTGTACTTTTTGTCGTATTGAAATGAGTTATGTCATTCCTGTGGATGCTTACCATGCATGGCTTCCTTTTGAATTACACATTGCAGAGAAAGCAAGGATTGAGGCCCAGGTGAAGGCTGCTGAAGCTGCTGCACAATTAAAGCTAGAAGAAGAAATGAGGATGAAGAGGGAGCAGGAAAGAGAGGCAGCACGCTTGGCATTACACATGGTACTACCTGCTTGCCATTTTCTGACCGGCAAGTTTATATGCATGATGTACACAATGGTTATTCAATCCCTTCTCCTTTTGTGTAGATGAAGAAGACTGTTGATATTGACAACAGTGACTTTCTAAAGGACTTGGAGAACTTGAGCAAAAAGTGGGAACTGAACCCCCCTGGCAAATTAATTGTCGATTTTGTCGATGGGATTGAGCTGCCACCTGGCCTAGGGAGCCCGCTGGAGAGGCTTGGCCTTTTCATGAAGAAAGATCTTGAGGAAGAGGTCGAACATGAATTGGTGGACAGCATATCACCCTCGGTCATTGCCGATGTGGAGGAAGGAGAGATCAGTTGCAGTCGGTAGCATACCTCTATAGTCTATAGTATCCAGTTTTTTCTTCTTTCAGATACTGAATCAACACGCTCGCTGGGGTTATAAGATTATGCGGGTGCTATGTTATCTATTCCGTCACCAGGCAACCTCATAAGCGGAGTGAAATGAAGAACTGGTTCGTGTTGTTTGTCTAGTCTAACCAAGACACACCAGAACATGTACCTGCCGAATTCTGGAGTGGGGAAATTTGGGCTTTGTTGCTGATTTTGTGGTTCTGTTACGCAATAGTACAATGGCACTGTATGTTTTAGGTGTTCCATGTCTATTTAAGACTGAGTTCCTCGTATGGACATACTGTAAAAAAAAAAAAAAAGGCAATGAAATGCTAGTATATATTATAGTTATTGATGGTGAAGACGGATGTTTAATGTTCCAAGTGATCGCCTCTTGTTCTCAGCTGTGTGCTTTGCATGTGTTACGATACCATTGGTCCCAGTGAAATTGTGTATGTTTGTTTCTGCTGCTGCCTATGCATGTTCTAATCTCGTCGTGAAAAGCCATTGATTGTTTTAGCCGGCGCGTACACAGATGTAACATGTAATAGATACTACGAACATCGCCAACAAAGTGGCTGTAGTTTAGTGGTGAGAATTCCACGTTGTGGCCGTGGAGACCTGGGCTCGAATCCCAGCAGCCACAGTTATTTCTCTTTTTATTTTTCTCTTTCTTGCATAATTTGCCTTTTTAATCCTTTCTTTACTATATACAGGTATATTTGTCTTTCCTGCATAATTTGTTTTTTAATCCTTCCTGTACACACAAGGCCCCGTCCTCGAACTTCCAGTCCACCTGTATCATCTTGTTTCCTATCCTTTGGTTAGGGATGCAAATGGGCTGGGTTGGGTTGGGTTGACCCATTAACCTATCCAGTTCTCTTTCTTAACCGCTAATGCGCGGAGACTACATGTACAAACTGAATACTCAAGTGAACCACCAATTTTCTTTTAAAAACAAATTGCCGCCAATTAAGTGCCATGGGTCAGCTACACTTGGACCCTATCGACGATATCAGATATGAGAAATGCTTCACATACCATCTCTCTAGTACGATCCGCTTACGAACGATGTATCCGGTCTCACATGACGTCCTCCTCGTCGTACTAACATCGTAACAAGTAATATCGTACATGTAACAGCGCTCATCAGATATTGGGTGTATCTTGTGCTTGTGATTTTTTTTTTCTTTTTTCTTTTTGAGTCTGGACTCTGGTGAGAGAATTATGGAAGTTTGTGGGCCTCTGGAGCGGAATATATTATTATAGAAAGTTTGTGTTGAGGTTTATACTCTAAATTATAAGTATGCATTTTGGCCCTTTGGATGCTTATCGGACGGCGCGGGGCATTTAAGATGACGTGGCGTTTTGTTAGCTCTGAAGGAAAGCCAAAGAAAGAATTGGCCGCAAAAAATTGCACTTTATTGCTGGGTATATATAGCTTTACATGTACACGTACGAGTTGGAGATACACAAGAGCTAGGGTTTGAATACAATACAAAACATGCATGCTTAGGGATACCATGCGGCAGCTGCCCTAACCAAACATGTGACCTCATTCCAAATCATGTGATCTCCTGACGAGACATATACGCTTCTCCATGTAGAGTCCGTGAGCTAAGAAAATAAATCAACGGTCTAGACTAGAGATGGACTTGGACTAAACCAAATTAAAGAATTAATTGGATCAGCACTGAACCAATCCAAAACCTAGTAGTAGCAGGAGTCGCGTCTTCGATTTCCACTTAACCCGCCCCACAAAAAGTAGTAAGTTCACACCCACGGGTAAACATCTAAATGGCGATCAGATTCCAAGATAGAGGTGAGCATCAGCGGCTATGATCGGACTTTGGATGGTCTGTAGACCAGTAGGACGCACCTGTGGCTACATTGTGTCGCTTTTGATTCACGATGTGCAAACACCGACGAGCTTAATTACGATGATGCTACAGTGCCGCCGTGGATTCGATTGGCGATTGGGTTGACACGATTGCACATGGCCGCTTTTATCCCAAGAAAGAGAAGTATATGCAACGGATCAAATAGTAGCAGTCTAGTAGCAGTGTAGCGCTGTTCAGCTGACTCTGAAGCACCTCGGGATAAAAGCGATTACACTAAATGACTTATTATTACCTTTTCTAGATGAAATTATCCAATCCTGGCACAAATTAAAGTCTCAACCACTTCGGGGATCAACAACATGCCCACTAGCACTAAAAGCCGACTCTGAAGCAATTGTTGATACTTAAATAGCTAACACGTCACGAGCTAGTCGTGAGAGAACAGGAAAAACCCCTTGGTGTGTGTTTCACTATGACAATATGTTAAACTCTACACCCTCAGCAGAAGGATCGACCCACTGAATTGGTTTTTCTTTAAGGTATAGCTCCAATTCATTCATATCACAACTTGTCACAGCTGCATTCTCATACAAAAACTGTTTAATGTCATGAAGACCCAAGTCGGCATCACAATGTGGATGAGAAGGTTCTTCTTCAGAATTAGACATTGAAGCTTCAGGAGTGCTGGACAGGTAAGCTTGGAAAATTTTGTTCCCATAAAGCAATTAACTTCATGGGCAACCATCTCATGATAAATCCTCCCATAAAATATCCCACTAGCTTTTTCTTGTATCTTGGATCAAGAAAGCATGCCACAGCAAGAGCCATGTTGGTCTTGTCCCAATAATTGTCATATTTGGCTTTCATGGCCTCTGCTATAAAAGAAATAGTGTCATCAGCACTTTCACACCATTCTACAAGTGCCATCTTAATCTCACAAAATTTCCACCAAAATAGGTTTGTTGTTTGGATATTGATTTTAGAAAATATCACAGTAGCATCATTGAATTTCTGCAAACACTTGCATAGTGCATCCACCATATCTCATTCCTCATTTGTTGGAGAAGACTTTTCATATTTGCCATCGTTCAAAAACAATAGCCTTTCAAAAGCCATCCTGTAGTAAATAGCATGGCTCAACATTTCATATGTAGAGTACCACCTCGTTGGCACATCCAATGGAAGACCAGATTTATTGTCTAAGTCGCATTCTGCTGCACGCTTTTGAAATTCCTCCTATTGCAATGGAGAATTCTTCACAATAACAATAGTAGCTATAATATTTCGAGTTCTTTGCTCGCGCCGCTGTTGGCTTTGACTCGAGCTCTCCCTTTTTCGGACCTATTTAAAGGCCCTGTTCGCGTCGAAATCTTCGCACCGCCTCCCTCCTTCGAAACCCTAACTCGCTTCTCCGGATTGTGTCGCCTCTTCGTCGAATCGAGCCCTAGAAGCTCGGTGTTGCCGAAGTTTTCCCCGCCGTGTTGCGCCGTCGCCGGTGAGCCTTCATCCTCGCCGTCACCAGCAACGGAATTGCCGTCTTGCGGTCTACGTGTTGCGCATCTCCGGTCTCCAGGGAATCACCGTAGAGCCTCGCCGTCGTTCAACCATGCCGCTCAACCCGTCGTCGCCGTCGTCGTGGTCATCTCTAGTGCCAAAGGACCATGTCATCGAGATCCTTGTCCCATCCTCTACCTAGTACGCCGCTCTACCGCCGTTAGAGAGCCACCAACTGCCGAAGCCGTGTTCATCGGAGTTCCGCCGCCATTGAGCCACTGTGTCGTGCCACCTCATCTGCCACGTTAGCTCTTGTGCTTGTGTGTTACCCATGTGTTGCCTAGTCACTTGTCCAGTAAGCGCCCGCGTGGTAGACCCAAACCCTAACCCGGATTCAAACCTATCTAAACCCAGTTTACCTTGAGTCGTGTCTATGACTTGTGTGTCCCACCGGCCAGGAGCACTGTTTCGTATACTATGAACCCGTAGACCCATGAGCCGAGTTCGTGGACCAGGTCCATGGACCTTGGGGCCCACTATCAGCCTCTGTGCCTTTTTCCCAGATTTCTTTTAATTCTGAAAATCAGGACAGACATCAGCTTGACGTCATTATTTGGGATTTTCAATAGAAAATAATTTGAGAAATCCAGACAATCCAATTTTGGTATTTCTTTAGGGTTAGATCTTCCAGAAGTCGTTCTCCTTCATCCGAACTCCGTTTGATCCCATTCAAATTTCTAAATTTATCTAAATTTGAACTCTAATTTTCTAATATTTTTATTTAATTTTTGGAGTTCATTTTTTCTTTAGTTGGTTTATTTGTTTCGTTTACGAGTAGATGTTGATACTTCGGTGAATTTTGAGCAAGGAGGAGTGCACCAAGACCAAGACTAGTACCAAGATATATTCGAAGGCAAGCTGTAGTCTTTTGATCATATTGAACCTATAATTTCAAAAATATATTATTTTATACAATTGCATGCTATCTTTATATCAACTGTTTTGGGATTAGCTATAACCTATTGTCATTATGCATCCATTGATTATTTGAATGCCATGAATCATTTGTCACCCTAGCATAGATAATTTTAGTTGGACATATTTGTATCATCAACATGTGTATCGTATTGATGCTTAGTCAAGCTTAACTATGATGGGTTCATTATCGCATGTGTCATAATAATTAAATTTGACTTAATGAAATATGGAATCATGACGGTTAGCACTGTTGTTAAAATTTATATACCAACACATGGTATATCATTAGTCTTGGTAAAACAAAATGATTTTCTCTCAGGCGAGCAGTTGTGGATTAAGGGTGTGATTATAACACGTTGTGGGTTTGTGGTAGACTCGCCTGAGTAACTTGTCAAGGACTTAATTTTTGCACCATTAAACTGAGTCTTTTTGTACAACTACATGCTTGGTATGGAACATGGCTAACTTAGTAAGTTGTGGAGTTTTGGCATTTGACTACTATCTATATGCGAGGTTATCGTCTCTAGGTCCAACGGTGTGTGTCAAACCAATGGTGAGGTTGGGGTGACAGTAAGTACAGCAGGAGAGTCAATTATCGAGATAAAATTTTTGAAAGGTTTTGTTATGATTGGTGATCACTACACTGGTTATATCTTGTGGGTAAAGTGTACTACATCTGCAGAGTGTTAATTAATCTATTCGAATAGCCGTGTCCTCAGTTATAGACATGTCTAGGGATTTCACCAAGAGGTAGAGTTTCTTATCAAATGTGTCGGGGTGTGAATGGAAAGTTCACTTGATGAATATAATGTTTGTTTGGTGAATATAAAATTCACTTGGTGGTTTGTCTTGGAAAGTGTATGGGAAGTTCACTGGTTGTTTCAAAGAAATAGTTTATTTATTTATTATTATTTTCAATTACGAATTTCACTCTATTTATTGTATTTATAGTCAATACAACTTTTTGTAAAAGAGCCATACAGCTAACCTTTGTTCAAGCCTTGCATGAATATTATTTGCATAATATTTCTCTATGGTTTGCTGAGTACTCTATGTACTCACGGTTTCAATTTCTGTAGCTCAGTTGAAGAATACCAAGCTCCTCAATAGTTCTTTCAAAGGAGAACTATGAAGACTTCGCGGATTAGGATGCGTTCTCCACTCGATTGCCTATGGGTATGTTGATTGGACTTTCCAAATTTTTATATTTCGCAGTAAGAGTTTATTTATTTCTTTAGCCCTACGTGGTAAGTTAAATAAACATTGACTATAAGGTCTAGTTGTTATTTCTATTTGTTATTTTGAGATCTTTTTAGTTAAATCGAATAAGTAGATGGTATTTTATCATTGTTTTCTGTGTGAGCTAGCTACTGATTTGGGATTAGTTCAGAATACACATAGTGTTCCTGAATCATTTTTTTGGGTCCCGACAAGGCGCAACCAAAATGGATGAGGGGGGGGGGGGTAAAGACTGACCATCTTCGATCGGATCGGGTGGAGGACGCAGGGGAGAGGAAGGGCGCGAGGTCTAGGGTTTCATGAGGCTTGGGGGCTCTTGCACTATCTCGCCTGGCCTAGCTAGCAACCCTTCCTCTTCTAAGTTTCCATTTTCCTCTGATTTATTATTGCTTCGTCTCTCTCGTCCAGCGTGGCTAGTGAGGAGGGACCGCGGGAGGGGAAGAGGGCGACGGCGAGGGGTAGAAGGAATGTGACGGCGGCGGTTTGGGTTAGGGTTAGGGGCGATTTGGGAGATGTGGGCGGGAGGTGTGTGAAGGATCTAGACCCGCCATTATGAGTTAATGGAACATTTTGGTGATTAATGACAAATCCAAATATGAGACTAACTCTCTTGTCTAATATTATTTTATGTAGTCTCGTTTGTATATAAAAGTAAAATTCAACGAGGTATGCAATCGACATCTTAATCTTATATATTGTTGCATTCCTCGGATCCAAAATATAGGTTGAACTCAACCACAAGTTTAACTTGAATATGTGCATATGATCTTATTACACATTTGTGTATACATACATTTAGAGGGAGTTTATTCTATATTTTGTGGTTTCATTAGTATTGATCCATATTCCATTCTCCACATATATTAAGGATCTTTACTTTGAAACATATCCTTTCGAGTATACAAAACTTGTGTAGTTCTTGTATACTCATGTTGGAGTATATATATAACTTGTGTAGTTCATATATACTCATGTTGTGTTACATTAAGTCATCTACATTCAATTTATGTGCAATTGAAGTGATTATCATTAATTACCAATGAGGGAAAGATTGAAGTATCTTGTCCCACTATTATGTGATAATGATTTATTATGGTAACTAATGTAATCACATTGTGGAACTAACTTTTTTTCCATGAGTTGGATGAATAGGTTATGTTCCAGGGTGATGAAGACTTTGGATGTCATCATGTATCAATGACAATAAAGCCAAGAGCTTGGTGTAAAGGATACATCATGAGTTGATGTTTATTAAGAAAAGGAGATGATCATGAGTTGATCGTCAAGACAGAGAAGACCCATCATGTGTTGGTGGAGGTCAAGCAAAAGATGCATAATAAGTTGATGCATGTCAAGTAAATGACCCGGACTTGAAGTAATGATGTGCGTCATCAAGCTTCAAGAAGATGCAAGGCAAGGTATGACTAGCTAGGGCTAAGGATGTGTTTCTAGTCTTTTACCGGTCTTGGTGTTTGGTTGGAAGACCGGATTGCTAGTATAGGTTGCCGTACTATTAAGAGGGGTCTTAACTAGTAGCTTGAGTTAGTCATGTGTTGATAGCTCATTGTGTTTGCTCTAGCTCATCTAGGCATGATGCTATTATTTACGAATGTGTTTTGCAAATAGTCGAGACTCATGCATAACCCTTGTAGCATGTGACTTTAGTTTGCAAATGTGTTTTGCAAATAACGTAAGTTCATGTACCTTATTTCTTATGGTGTTGATTCTAAAAGTTGACAAATGTGTTTTGCAACTTGTTGAGAATATCACATTTAAACCTTGTTGGAATTGCACTCAAATAGGAGAATGTGTTTTGCCATTTAAGCGAAGTGAAAGTGCATACCTTCTGTGGTCTGGCGGTCATACCGCCGGTGTGGACCGGTCTGACCGGTGCCAAATCGATCGAACCGCCATGTGTTGGGCGGTTGGACCGGTGGCCTGTTGTGCCAATTCTCTGTGCGGTAGTACCGCCATTAAATAAACGGTACTAACGGAGAGTGGAAGAACCAGAGTTTTCGTGGTACATTTTTTCCGAGAAGCACTATTTCGGATGCTACAAATTCTCCTTGGGCGGTCTGACCGCCCACCCTTGGCGGTCTGACCGATATGCGGCGGTCTGATCGGCCATTGGTTGGCGTTCCGACCGCCGTGAGTCCAACAACTAGTTTTATAGCCGTTGGCGCATGGGCAGTCCGACCGACCATTAGTTGGAGGTCAGACCGGCCCTTGTCGATTCGATAGAATCTTTCCTCCAATGGCTAGTTTTTGTGTGAGGTCTATATATACCCACCTTGGCCGGTTGGAGAAGGTTGCTGCTGTTATTGTTGAACCTATATTGAGTCCTTTGAGCAAAGAGCAAACCCTCTCTTCTCTTTTGTGCATGTATTGCACTTAGTGAGATTTGAGAGTAAACCCTAAATGCATGTGTTGCCTTATGTTGTGGATTGAGTATCCACTGAGCTTAGACACTTGATTAGTTCAAGTGAGAGTTGAGTCTTGTTACTTTTGGTTTATGCCGATACCTAGACAGCGTGGAGGAGTCGTGTCTGGTGATCTTTTCAAGAAGCTTGTGAGAAGGTCTGGCGTGTTGTGAGTGGTTTGGTGCTCGCCATCTCTGGAGTAGAGGAAGAGCAACCCTAGTGGAGCGAGGTATTGGTTCGTGTTGGAACCGGTCCAAGTGGTTAGACTTACCTCGGAGGTGTTGGCTTAATTTGTGGAGTCGGTCCAATTTGATTGGGCTTACCTCAACGTGGATTAGGGGAGACCGGCATGTCTCCGAACACCACGGTAAAACATAATTGTGTAATCTTGGTTTGTGCTTTACTTGAGTAATTTACATTCTTGCTTTAATTGCTTATATATCTTTGTATGATTGCTCTCATTAAATTGTATTCATATTGTTGGTGCATTTAGTGGAGCCTAGTTGATTTAGGTTTTAATTGTGCAAAATTAATTTGTTATTAGCTTCGCATTATTAATTGGTTTTAATCGAAATAATTTTTAAAACCGCCTATTCACCCCCCTCTAGTCGGCCTCCTCGATCTTATAGTGTGGGCGCCTGAGTGGGAGGTGAATCGCTCGCTCAATGTGTTAAACCGAAGCTCCGATTCGGATAGCTCTCGGATACTTTTGGATAACTCTGATTTAATTCCCGGAGAGCTCCAAATGCACCGGATATCTCCTTCCTGAATCTGAATCTGTACCTGTCAAAAAAATCCGAATCCGAATCGAGGGAAAAAAATCAGATATCCAAAAAAACTCCAAATAGTACCTGAAATTATTTGGTCGGTCGGTCGGTCAGGAATTATGTGATCCGTTTGCACCCCTAATAACTAGTGTCAAATAGAACCTCCTCATGTTAGCTTCAGCATCATACCTGTAAGTCTGACCAACTGCACTATTTTCTCCACTATAATCATGATCAAGTTGCAGCTGTTGTTAGCCTTACTTTACCGCATGCTTGAATCCCACATGATTCCACAATGCCTTCGCTCCCCTTGAGGTCTCAACTCGAGCTTTATGAGGACATTTATTTCATTTCGCCCAAACTTGTATCTCCTTCCCACCATCTTTTATCTTAACGGTCACCGAGTATTTAGAGTAGTACTCCCAAACAATGGAGGTGCACTTATTCTTCTTCTTCACAACAAGCTCAACCTCTCCCGTGCAAGTCTCTTCATCTACTTCAACACGTCCTACATCTCCCATGGTTGTGGCTGTCTCACAGTCACATACCACAAATACACTAGCATTCGGTGGCGGTGCCGTTGGCGCTGAGTGGCTCGTACCAACTGCGGTGGTAGCAGCAGGGATGCACCTGTGCTTGCACAAATGCTTGCACTTCCACTTGCAGCAGT
The DNA here is from genome assembly GCA_036346395.1 of Hsuehochloa calcarea. Taxonomy (NCBI): domain Eukaryota; kingdom Viridiplantae; phylum Streptophyta; class Magnoliopsida; order Poales; family Poaceae; genus Hsuehochloa; species Hsuehochloa calcarea. The sequence continues at coordinate 22,110,048 of CM070600.1, forward strand.
CATCTCAAATTCTCAATACCCTACACATAGCAACAAAGCCAACAAATGAGATGTAATATAGCAAGTCTACAAGTGATGAAGTCCCTGTTCATACAACACTTAGTAAAGAAGCAAAAAAAAAAAAACAGATGGAATAAACCAAAACCTTCTAATGTACAAAAGCTAAAGGAATTAGAACTTGTTCTCTAAAAAAGGAATTGGAACTCAAGGGTTAGTTGAGGCAATGAAATTGATACCTGTGTATCTGTTGTAAAGATCTTCAAGATGCCAAGAATTGGCCACAAAAATCTGCGGTTGGCTATGGAAAAAATCAAAAGCTTCTTCCAAGTGCCAATCACTAGCTTTCAGTGCCAGAAGGGCGACCTTCTCACTGCATCAGGATAGAAAAACACTCACTGTTATAAAAAAGGGCACTTACAAAATTGAGACAACATAACTACTTGATGTCGCCACAGAATATAGCATCAAATTATGATACGACCACTACATTAAGCCTTAGACCAAAACAATCATGTCATAACACGGCCTCGCGGTACCTTCACTGCAATTAATATATTCTATTGTGCAGGTTTTTGTAAGTTATCAACTAACTTGAAACGTATGTAACACATCCACATTCATCACGTAAGAAGATCGTATAATTCATCTAAAAAAGAAGGCCACATAATTAATTAAACTAATAAGTTACCACCAAATTCCAGTTCCCGGGGCCCGCAAGTCCAAAATCTAAAGCAAATTATACAATCTCCCCAGTTTATGCTGCAACAATCAGCAAAACAAGATTAAAAAGGGATCAAACAAAATCTCACAGCTCTCATGTAAGATTAGCTCAATAAAACCACGAATCGAACAATGAGCAAAATAGAAACAGGACTGATTCTCGCACAAACGGATTCAAGAAAATTAAACATCACAAAAGATGGGGGCAAATTCGAAAGGAAAGGCGCAACCAAAGCGGGGGGATAAAGACTGGCCATCTTGGATCGGATTGGGTGGAGGACGCCGGGGAGATGAAGGGGGCACGAGGTCTTGGGTTTCGCGAAGCTTGGGGACTCTTGCGCTCTCTCACCTAGCCTGTCTAGCAACCCTTCTTCTAAGTTTTTATTTTCCTCCTATTTATTATTGCTCCGTCTCTCTCGTCCAGCGTGGCTAGTGAGGTGGGACCACGGGAGGGGAGGGGAGGAGGTGGCGGCGGCGGTGAGGGTTAGTGTTAGGAGCGATTTGGGAGATGTGGACGCCTAAGCAGGACTGGTGATTGATGAATGACGAATGATGATGGTGAATCGCTTGCTCACTGTGTTAGACGGAAGCTCCGATTCGGGTAGCTCTCAGATACTTTTCAGATATCTCCGATTTAATTCCTGGATAGCTCCCGAATACACCGGATATCTCCTTCCCGAATCTGAATCTGAATCCGGGGAAAAATGGATATCCGAAAAAAAACTTTGAATAGTTCCCGAAATTATTCGGTCGGTTGGGAATTATCCGCTCCGTTTGTACCCCTAAGATGGGGGAGTCGAGGGGGGAGGGCGAGGGGCTGTGCGGAAGGGGCTGGGGGTTTTGTTAAATGGCAAAAGCGGGTAAATACCATCCAAGTTTGGGGGCAGATTCGGAAGTGGGTGGTGGGAAGCCACGGGACGCTACCCGACGGTGGCTTCTGGTTTTTGCTTTTTCACGTATAACACGGCTTCCAACTTCCAAAAAAACCAAGGGAAAGGCCTACTATTTCAAACAACTTCCGTCTTTCCGGACGAAAAACCAAAACCGTCCCTAACACCCGTAGCCCTTCTCGCTTCTCCGCGGTGTGCAAACGAAAAGCTGTTCACTGCATGTGCCCTGTAACGATAGCAACAATACGATCAAGCAGAAAACGTTGAGCTACAGAGGAAATGCCACGAACGGCCTCATCGATGCAGTTCTGCCTCTGCAAGAAGCCACCCGCGCCGGCGGCTCCTTCGTCGCGTGCTGTTGCGGCGGTGGCGCCACACCACCACCTCTAGCGCGCCACGCTGTGCCTCGATCAACACCGACCAACGGCAACAGCTAGAGCGAGCTAGTTGCCACATAAACAAGGAATGTGCCCGTGCGCATCTTTGCACGTTCCGGCTGTCAATTAGCGGCAGACACCATTGCAATTGACGAAGACGTCGAAGACGGATTAGCCGCGGCCCGGCACGTTGCCCGGGAGTGCTCGGCGTAATCCATAACGACTGCTTCGGCAAGAGCAAGGCGATGCCAAATAACGATGTGCTCTTTTTAGCAGACATCGGCAAGAGCAAGACGATGCCAAATTCCCTCTGTGTCGAACACTATGTGCTCTTTTTTTAGCAAACACACGCTTAGTGCACACAGTGTCAACATTGATGAAATATCACATCCATACACGAATATAAGAATGCGAGTACATTTAAATAACAAAGTAATTGGGACCTTACGGTCGAGTTTTACATTTATTAAGCCATGCAAGGTCGACAATAAAGAAATAAACTGCAATGAAGCGAAATAAACTCCGGTGGCTCCCATCAATTTACCACAGGCAACCGACTGGGATCAAGACCCTAACGTTCAACCTTCGTAGAACTCCTCTTCAAAAGCAGGCGACGACTCCTCCACTTCTGTTGATTTGTTTAGCAAGAGTGAGTACACACCGTACTCGCAAGTCATACCACGAATGCATTTATACATGATGGCTTATTCCAAAGAAATGACTTCGTGGTTATTTTGCGAAATGCAACATTTGCAATTGAATACAAATAATAGATTGAAAGCATAATTCAAAACAAATAGACAATAATAAGTTAACAAATGATTTCACAAAGGACACACAGTCTAATCAAGTTCTTTCACACACGGTGAACAAGTTATCTCACACGGTGACCCTTCCCAATTGTTTTATGAAAATCTACCCTCGTGTGAAATTCCGAGCATGTCCATAACCGAGGACGCGGCTATTCGAATAGATTGGTTTAAACACTCTGCAGAGGTTGTACACTTTACCCACACGATGAAACCAACCGGATCGAGTTGATCACAACAAAACCTTTCGAGACTTCATCTCAAACAATGACACTCTGGTGTGCTTTCTGCCAGTCAATTTGTACACACACACTCTGGAGCGACACACACCATTGGACGGGGATGCGTGAACCGTCTCTGATGTGACATATCACACCTCCAAACCCATCACATAGCTTAAATACAACTTTGAGTTGTCAATGTCAAGACTCCATAACTTACTAAGTCGGGCCCGGCCCATACTAGGCATGTGGTCGATGCAGAAGGCCCAGTTCAATGGCGCACAAAGTTAAGTCCTTAATTGACCAAGGCAAGACTTCGATTTTACCCAAATCACAAAGTTTAATAAGCACACAGCTCCACCATTCACAGAATCCACCACTTGCCTCGGTCTAAATCTTTTCCCACCTGTTGATTAAGTGCAACACATGCCATCAACGAGTAATAGCACCTGACACACAGATTCATCACACAGTTCCATAATCACTTAGTCAAATTTATAATTGCAACTCTCACATGAAATGATGACTCGTGGCATGGCTAAGCAGTCTAATCGTATCTAACCAACCCACGTTGGTGCTACAATAATACCAACTAGTTATTAATCAACCTAGGGTGACAAAAGATCATGGCATACAATAGACAAGGTGGCATAACAATTTGGATTTAATAACTACACCCAAAAGCATTTAAATAAATACTTGAAATAGAATGCAATACATTGAAACAAAGTATTTTGAAAACTGGGTTCAAAATGATCAAAGGTATAACTTGCCTTGGAATAGATCTAGATATTGGTCTTGGTCTTGAGGTGCTCCTTCTTCTGCAAAATTCCCCGAAGTATCGACGTCTACTCGCAAACGAGACAAAAGAAATAAAACAAATAAATAACAGAGGCAAAACAAACTCCAAAAATTAAATAAAATTCATAAATAAATAGATCTTAATTTTATATGAATTTACAAATTTGAATGGGCTCAATTGGACTTCGGATGCAAAAGATATGGGCTTTGGAAGATTGGAAAATCAAATAAACCCTAATTTGGATTTTCTTGAATTTCCCGTATTATTTTTCAATGGAAAAATCGGATTAATGACGTCGGCTGACGTCAGCGATGAATTTCCACCGGAAAAGAAAATAAATAAAAAAAAAATCGTACTGACAGGTGGGACCCATCGTCGGTGGCTCAATCAGACAAGTGAACTTGGTTCACCAAGAGATGGCTCGGGAGAGATAATGGGCGTGCCACCCGACTGTTGACCTGGGCGCCACGCCAGAAAAACCGAGGAGGTGGCGCTGGATTTGGACTCGATTAAGCGCCATATGTTGCACCGGACCTGAGCGAGGCGGAGGATGAACTTCCGGCGATGGCGACGGCGGACGGCGGCAGTCGGCGGCGGAGGAGCAAAATGGATCGCCGAGTGGAGCGCGCGACTCTTGGTGGTGGTGGCGGTGCACAGGCGGTGATGGCTTACCGGTGGCGAAAGGCGGCGGCGGTGGCGAGCTTCGTTGTCGGACGATCCCAAGCAGCGATGGAAGACGTCCTCGGCGGCGGCGGCAGCGACCGAGTAGCTCCGGCTTTGCGATCACGAGGCGGCAAGTGGCACGACGCCGAGGTCCGAGGCGGCGGAATCCGGGCGTGAGCGACCCGGTCGACGGCGGAACCGGCAATGGCGAGAAAGCGAGAAGCGGGTGAGAAGTTGGGGCTTTGGTGCGGGAGGTCGGGACGAGCGATTCGAGTCGGGGCCTTTATATAGGCGGAGGAGGAGACCAAGGTAGATCTGTGGCAGTGGCTGGCTGAGGAGCGGTAGCAGGAGTTCGGAGAACGACAGCGCGAGACGTGGCATCGGCGGGCCACCAAAGAAGAGCAAAGACGAGTCTGTGTGGCCGTCGGCGATAAATCCGACAGTGGGAGAGCGAGCGGCGGCGGCGGTGTGATCGGCGGAAGGAGAGACGCGGCGTCCATCCGAAAGCCGGGAAGGCGCGACAGCGGGAGTGGTAGAAGGCGATGGAATAGTGTTGGGTTTCGCCCAACACTGCTCCAAAGGATTAAAATTGGATTTCTATTTTTAATAAAATCAGAAAATACAAATAGCAAATAGAAATTAGCAAATGACTTTGGAAAAAATTCCAGAAAATTATATAAAATATATCCAAGCATATAGAATCTAAATAAAATAATTTTGACAATTGTTGATGTTGGGATTAAGCACATTAAATCAATTTGTCCTTAAAGTCCATATTAAGCTTTTTAAATTAATATTCAATTAAATCCAAATGGTAAACTATCTCACTACTACTATTTAAAAGATTTTTAAAGCTCTGAAATTTGGGATGTTACAACATGTTGGGTTAGCACCCTAGCTCGATATGGAGATGGCAGGGGCGGGAATTATTGTGCCTGACACTATAGTCGGACCAGTCGGCACGATCCGAAAAGTCAACGTGTCGTGCTTGGATCGACACCCTGACTTAAGCATCGGCACAAAGACAACCTATTTGAACACTTTTTTTTTTCTCTTTCCCCAATCCCCCCTATTTTTTTTTTCACACTTTTTTCTCCTTTTTTTTTTCTCCACACTTGCCTTTTCCTTTCCTCCTCGCCCTCTTCTTCCTCTTCCCCTCCTAATCTCCGACAGTTCACAATTTCCCAACCCCCCAAACCCAAACCCCAACCAAAAAAAGTCGCACGCGACGACGCGAGAAGGGAAGCAGCGAACGAAACCGAGAGGAAAAAAAAACCATTCCTCCTCTACCCCCGACCTGCGGCTCCAAACCCTAACCCCCTCCTCCTCCTCCTCCTCCTCCTCCAGATCTCGCCGCCGCGCGCCCCCCCTCGATGTGACCCGACCCTAGGGTTTGCGGTGGTGCTGGGCCCTCCTCGTCGGGGTTAGGGAGGGGGATTTGTGCGACTCGAGGAGTTGGAGGTGGCGGCGCGCGCGCACATGAAGGACCCGGCGCACCGCACCAAGGTGGTGCTCCGGCGGCTGCCGCCGGCGATCGCGGAGCAGGCCGTCGTGGACCAGGTGGACGCGCGCTTCGCCGGGCGGTACGACTGGTCCTGCTTCCGCCCCGGCAATGCCAGGTCAGCGTTTTATCTCCCTCCCTCCCTGTGTGTGTGGTTTGCCGCTCGTTAGGTCTGGATTGGAGCTGTGGATGTTTAACCTAGGGGACTGTGGGTAGGCGACAGCCCCCTCCCCCTATTTTTGTCTTAGATTTCGTCTGATAATTGTAGTGGTGTAGTTTTGTTGTTAACACTTAGGTTGCTAATCCGTGTAATTGAGAAGTATAGCTTGGAGTGCTGCCGTTATCTGGTGGCTGGTGCATCGCGTCATGTCTAGCAACGAACAGATTGCTTTGACCCATTGGTTACTGAGTTGTAGACCAGTAGTTATAGCTGATTATGGGGACATTTACAATTTTGTGCCACTTGCAGTCCCCTGCAATTTTGAGTGGAGCCAGAGTCAACTGCGTGGTGGAAAATTGTAGTTGAGATTTGTGTAAGCGTAATTTAGTTGTTGTTATTTGCTGTAATATTTGATTTCTACTGAAGTATTAGTGAGGATAGTATCGCCTTCTTAGTTATGAAACTGTGTAAGTTTTCTTCTTGTCAAGTACACCTCTTTAGTTGTAACCAGGGAAAAAATCCCGGCCGGTTACCGGTAACCGGTCTTACCGGTGGGGACCGGGAGAACCAATATTGGCCGGTTTCTTTCCGGTTTAGCAAATTCAAATTTCAATTTTTGAAATTCGGCTGGTTTTTAAAAGCAAATTCATGCGAATTTCATCCGGAATTTTTCCGGGAAACCGTTACCGCGGTCGGCCGGGATCCCCTCCGGAAACGGTTTTTCGATCCTTGGTTGTAACTGACCTAACTGTGCTTCTAATGGCAGCTGCAAAGGTCTAAATTATCAGTGAGAGTAAAATGTTTCCTTTTTGTTTTCTCATATGTTCGCTATTAGAGTCAAGAGGTTTTGCTCTGTTTTTTCATTTATGGTATGTGGGATTTACCTAAAACATGCTTGTTAGCGAGCAAGTTCCCTAGAAGAAAACAGCTAAACTATTTTGTAGCATTCAGCTTTTTTTTCTTTTCATTTTACAGTAAGTGATTAGCAACTTACCCTGGCTGTTTTATACTAGTTTGAATGGTCTAGATGTAGCTAGTGACTTGCTTAGCAGTTCAATTGCTATGTCTGCGATTTTTTTTACTTAAAATATTATAATTTACTGCTTTGTTTGGACAAATGTAGTAATACTTAAGCAGTGGTAGGTAAATGATAATGACATTCTTGTTTGTCAATTTTTTTTTCAATTTGCTAACATAGGTTGTTTATCCAGCCAAAAGAATCATAGATATTCTCGACTCTACCTTAACTTCAAGAGCCCAGAAGACGTTGTTGAGTTTGCTGAGTTCTTCAATGGGCATGTATTTGTGAATGAAAAAGGTATTTTTTTTTCATTTCCCAATATTTTTCTTTTGTTCGATTGTTCTCATTCAATTTATATTAACGACGCAAAACCTATACTCGCATTATGTCAGCTTGAACACTGTCCAAGCTAGAGATACAAGTTCATTAGTGAGACACC